>JAHVYC010000133.1:0-134925 GCA_020623665.1 Calonectria multiphialidica
GGGGGGGAGGGAGAGGAGGGGGGGTGTGGTGGGAGGGGGGGCGGAGGGGGGGGGAGGGGGGGGGGGGGGGTCCCCAAGAACCTCCGAGTCTCGAGTCGACGGAAACAAGGATACCGAGGTCGGGAGAGGCGGGTTGGGGGAGGTTAGAAAATATTAACAAAAAAAATGTGCTAGACAGTGGTCAAAAAGATATTGAAAGAGCAGAAAATTAATCAATGATAGAGGGAAACAACAACGGTGGCGGCGGCGCAACAGAAATCAAGGGGCTTTCCTTGTACCGAGTTGTGTGTCCCCTTTGAGGCCGCTCTGAGGAGTGTAGAGTAGAAGGTACTTGTGTCCCTGTCCGGTAACAGGGCGTGGTCCGGCGCGTCCCAAGGCTATGGCCCGGGGAGTATTCAAATGGCGTCTCTTTTGGGGTTCGACGACTCCCCGGTTCTCTGTCCTAGCAGTCCAGCGCCTCTGGACTGTCTAGGCCTTGGCTTAGGGTGTGTGAGGACCTTCTTGTTTGGTAGAGACGTGTGGTAGCAGTGGCAGTGTTAATGTGTAGTGGTGCCAAGTTGTTATGAGTGATTATTTCTGTCACCAACTGGCAGTCTTTTTTCTCTCTCTCTTTTTTTTCCCGCCCGTTGATACAATTCTTTTCACTCTCAGTTTCTGTACTCTGCACGCACTCACTTGTTGTCTGGGCTCGTGCTTCTCTCTGTCGCACGCCCCGGTGGCTCTTGGTCAGTGGGGCGTCGCTGGGGTGGAGAGGGTCTTCTGGGTCTTCTGGGTCCCCTCTAGCCCCGCTGGGGCGCTTCTTGGGTCCGCCTGCTGGGTCCGCTGGGTCCGCTGGGTCCTTGGCTTTTTTTGGGGGGGGAGGCCAAGGGGAGCCACGCGAATGAGTGAATGCCTGACGTCCTGGCCGATGGGATGTTTCTCGTGATGCAGATGGCGATGTGTCGATGTGGATGCGCAAAGTAGACGTGAAAGTGTGTGGATGGCCACACCAAACGAGAGCACGGACCGATGGCAAAGACACTTGAGAGATGGAAGTGGCTGCAGTTACCGTTGGTATTGGTGCAGTTTGCGGAGTGATTGGCGATCGAAAACGAGTGACCAGCCAGAGCAACCAGCCAGCATCAGAAGAAACGAACCGCTTTGCTCAACAAGAGATTCTTCTATTTTCGTGAACCCCGGTTTAGCGCCAAGAATGATGAAGAAAAGCAAATGAACGAAATGGATGTTCTCTGGTTTGTGCGAGAAGGATAAATTAACTCCCTGGGGCTCGGTGAATTGTGCGCTGCCGGAGGGAACCTGAAAAAGGGTAGGTAGTATTTTAGGGGGAATTGTCCCAGCTAAGTATGGTTCGCTTTCAGGTGAGAGGTCCGGTTGGGTTGAAGGGAACAGCCAGTCACGTCTCCCCAGACCGTAAGGCAAGGCTAAAAAGTCCAAGTTCCGGTCCCAGCAAAAAAAAAAATGTGTGTGAAAGAGTAAAAGGTCTGATCGAGGGGGGGGGGGGCGGTTAGAGCAAAACTGGGCCCAGAGACGTAGCGGAAGCACCCCTCCACCAACTACTATTATTGTAATTGGTATGGGTGAGGTTACGAGTAGGTGTAGGTAGCCTCCCGGCTTTTTTCCCGTCCCTCGTTTAATACTGTCACCCGGTAAGTGTACCACAATGCTCTGGAGGAGCAGCAGTGAGAAAATAAAAAGGTAAAGTTGTAAGAGTAACGATGAGCAGGTGCCACATTCAAGGACGCGTCGTCCTCGTGTCCCGGTTCCCGTCGCCGTGATGAACGGACGGTCCGGTTCGTTGGCGGCCGCAAGCCGTTAGTTTGGTCGTCAAGACGGGTGTTGCACAAGAACCTCTTGGTCCCACCATCACAAAGAGCTTGGCTGTGTCGCTAGACTGCGATGGAGGTAGGGCAGCTAAGATCTCGACTCCGCGGATCAAATGTGGGTGACGATATAAAAAGGACTATCTGGTGGGGTTTGTTTGACGTTGAGGATGACGATGACCACGCTGATGATGTGTGCACTTGCGACGACCCCTGGAGAGATTTGTTTTCGAT
Organism: Calonectria multiphialidica; assembly: GCA_020623665.1. Classification (NCBI taxonomy): domain Eukaryota; kingdom Fungi; phylum Ascomycota; class Sordariomycetes; order Hypocreales; family Nectriaceae; genus Calonectria; species Calonectria multiphialidica. The sequence goes on from JAHVYC010000133.1 coordinate 2,055, forward strand.
CTCTCCACATGTAGTCGCGTGCTTCCTCGCTTGAAGGTATTGGCAATTGTGACAAGATGATTAGTTGTCGTATAAAATGGGTGGTAGCCCGGTGGGCTGGTGAGAGTGATGATGATGGGTGGAGGGCGATGATGTAAGTGATAGGATGCCCGGGGCTCCTCCTGACGGATGGGGGCAAAGAATGTGTGTGACCCAAGGCGTGGTGGTTGCACAACCCGGACCTCAGACCTCAGACCTCAGATCACAGACCGGACGGTTGGCTTGAACTGCCTACGAAACGAAACTAATAAGGTTGGGGATGGATCTTGTTGTATGTCTTTGACTGAGCTCTGAGTCGAGTCGGGTCTTGTGGTGTCTACTGCCGTGTGTGCCTGCCCACCCAATGCCTCTTCTGCTGCACGAATGCTGCTAACCTTGCCCGCCTTGAACACACCGCGTTCGCCCGTCCGTCGTCATCCGAGTCAAGTCATATGGGCCCGAGTCAGGAGGTCGAGCTAGATGGGCTACGCAAACCCTCCCACCACATACCTAAGTTACCTAGCACCAGCCCAAGTCCAAAGTACGTATACAGGGGGAGACCAGAGCACACTGCGCACCAACAGCTGTAAGCGTCAATCGTGTCGGCCATGCCATGCCATGCCCTGGACATGGGCGTCGGCCACAGCGGCGGGCGTTTGCCAGCTCACCCATTTCGCATTCCACTACGTCCCCCGATTGTTGCTCCTGCTGCCCTACCGCCCGCGGACACGGCGGTTGAACAATGGGCCACTCCACGCCGCCGGAACAGGGCCTCGATAAGCCGAACTGGAGGGGGTCGCTCCACGCCGTGGCACTGCGGCGGATGTCGACTGATGGCCAGCAGCGACACGCAACATAGGCACACTTCGTTTCAAGCCATCTCATGTACGCCGTGCTTGGTTTCGCCTCGCCTCGCCCTGCTTCCACCTACTGTACGCCCGCTGCAGGTCCCCCAGGAGAGAGAAAAGAGGAAACTTCAAGACGCTCAATTGACGAATGGGCGTCCAAGCCCCCAGCCGTTATTAGCCACAGCGCGGCACTGCGATGTGCGATGCGTGATGTAATGCACGGCGAGCCACCAAGGGTGCGGAACGAGGGAGGGTATCGAGGGGGACTAACGGCTGACTCTGTATGTGATTGGATTCCATGTGCAAATATACCTTATGTGAGTGTAGTAGCGTGTGGTAGTGTAGCTCTGGGTGTGGGCGAGGGCGTCCAAGGGTGTGGGAGTCGGCGAATATTGTGCCGCCATCCATCTCATTCGATGTTCATCACCACCACATCTAAAGGACGCAGGACAAATTTGCCCATTGCAGGTGTCAACTCGTCTCAATGAGCTCCTTTTTTTCTCTCTCTTCTCCTTACCACTGTTATTATTATTTTAGCGATGCAACGGTGAGCATTAGAGGAGTCATTACGGGTAGCTCATTGAGCCCTTTCTGCTGGGATTACCCATGGATCGATCACCGACTCATCTTGAATCCATTCAAGCTTTCCTCATCCTCTACAGCGGCACCATCGCCAAGTCTGATTGACCTCATCGTCCGCTCCACCGCATCCGGCTGTCCCATTCAAACTCCCGTTTCTCTGCTCCTCTTTCGACCCACCGCCATCATCATCCGGCGTTGGGTTTGTTCGGTAGCTTCTCTAGCCTTGCTCATGTCCCGTCCTTGTCCCCAGGCCCAGGGTGACTTTGTGTTGGTAGTTCCTCTGGGTCTTGGCCCGCCGTCTCCCCTGTCTAGTCGCCTGCCTCGGTTATTGTTCTGTTCGAGGTCTGCTCCGTTGTGATGACGACGGTGCCCTTCAAGTTGATTTTGCAACCGCCGATTTAACTTAGTTTACAGTAGCGAGCCATCTCCCGAACCGTCTACCCCAGCCCAGGTTTGAGTGGCTTGGCCTCCAAAACACCAAACGGGTAAGTCCAGCAACCAGTACGTACAAACACAGCACGCAGTGGGCATTCCGTTGCGGAGGTTTGGTATGGGGCTGGGGTGGCATGGGGACATGGGGCAAGGGGTATTACAAGTGACAAGGAACGAGAGCCACCCCAGGCCCTCTGAGAGCATGGGACCTATCGAGTCACCATTTGACGAGACCCTTGGAACTTCTGCAGTACGTACACATAAAGCTAACAATTAACCGAAAAGGGCACCAGCTCGTCAAAGCCATCTTGTTGCTTCCATTAGAAAAATGTCAAGTTGGCTCAGTCTCATGCCAATCCCGACCCATGTCCCAGTCATCCAGCCCGTGACGACATAAAATGTCAATGTCCTTCACCGCCTGCCGGGATTGCATGAGTGCGCCTGCAGGCCGCCGGAGCCCTTGCACCCCGTATCGTCGTCCGCACTCTGGCGGCCCACCCGCCAACTCTGTTCGGAAACGCCATGATGCAAGCCTACCACACCCCTTCCAGCCCATCGTCGGCCACCTACGAAAGACCGACATGGATGTGCTGTTAATTGACAGGACATGCCGCCTCGACTGAGCATGGGAGCCACGAGTAAAATGCCTGGGTCATTCTCACTCCTGCAGCCAGCCAGACTATCTTCCGAGCCTCTTATGCGCGGGCCTGCCCCCAACACCCCCAATCCCCATGGTTGCATTGGGGATTCACGCATCCTTTTGAGTTGATTCATCCGTTCCCGTCCATCTGTTCACCCATCCCGATCTCTCGATCCACCCCCGTCTTGCTCTATCCCGCCAATCCGGTCAACGCGTCCACATCCCCTCTGCGTGCGTCCACCGCCCGGGCTGGAACTGGAGCTGGAGGTCCAAAAACTCGTAACGCTGAGGAGTGGGCTGATGTCCTGCGACTCCAGCAACCATCAAGAAGAGCCAGAAAAATCGGGGGGGCGGCAAGTTCTAGTCCAATCCGGCATCCGAGTCACCTGTGATCCCCATCGCATTGCACTGCCAGCCGGGGAATTGGGATGAACGATGGGTGACTGGCCGCCAGGTGTGTGACCCAATCCGACTCGGCGCCATGAGGCCAGCCGGACAATAGCCCCTCCACCCTTACATAGTATTAACCAGCCATGGCCCGGAGAGCCGCTCCATCACGATGCTAGTGCTTGATCAGGCCGCCTCGTTGGAGGCCCTTGACCCAGATTAGTGGACAGGTTAGATGTACCATGTACCTAATATTGGCACAAAAACAGAACGAGCGCGAAGCTGAGCGCGGATCTGCCAAGGAGGTAAGCTATTTGGGGAATTATTGATTGCCGACGGCCCTGCGAGCCATGTCTTGGTTGGTATTCCCCGCGGACACAGACCATGAGACAGCCACTCCTTGGCTCGTCTGGCAAACCGAATATTTCCCTGTCAGTCGACTTTTGGGTCGATCCAGGTCGTCATGACTTGGATCATAGGTTCTGGGGTAAGGATAGCTTCCCCCCCCGTCTGAGGATAGGGCGGGATGGTCAGAGGGGGAGGGGCAGGGTACGACAGGCAAGGGCCTAGGTGAGGTGATGGATAAGCTCGTCTTCCATCGCGCGCATGCGCACGCTCATGCCCGGGTCTACAAAATCCAGTAAGTACCATGCCGCCGTGCTCCAGCGTCAAGGGCGCTCCCATCCGAAGCATGGGAGCTCAGGGTCCAGAGCTACGGCGATGGGAGAATGTGGTGTCATGCATGCATCTGCGGGCTGCCCAAAGCCGAAATATGATAGCTCTCCGTGATTTTCATGATATATTCGCTATGCTAAGAAGGGCAATGTCTTGGTGACGGGATCCAGCAACGGTGGAGGCAACTATGCAGGGCGACGCGAGGCATGGCGAAAGCATCGCGGTGCATGCGATGCGATGTGACAGGGTCATGATGAGCAGACTTCGGGAAGAGACAACGGCGGCCAGGAATGAGGTGCAGATGTGCCTGGCCTATTTTGGAGGCTTCTTGGTTGCAGCGTTGCAGGTGTTGCAGGTGTTGCAGCTATTGCAGCAATCATGTCTTAGCAGCGCGCCTAGTCATAAATGATAATAGACGTCGGTGGTGGATGCCGACAGGTCGATGGAAACGTGCCTTCTTAATGCGACGTCTCCCGCGTCAAATATCAAATAGTCAAAGCCATCATTTGTCCGCTCTGCACGCCCTACATAAAAGCTGACAGCTTGGCCGGTTCCAAGTGGTGTCCAGCCGTTTCATGTTTTCCCATCAGCCAACTATCGATTGATGCGATGCCAGAGATGGGGGGACGAGGATAGCTGCAATGGACAACCGGTGAGTCCTGGGTTGCTCCATCCATCCCAACTTGACCATGGATTCCATGACTTGTCTTCAAACCCCGACCGATCTGATTGACGCTCAGTGATTCAGGTCGGTGGCTCTCTCCCCCCAAATCCTACCGCCGATGACCCGCCATTCAAGATGACGGGTAATTAATCAATCTTCCGCAACCATCTCCAGCTCCATTGGGCAGTCGCCCGCCCGCAGACACCCTTCCCTCCCTCCTCCTACTCACTCCTCCATCACGCATCAAGACTTGACTCTCCATTGCCGGCCGGCGTCCACAGCTCCGCACCCCCTTCACGTTTCTTACTCTCTCTCTCTCCAACCATTTTTACTCTTCTCTTTTCTCGGTTGATAATACCTCTCGTTTGACTCCACGCACACGCACTCACAGTGCGCCTCCCGCCCCCAAGTTCGGCGCCCTCCATCTCAGCTCCCAGTCCTTCGTTCCCGCATTCCGCCCTTCCCCCATTCACTGTGAACCAACCAACATCCAAAGTTCTTCTCTCGATAATCAGCCACACTCTCCGTTAGACCCCTGGTACAACCGGTCAATCCAGTGGGCCCTCCATCGCCAAATCAAAAGTGACAGGTCGACTCTCGCCGATCCAGCCCCTTGTCGCATGCCCACCAAACAATGGGTTGTCGGGGGACCGCCGCTTAGAGGTCGCCATCTCAGAAGCATTTGCCATTCTGTGCTGGTTCGGCCGCCGGTCGCCGCCTCCGCCACGATTCTGGCCACTTGACGACGGTTTTCCGTTTGGGTGCCGTCCATCTCGATGATCCACAGACCAATCATGATCCCAGTCCCTGCATACCGTATTCGCCGCCACCCATAACGATTTTGCTTCTGCATCGGTGCTGTTTTACGACGGTATGTGGGACAGCAATGTGTCAGGTTGCAGGCCGTCCCACTCGGATGCAGGTGGCTGGTCCGTCTCGGTAATCGACAGCTGCTCCGTTAGACACGGTGCGGCGTGCTCCATTAAACTCCAGGCCACTCAAACCCGCCAGCCCAGGATCGTGTCATCCTCTACGCGCCTCCATGGCCGCCTCGGAATGATGATCTCCAAGGGAGATCACGTTGGTCCAAGGCGGCTCGCCATCGGGCCGTCCTCTCGCGAACCCACAGCGGATAAGATTTTGTCCACCCACATCCAATCGATGTCTGGTACTGGCCTGCGGCTCTCACCTGCGATGCGATACGTGCTGGGATAGGGACGTGGAACACATGGACACCTGGCCAAGGCTGCCTGCAGATGATTGCCAGCGGCTTGTTGAGACATTGCATGCGCATGCTACGCAGAAATTGCCGGCCTTGTTCCAGGAAATACAACACCAAGAAAACGAACCCACAATGTATCAAGGGAAACTTTGAGTCTTTGATGTCTCTGACTAAGCGATTTCTGGCCTTTCAGACGTCATTGTGCTCGACGCCATGCAACTGGATGCACTCCATATGCGAGGCGAGGTGGCCTTGATTTTCCGGGGAAACGCGCGCGTGGCCGCCTTGTCACATCCTTTCAGGGTGGATGTGGGTGCACGCATTGCTGCGGGACGTGGGACTTACACCACGTCCACACAAGGGCACGACTTGGGAGGCCTATCTAGATAGGCCCAGGTCCCACCTCCTCCCTAGACGCCCCAAAGACGCTCAACTCCCCAGACTTGCGTTGATCCCCCACATTGCGAGCCCGTCCCCTCAGGCATTTCAGCCTCATTGCTTTGCGGCCAACCTGCCGCCCCGTCTGCCACAGACTCTGGGCCACTGGGATATTGACAAGGCTGCGGAGATAGCCCCAGCTAGCCTTGGCGCCCCAATATCCCACATCTCCCGCTGCGGTTTGCATGAGAGCCATTGCCTTCCAACCAACTGATGCCACCCCGACAAGTGCGGTTCCTTGATAATTTCGCGGGGCGCCGACGGCAAATAGGGTTCGTCCCGAAGTAGGGCAAGAATCTCCGTGGTGGCACAAGGCTGTGCGGGATCCTACCCAACACGTCTACTCCGCTCGCGAAAGGCACTTGGTGAGACCTCTCCCCCCCTGTCGAGGGAGTTAACTGCATGGCACATCTCGGCTTTTCCATCGTAGGCATACGCCCACTAGAGATGTATCATGTAGCGTTCCAGGGACCGAAGCCGGCAGATGTCTCATCTCCCATCGGAACGCCGGGGAAAATCTGACACACACCAACAGCGATGCTGAGCAAAAAGCAACGCGGTGTACCGACTCAGTCAACGCATCGGTGAGATACTTGCCCTAGCCGGCGCCTCTAGTTACATGATCTTCAGCCGAGATCCTTCTTTTCCCTTCCCCCAATGAAGCGATTGGTCTCTTGCTAGCCCATTGACGCAGTGTGCCCATGCACCTCGTCTCCATAGGACGCAGCCATATGCCCCAGCTGCATCTTCTGGGAGAGCTCATGCAGGGCGCTCTTACACCTAGCCGGGGCAAAGGCACCGGGGTTGACTTAGTTCTATCCGGGATAACAAGGGCAGACCTCGTGGCAGGACAGGGTGAGTTTATTGAAGCAGGGCGATTTCAACCAGGCGGCATCCCGGCCCTGGTTGTTGTCAGCGTACTACGTATGTATGTCGTCAACCTTGCCCAGCCGATTTCGCAATCCTTATTTTTTTTTTTTTTTTTCGCGCTGGCTGCACCAATTTGGCAAATTCCGGCCTCGGTATTTAAGTCCAATATGGTAGTTGAATCATCACGGTTCCTCAGGCGCAGCTGGCGATCGAGGATTGAATGAGATTGGCACGCGGGAAACACTAGTGCCGCGTCAACGTAGGCCTACGGACGTTGTCAACTGGATGTGACAATTCATCTCTTGCGCAACCACGAATGTTTCAAAATCAGCAACTCCCACGTGAGTTGCCGCGTGGATTTCTACTGGAGATGCACATTGAGGCCAGAAGCAGGTCTATCAGCCCAGTCTCGGGCTCCCACGAGACCCTGCAGGATGCAATTCCATCATCAAGGGCCACGTCTGCTCATCCATCCGTAACATGTCGGCAAGGGGAAAAAAACCCGCAAGTGAATCCCAGTCGACGTTGTGTGTCGCAGAGCGGTCAGCGCCCCTATCTCGGCCATCATGGGCCACGGTTTCTGACAGGGTCGGTGAGATGTTCCCAGTCCAACTGGCCGTCATTGCTTTTGTTACTCACCGCCTGGGCGGGTGGTCGGGCGGTAGCCGGGGGATCCGGGGTCTGGGGACGGGGACGGCCCTCGTTGACTCGAAGAGACTAAATGTTTGCTCCAGGTTATCTCATCTCGCGGCCCCAACAGCTCATGTGACGGTCCACGGAGCGGCCGTGCATCGCGGGGCGCCGGTGGGAGTGGCGGGCATCCGTGAGCCAGGTAAGACAGCGAGGTCCGATGGCAAACGCGGTACGGCAGGTCCAGAAGACGGCAAGCGGCGTTATGGTATGTCGGGGTGGGTGGGTGGGAGGCCAGCCTAGGCACATCCAGACAGACTATACATCACGGCAAGGCAAGCGAAAACAACAACACAACGAATCCTCGTCACCAAGGAACCTAATACCGGGTATCCTAACGGGCCGGGCCGCGGGCCGGTTATTTGGCGACGAGCGATTTCCGGAGCATTGTTTGGTTCCAGAAGTCGGAGGATTCGTGGTGGAGACGAAATCACTGAGGCATATGTGATGTTTGCGAAAGTGCAGATAAGGAAGGGGAACAATCGAACAAGTGTCGAGAGCTAGCAAGCCTATGACACAGACATGTTCGCCTGCCGAGAAACGACGGGAAAAGGCATACACACGTACAAGTGGGCTCATGGTCAGCTTGTGTCATGCCAGTGCTCACAAGACATGATAATTTTTTTTTATGCCGGGTGCGTTGTACTGTGCCGTTGCCCGTCTTCTGTTGCCGGCTCGGCTGGTCGAAATCGGATACATACTTGTTTGGTTGACCATTCATTGTTGGTGGTATTATTGCTCATCGGGTACCGACGCCGGGTGGAGGGTGCCCCCTTCTGGCGAGCTGGGCCCGAGTTAAAATCGACCGGTGACATCGTGGACCTGTGGCGGCAGGCATAGGTTACCGGTGTGAGAAAGCTAAGGCGGGATTTACACCAAAGTTTGTTGCATTGGTGGCACAAGTACAAGGAGGAGGGGGGTTGCAAGCGAAGCGAAGCGAGGCAAGGCGGTGGGCGAAGCCAGCCTGGGCATCCGGGATCAGTGTAGGGTAAGTTGATGCCCAGCCTGTGCCTGATTGCCGTCATTAAACATTCTATCAAATTTTCCTAGTGCCGAGGACCATGGGTTGGAATCTTCATTTCGGCTCAAGGGACTCAGTCTAGGGTAATGTGTGATATTGGCTGTGTGTAAGCGTTGCATGTAGCCCGATGTTACTTTGATCGTAACCCATGCATTTTAGTCACAACCAAATGGGCCGAGAAACCGGCCATACCCGTTTGCTGTGAGCAGGGATATTGACTTGTTGAATGCCCAGTCCACGCTGGTAACACGAACCCAAAAAATAGTAATCAAATTAAAAACAGAAACCTCGAACATGGAAAGGCCCGACGCGGACCGAAAGAACGGAACGAGGGTGTTTATCGACAATCTTCATTTCCTATAATGCCTGCCCCTGGTATACATCCTTACCTAGCGAGTTTGAGCGATCGTATTTATTTTGAACACCAACTACATCTAATGTACATTCATAAACTTGCTGTAATATGCTACCGTAGAGATAAACACATGTACATCGAGATTATGGGTTAGGATTTCGGCCTAACAGGGGGTTTGTCCACCGAAACCCTTGGCTGAGAAGTTACGAGAACTTAGCAGAAGCTTCACCGATAGCCTGGGTGGAATCGGGCTGGCAGCGCTGCAGATCACCGCCAGCTGTATATGTGTGCTCCATCATGCAATGAACACAATCCTCCCGGGTCCTCAGGGCTCCAAACCAAAACAACACATGGCCACCACCGACTTTAGTGCAATGAGGCGGTATGAACCGTTAGTGACAAGTGATTAAAAAGCATATGATGCCATGTAGAAGTGTAGCATGGAATTTATGAGAGTGTTTAAATGCAAGCGGCGGATATGACAATGATCGACAGTTGCCGGGAACTGCACAACCATGGTCCCAATCGGGAAGACTTGGCCTAACTCAAATATTCGAATAGCGGAGGCTCGCTCCGTTTTTAGAACATGTAGTATACAGTACAATACTGGACTCGAGAGAAACACCGGGGGGGGGGGCATGCCTGTTTCTCTGTATATATGAAAATCTTGTATGATCAAGAAGTTCTCCCCAGCTATCGTCATAAGCGCGCTGTTGAATGCATATCGGAATGGTTGGTCGTTATTTTGGTCGGGCTGAAGAATACAGACTGGAAAAGCTGTTTAAACACTAATTGTATTTACTCGTATGGGGATGTTAGGGCTTGTTATTTTTTTTTATCTTATTTTATTATTTTAGTATTTATTGCCTAAAGAATCGTGGAATATGTTTTGGTGTCCCATGCTATCTGTCCCCCACCTGTCACCCATACGGTAAGTTTTGCGGCCTGTCGCCTTCCCCAAGTTAATACTGATAGAATCAGTGATTGGAACTTGCTTCTTCAACCCCTCACAGGGTGCCCACCGGGTTCTCCCAACCTCATCCGCTATCACACATTCTCGTCACCCCATTTACCCTTGCACAACGCAAGACTCCTTCGATGAACCAACGTATAGGTTCCACCATTAGCTCCCCGGACTATTGAGCAAATTGATCCTAACAAACTTGCTAGTGATCTATGTCATTGTCTCCTTCGCCATGGTACTGCCCATTACTGAGATGAAGTGGAATAGTGCAGCAAACAGAGAAGGAGTCAAACACCCACTCATTCACACCAATTTGTCGACACCATCTGCATTAAAGTTTACCTGTCGGCATTTTTTACTGCTCCGTGTCATACGACCTCCTCAAAAAAATATACCCAAGCTTGAGAAAATGGTCAAGTCCACACAGTTGAAGAGCCACCTTGAAGACGCGGAATCATTTCTCAGCAACTTGTGGTCATGGAATACTTACATTACAATGTTTGGGTTGGACAAGATATCAGACCCACGGTGTAAGGAGAACCAAAGTACGCTGGCATTGCCACGACTGCACCAACTGTCATGTTGCACCAAACAAAACTTGAAAAAGACCAACTACTCTGAAAAAATTGGATCTTACACACGTGGTAACTTGCAGCAAGGCCCGGCAGCTTGCCGCGCTTGACCAAGCGCCATATTCCCCTATACCATCTCCAAAGCCAACATCTAAAGCGACCGATGTCAAGCGGTACATCAGGGATGATAAAACTTTTGGTAACCAAGCAAGGGATGCCCCAGAGACCAACCCTCCGTCATATGCCCCAGGAGTACATGAACCGGAAAGCGAATCTCCCTCTCCCCTCAGCCTCAATATCTCGTCGACACCAAGAGAGTTTGAGACTTTCGTCAAGGTGGTGCTTGATGAGCAGGTTATCAATATGACATTAATCAACTTTATGAAGGGAGTAACCATGCACAATGAGAGGTCATGTATAGGGCTTTTTTTAAATTTTTATTTTTTATTTTATTTTATCGTTTTAGTATTTTGTTGCCTAAAGAGTCGTGGAATATGTTTTGGTGTCCCAGTGGTACTGGGTTTCTGGGAGACGGATCGCATTCAAGTAATTCTCTCATATATATACTTAAGAAATAACCAGGACCTGAAGAACCGAGTTGAGCATTATAATAGCTGGGAAGTCTCAATTAAATCATCAACAGAGCACGATTGTTTGGTCTAGCTGCAAGAGTGCAAGAATGAGCCTGGCAGCTTCGGCCTCCCAGTGCTTCCAAACACCAGAATTACCAGCAGAACTGGGCTGCAAGACACGGGAAACAAGATGAGCACTAGAAATGCTATGGTTACGGGTCGGCTTGGTTGATGTCGGCTGGCTGTTGTTTGCCGTGGCTTTTGTCAGTTACCTGGGCCCGATATGCGGGAAGAGGGCCGAATATTGATTCAACCATCCCCCTTTCCAGATCGCCACTTTTTGTACAGAGCTGGTATTGCACCATAGACAAATGTAAGCCTTCCTTCCACATGGGCTGTCGTCTTGTAACATTATTTGGTGGCTGAAAAATGTCTGTAAAACATGAGTCAGTTGAACTTGTCGGAGGAAGTGGGCGGCAGACTGTCGGATATAGCGTCTATTGGCTGGGTCATATCTATGCCGCTTCCTTGCATGTTGGGCAGCGTGAGGAGCGATTGAGAAACTAGATGATATGACTGTTGGTCCTCGTAGATTCTTGGGAGGAGTGCTAGTCAATGTGGAAAGGGATTCCTTAATAGTTCCGAGTTATGATTGATGGCTGGATGTTGTCAAATATGACAACATCATTCTTCCGGCAGTGCCTGGCCATACCATCATTACAGTAATCATGATGTGAAGCCAAATGCTCGGACTAGAACGCATATGTGTTACTGAACCGGGGGTCTCGTTCCACCTCATTGCAAGAGGACTGCGGCACATGCAGCTTTTTGGACTGGTAAATAATATAATGAAACTGGTCATGTTTGGAGCCTGGCCATACTGGTGAATGTCTGCAGCGGTGAATTGGGCCCCAATCCACTCTCCTGGCTTGCGGCAAAAGTATTATGATAGCTTCAGTTGACACTTCCGAAGAGAATACAGAGATGACTTGGATAAACCGAGCCTTACACGGGTCAGGAATTTCTAATAAAGACAACACGAATGTCGGTGCGAGTGCGGCGTTCTCAACTCTAGTGGCCCACCGTCTCTGTGTGGTGTTATTGGTCATTGGCGGCGATTGTCTTCGTCTGATCAGATGGGACTCCCGCCCTGAGGAAGGCATCCGGGGCAGGACAGTAAACGCCTCGTTTCTCGTGATACACCAGACAAACACGCAAAATCCAATCACCTCCATCCTCACTCGCAGTTCGGCCGCTCTCCATGCTCGTTGTTAGCCGCCTTATTTATCCTAAACCGTCAACCATCCGGTGCGTCTGGTCCAACCAAATCCCTGTCGCGCCGGCGCCTTTCCCACTCTAAACGGCCGGTTCCCCACTTTCTCACTTTTCCCGCTCTCCAACCTCCCACCCCCGTCTCCTGTTCGCTCCTGCTGCCCGTCAGCTCAGCCTTGCCTGCCCACCGAGAAGCTTCCGCCTCCAGCGCCCCAAAAAAAAACTCCACTTTGCTCCCTCCCCAGCTTCAGCCTCGCCACCAAAATCGATTCCCTTCCCCCAGACAAACTGCCTTCTGTCTCATCGTTCTGCGCCGTGCTCCCGCATTGCCGAATCGCGATTCCATCCTCGTCGATACAGCGCCCGTGTGCACCGTATTGACCAATTCCTCCCCTTGCGTCGTCTTCACGCCCGGTTGGCATCCCGCATCTCCGGCAACCCCCAGCGCGCGCGCGCGCTGTCTCTCGACCAAGCTATACCAGCCTCATCGAACTCGGCTCCCTGCCTCCGTTCTGAGCGCTTCACTGTGCAGAAGGGTTTCTTTCTTCGCCGAACAGAGTTCCGGAAGAGATCTTCACCGGTCGAACATTCTTCCCCAGCTTTGACAAATACCCACCACCCTTGGGGACGCTGCTGGTCCTTGTCCCTCCCTCCCCACGCCCGCGGCGCCAACACCACAGCCGATCGATCGCGACCTCACTGTGACGATCACTATGTCGAACGCCCCGTCTACTCCCGTCAAAGTGCCTACCAGCGCCGCGAACCACACACCAGCGACCCTGGACCCCGATCTGCGCTCCCAGATCAATACCGTCTTGCTACGAGACGGACACGTTTCTAAGTGCGTCTACTTCCTCCCATCTCCATCCAATATAGCTGCCACGAACTCTCATTCCTCCGAGACTCAAATCCTGGGCAAATGCTACATCTAGAAGTCGTATATTTGTGATCCAGCCGGCTAATATACCCACCCTGTAGAATCCAAGAAGCTCTCCTCCACGCCCTTCACTCCCACAATACCAACTGGCCAACCACTATTCAGAACCATGCCCTCGCTCTTCTGCGCTCCGGAGAAGTCACTACATTCCCGGCACTTCTTCACAAAGTCCTCGAAGACGTCCGCGCCGACTCGGCCCTGAACCCTATTTCATCAAGTGCCAACGGCAGCAAGCCCACCGCTAATGGTGATGCTAAATCCAATGGTGACGCCAAGGACTCCAAGGATGGGAAGGACGGCAATAAACCCAGTCTTGCCGTCCCCGAATCTGTTGTGGAGGAAGCGTTGCGCGTAACGCGCGAGAGCCTCGACGCCGTTTGCGATATCGAGGATAAGGCTCATTGAATCATGGGGCGGTGAATGAATGACCTGGGCGGATCCTGAGACGATGTGCCCGATGAATTCAAAGAGGTGGTTGACGACTGATGAAAGAAGCAAGCTTGTGTGCAAAGAAGTGCCTCCTTCCGACGGAAAATATCAGAGGCTATGTAGTAGACATTGAACAGGTTTGGCCGGCTGGGCTGGCAGCAACAACTGTGGGACGGACAAGAGGCGTTTGGTACAGGCCAACGAGAAACATCAAATACACGAGAGCTCTATCGGGCGGATGGATACGATACCAATATCGATATGAACTCATGCATGACACAAATAGAATTATGTTAATTTTTTTTTTCTTTCTTTCATTCATCAAGGTTTCGCAACGCACATTATATATACCAACTTACTCGTGAGCCGCTTGGTGATTGTGCTCCGCCACAACAGCCCATCATCACATCACAGAAGTCAGGCAGGCATTGCAATTCAAATGTAAACTCATAACGGGAATCAATTTCATCATCTATCAAGCAAGGGGGAAACCCTTAACGCGCGCCCGGGAAGCAACAAGAACTCAACTCGGCCCAACGGTTCGATAGAAATCGAATCGAGGGTCAAGTTTCTGTTGTCTACCATCTCTACCTTTCTCTAACTCCCATTCCAGATCCCAGCTACATGAAGTGTGTTTTATGGATGAGATCCGACCCACTTTAGCTGTGTGCAAGTAATTGCAGATGTACGAGCGCGAAAATATTAGAATACAGGGGACCATTCGACGTCGTGTCCGATTAGCGTGTGCCGCTTTAGTCGTAGAGATCATCATCGTTGCCAGCATCACCAAAGGCGTTGCCACTGTCGGCACCGCCGGCCTCGGCACCGCCATCTGGGAACTTGAAGTAAGCACCAGGGCCAGCATTCTTCATCTGCTGAGCAAAGGCCTCGTAACGACGGATCTCGACGTCAGACACGGATCGGCGAGCCATCTGCATGGCCTCCTCGAAGTGGGCCTTGGTGAGTTCAGGGACGGGGTCCTCAGCATCCTCGTCGGTGTCCATCTCGTCACCGGCAGCTTCACGAGCCTTTGTGCGCTGGATGTCAAGAGTGATGGCCTCCTTGATGGCGATCTTGACGGCGCGCTGGGTGATGAAACTGAGATCGGCACCAGAGAAGCCGTGAGTCTTGGAGGCAATGTAGCCCAGGTCGATATCTGAAGCAAGAGGAGTCTTGCGGAGCTGGGCCTTGAGGATACCGAGACGGCCGGGCTCATCAGGCAGGGGAACGTAGACGAGCGAGTCCAGACGACCAGGTCGGCACAGAGCAGGGTCGAGCTGCTCTGGTCTGTTGGTGGCACCAATGACGAAGACGTTCTTCTTGGAAGTCATACCGTCCATTTCTGCATATCAAGTTAGTAAACGGGTCTAATTAAGGGGATTTGATCGAGCTTCGAAAACTTACCAGTAAGGAGCTGGTTGACAACACGGTCAGAAGCACCGCCGGCATCACCGACTGAACCACCACGAGCCTTGGCAATGGAATCCAACTCGTCCAGGAACACAATGCAAGGAGCAGCGGCACGAGCCTTGTCGAAGATGTCACGGATGTTGCTCTCAGACTCTCCAAACCACATGCTGAGAAGTTCAGGTCCCTTGACGGAGATGAAGTTGGCAGCACACTCGTTGGCAACAGCCTTGGCCAACATAGTCTTACCCGTACCAGGGGGACCGTAGAACAAGACACCTCGCGATGGCGAAAGTCCAAACTTGAGGAACTTCTCGGGGTGGTCGACGGGGTACTGGACGCTCTCCCTGAGATCTTGCTTGACGCTCTCGAGACCACCAATATCCTCCCAACGAACATTGGGAACCTCAACAACAGCGACCTCACGCAGGGCAGAGGGGTTGGAAACGCCAAGAGAGAATCGGAAGTTCTCCATCGTCACGCCAAGAGAGTCGAGAACCTCAGCGTCGATGGTATCCTCATCGAGATCAATAAGGTCCATCTTCTCACGAATCTGCTGCATAGCAGCCTCGGAACAGAGGGCAGCAACATCAGAACCAACGTAACCGTGGGTCTCGGCGGCGATCTGCTCGAGGTCCACATCATCGGCGAGCTTCATGTTCTTGGTGTGGATCTGGAGAATCTCAAGTCGGCCAGTAGGGTCGGGGATACCGATGTCAACCTCACGGTCGAATCGACCGAAACGTCGGAGGGCGGGGTCGATAGAGTTGGGTCGGTTGGTGGCAGCCATGACGACGACGTTGGATCGGGCCTTCATGCCATCCATGAGGGTGAGAAGCTGAGAGACTACTCGGCGCTCAACCTCACCATTGGTCTTCTCACGCTTGGGAGCGATTGAATCAATTTCATCAATGAAGATGATAGCGGGGGAGTTCTTCTCGGCTTCCTCGAAAGCCTTTCGCAGGTTGGACTCGGATTCACCTGCCATCTTGGACATGATTTCGGGGCCGTTAATGAGGAAGAAGAAGGCACCAGTCTCGTTCGCCACAGCGCGAGCCATGAGGGTCTTACCGGTACCGGGAGGTCCGTAGAGCAAGACACCTCGAGGAGGCTTGATACCGATAGACTTGAAGAGCTGAGGGTGGCGGAGAGGCAACTCAACCATCTCTCGAATCTGGGCCATCTGCTTTCGGCAGCCACCAATGTCATCGTAGCCGACCTCGTTGAGGTTGTTCTCCTCCTCGTCACGCTGAATGGGCTCACCCTCGCAGTGGATGACGGTATCTTGTGCCACGATACCGTACTCTGGGGGGTCGACTTCCACAACCTTGAACTCAACCTGTCGCATGCCACCGCGAACGATGAAGAGGTCGCCTTGGCGGACTGGTCGGTAAGCTTCCCTGAAGTAGGGAGCGAGGAAAACGTCGAACAGAGAACCGGTGATACCCTCGACGGTATCAGCGATGGGAAGAACAGCAATTCGCTTAGCCTGTCGGACAGTTAGACGCCAAATCAAAGTGCGTGGGCAGCTTGAAATGGACTCACATATTTGATATCAGGGCACGGGTGGATAGTGATCATGTCACCATGCTTGACTCGAAGGTTGTGGCGGACGACTCGGTTAATGCGAGCACTGCCATCGTCAAGCTCGTCGTCAGCTAGCACGATGAGGACTGTGTCCTTTCTCTTCTTTCCTCGGACGAGAACGGTGTCACCACGGAAGAGCTGCAGGGAATCCATGGTGGCCTCAGAGAGGGCAATGATACTGTTGTCATCGTTGACGGCATCGGTAACCCTGGAGTCTATCAGTCAGCATCCCTCAATGTGGAATCCAAAGAGGTGAAGACCCACATCAGCTGGTTGGGCTTCTTCTTCTTCTTGAGAATGGCGGTCGCGGTGTCATCCTCCTAGTAGTCATGTTAGCTGAAGCTCGGATGGTTCTACGCGGACGGCAAGGTGTCGTTGCGGGAGAGTGACGAACATTCTTGACCTCGGCGCCAGAAGGGTCACTGCCATGACTGTTAGCTATGATGCACTCCACTGGGACGAGCACCGGGACCTCGCCTGGAGGCGCTCGCAGCGGGTGGGGTGAACATACGTCAAGTTGACCTTCTTGTGGGGGGCGTCATCAGGCTGCTGGGGAGCCATGGTGTTTTCTGGGGTGCTTCACAGAAGCTGATGTTGGATCGGATCGGTGGAGGTGAAGGAGGGGAAGTGGGAGGCTGGAGGGGAAGAAAGCCGAGGCGAGGCTTTCTGTGCGGGATGGCGGAAAGAGGGGGAGGGACGCAAAAAGTTGGAGTGCGGGAGATGGAGGAGGAGAGGTGGTTTTATGTCGGGAGAATGGAGATGGATGGAGGAGAGAGATAGATGTCGGAGTTGAGGCAATGGGTCTAGGTTTGAGCAGCTGTCCAGAAGGCCACCTTCGGACCGGACGCAAGCACCGCTGCATTGACTGTCATTCACTGGGTCAACTAGGCGACCGCCACCTTCTAGATGGCTCTGGGGACCAATAGAAATGCCGGATCGAGCCGGATCAATATTATTCAGGCCATAATGGTGCTTAGCTCAGCTGCGGCCAGGTACCTTACTGGGTGGGGCAATCCAGCCTGGTCCAGGTTGCAGCACCTACGTAGGATGATGTAGCAGAGGTCAGGGCGAACAGGCACACACTGAGTGACGACTGCAGGCGGCAAGTGGATGTGGAAGTTTCTGCCGGCTTCCACCTCCCGCCTCAAATCTGTATATTGGCCACTGGCCAAATTCTGAGGAGCGGTCTCGACCAGAGAACAACATCTATAATCATGATACCTGGCCTCAAAAAAAAATCATTTTCGTAATCACATCTCAGCCTACCAAAATTCTGGCGAAGAGTCAGTTCCTGCCAACGGACGAAGCTTGGTGATGCATCTACCCGAGGGGCGTACAGGGTACACCCATAACGCACTAGACTTGCACCTATCGATCCCGTACCTCCGCTCCCTTGCCCTACAAAGGTTCCCCACTCCGACGATGGCAGCCAGACTGGCCAGGCAGACCTCACTTTTCATTTAAAGCCAAGGTTTGACTGCCCCCCAAAGATTATCGCAATGCTCGAGAAACCTATTCATGAGGGAACAAAAGTTAGAGCAGACCCGATCGAGCGAGCCCTGGAACAAATTTTCTGACACAATTATTTCACTTTCCGCACAATCAAAGATGTCGGTGATGTAACCCCGTGCAGTAAAAAAAAGACGATCTGTTGCAAACGTCGGTGGTCACCTCATTCAGAGGAATCTATAGATGCAAAGGGTTCTTTTTTATCCTTTTCCTTTGCTCGGCTCCCTGGTCTTCCAAAAACATCACCATGTCAAATTTGCCCTCGTTATCTTATCCAGTGCGCGCCTCTCTTCAAAGTTCTTCCGGAACTCCACTGCCGGTCTGGTCACGTGGTATTCACAAGCTGACTCCGACCCGGATCACCCCGGAAAAGCGATCTGACAATTCCTATCCCCTGATTGGTCCAGAAAAGCCGTAGAATCCATACTGTGTAGCAATAGCCGAGGAAAGGTTGCCGCTGCCCAAATTCATGAAGGTAGAGAGCTAAGTATCGCCAACACTTCCCCTTGCGCACATCGACAGCTTCACGGAGGAGATTTGAACGGCTTTCCTTCTGTCAATTGATCAGCAACGGCTCTGATAAATTTCCATTGAAGACTGACTGTCTGTCTCCTCCAATTGCGTTTGCGACTCTCACCCACCATGGCCTCCCTCCGCACTTCTTCCCGCCTCCTCGGCGCCTCCTCTGTGAGGACCGCCCTCCGCCCTGGCGCTGTCTTCACTCGCTCCATGGCCTCGGTCAGCGAGGCTCCCGCCCAGCCCGAGCCCAAGTTGAAGTCTTTTCAGATTTACCGATGGAACCCCGACACTCCCAGTGAGAAGCCGCGCCTCCAGAGCTATACCCTCGACCTGAACAAGACCGGCCCCATGATTCTGGACGCCCTGATCCGTATCAAGAATGAGCTCGACCCTACCCTCACTTTCCGACGCAGCTGCCGAGAGGGTATTTGCGGAAGCTGTGCTATGAACATTAACGGCCAGAACACACTCGCCTGCCTGTGTATGACTTCACCCCCCGGCCCGGTCGTGTGCGCGACATTACGAGTTGTGGCACAGCAACGCTGACCCTTTAACAGGCAAGATTCCCAAGGAGTCTTCTTCCGACATCAAGATTTACCCCCTCCCTCACACCTACGTCGTCAAGGACCTCGTCCCTGACCTGACCCACTTCTACAAGCAGTACAAGAGCATCAAGCCCTACCTCCAGCGCGACACTCCCGCCGAAGACGTGAGTTCCTTCCCCCCCCTCCCAGCCTTCTCCCCCTTGCACAAAATATGCTAACTTGCTTCCAGGGCCGTGAGTACCGACAGACCAAGGCAGACCGCAAGAAGCTTGACGGTCTCTACGAGTGCATTCTCTGCGCCTGCTGCTCCACCTCGTGCCCCTCGTACTGGTGGAATTCCGAAGAGTACCTCGGACCTGCCATTCTCCTCCAGTCCTACCGATGGCTGGCCGACTCTCGCGATGAGCGCAAGGAAGAGCGCAAGTCCAAGCTCGAGAACTCAATGAGCTTGTACCGATGCCACACAATTCTCAACTGCACCCGAGCTTGCCCCAAGGGATTGAACCCTGGTCTGGCTATTGCCGAGATCAAGAAGTCGATGGCTCTGGGCAACTAAATATGATATCAAAGGAGGGGGGTTGAGGAGATGTATGAGCATATGAGTGAGAGATGCTGGCGTGAGGAATATCGCAATTTTGCGCCTACAATAAAGGCACGAAAACTGTACCACTGTGTATAGGCTAGACGAGAGGAGTTTTTTCGTGTTTGATAGCCACCGGACAGAAAATTATTTTCATTTATAGTTCAAACCTCCAAAATACGATCCTGGGCCCTGTATGATTCCCAAATTTTGAGATATAAATATCTATATTCGTATTTACGGGACAAGCAGCTATGGCCGCACAACCTTTACAACTACCACCACTGACCACACAAGGCCGCTCGCCAAGCAAGACGGCACCGGCCCGCGTCCCACGGACCCGGCAGAATGATGGACTATTCCGCTGTTACCTCGGTCCCATCTCTTCCTCAGCTAGTCTATTGGCGGCGTAAATTGGATCAGTCAAAACCCTCCATTTAACAACATCCATGCTACAAGCAAATGACAACCCAACTACTGTGACCCGTCAAGGTCGTGCCGTGGTTTTTTTTTTTTTTTTGGACGTCCCCCTGGTTGCTTTGCTGCTTGCATTGCGTCCCACCGGCCCGGCTGCAGTCGGCCGTGTAGCATCCTCCCTCGGACATTGTTCTCGACAGGAGAAAAAAAAAAACACCGTTTCCTTGTCCATTGGCTTGTGTGATGTGGATAAACCGATGCAAAGGCGACCCCTCCTTGCGTGCAATCCATCGAAAAGACGTAAACAGCCAGTCGTGTGCGTTAGAAAATCAAGTACCGGTCGGCGTTCTGGGAGACAGCGAGCCCCACAGGCTACGAGCACAGTCGAAATAGGCACCTTGGTTTTTTTCGGGGAGAGGAGCGAGCGAGCCTCTCCACCATGCCCGAGACCTAGTAGAACCCACACCCCATATCACCGTCGTCATACATACGGGGTTCACCCCCATAGTTTTACACATTCTCTCACTCCTCGGCAGCGCATCACCAGGACCTGACCTTGGGACGCCATCCCACAAATGTATCGTTAGCGTCGTCAACCACTAGCGTGACTTGGGCCATTGCCTCATGGCTGCTCCTGCGCAGCCCGGGCACTCTGGCGAGCAACGCGTCGAGCGCCGCCCCGAGACCAAGCACCTGCGTCTCAGTCGGCGGCCCGCCCGTCCGGATCCGCTCCAGCCGGTCCTCCGTGGCGAGCCACATGCTGAGCGCCTCCGGCAGCCGTCTAGTAGCAGGGTCGTTGACGTTCGGTGGGTGACCGAGCAGCGGCCAGCTAGCTCGCCTAATGCTCAGGAAGGGGTGTTGCTCGGGAAGCTTGGGGCTCCCGGGCGTATAGGAAAAGGGCCGGCTAGATTGTGCTTCGTTAGCCCGTCGTCCCCCATATGTCTGTCTTACTTAATTGAAATGAAAGGGAAGAAATCGTGTGTTGTGTGCATTTGAGTAACGTACTTATCGGTCGGTGTTGAATTCGACCCGCTTGCCCGCCTCGCTTGGCTGCACCCGTGTGCGCCAATACGTGCGAAGTTGTTCATGATATTTGCCCAGGAGGGGATCCGTATACGTAGGGGTTAATTTGTAACAGGAAGTGAGGGACACTAAAGGCTGTGGAATAATAAAGTGGCTTAAAAAGGTAGTGCTGAGTCGAGGTAGACCAACACAGGAGTACAAGCACACTATGGTATTCCCAATGATTGTTGACAGCCGTGTCTTTGCCTGGCTCGATTGTTATATATTTTCGAATAAATTCCAACTATTGGCGCAGCCATCCGTCATACCGGCTCCCTCCCTTTCCCTAGTCTTTCATCAAACACCCACAGCTGGGTTGTTGTCCAAGATTGTTGCTGCTACAGGGTGGCGCCAAGGCATACACGGCCTTAGGGTTGCCAGACTCGAGGCAGCCCGGCCATATCTTTCCAACGGCCCCCAAAACAAAGTCTTCGCAACTGACACACAGCCCACAGGGCCTTGTGTATCCCATCGAATAATATGCCGCAGGTTTGTCGCTGGACGACCTTTTTGGGTTTGGTCTGGTAAATAGTCTGCGTCGCCCCCAAAAGTGGTTTACTTCTGGCCCCCAACCCTCGGCATCGGCGATGAACGCATGTCTATAGAACGGCTCCCTCTGTTGGTTTTGGGCAAGCGTAGTTAGCCCTGGTGTGTCCAGACGGCCCCAATAGGCTTTAGAATGGTTTTGGTTGCCGCCCTTGACACTGTTAGAAACCAAAGTGGTTTGGGGGGGGGGCATGGTCAGCTATTCAGCCGCACGGCTGCGATCTGATCTCGGCGGCCTCAGTAGTCGCGATAAGAGTGGGCGCGAGCATGAGCTAGTCAGATCGATAAATCGATGGCCATGCAACGAGACAAAATAAGCCCGCCATGCATCGTCATACCCTTTCCTCACTCATCCTTTTCAAACGCGTCGTTCAAGTACCGCACAAATGTCTCGCGGATCCTCTGAGGCGCCATATTTCCAACAGCCTCCAACCCGATGCCACCGCGGTTCAGCCCCATGTACGCTCGACGCAGCCTCTGGAGCTGTGGCAGCCCGACCTTTTTACCCGCTGGAAGTTCGACGACCAGGGCGTCGTCGTCTAGCGGGCCTCCTGAAGCGCGGGGGATCCGGACCTCGTCCCCACCTCCATCCTGGTTGTCTCGCTGCATCTCTATAATACGCTTGACAATATCGGATGTCTCACGGTCCAGGTTGTAAAGATAGTCACCGCTGGCTTCGCGGCCACGCTGGACGGTGGATTGATTGGGGCGAATGATTTTGCGGGCTTCGCCGGCGATGACATCCCAGAGGTCGGAAAAGACCTTGTTCGCTTGTTGCTCATCGTCCTCCCAGATAAGGGTGAAGAGAGGGCTGTCCCAGCGCGTCATAGGGTTGGGCTCCTCGTATCGGAAGACGAGATTTTCCCAGTTGCTCTGCTCGTAAGGCTCTGCGGTGGTTTGATTCTCGCCATCCTCTTTGGCATCTTCGCCCGCGCCTGCACTTCTCTGGTCCAGTCTTTCTTGATTTATCCCCTTGGCTCTATCCACTGCGCATCCAATCTGCAAGATGCAGCTGGGTGTCCGAACTGCCTTGGCCTCGCAATGCAACTGATAGCGCCATCCCTTGATGTAGTTGAGGCCGTCAAGGATCACAATGTCCTTTTCGCTTAGCACACGCTTCACGGCGCCGTAGATGGCGGCCCGAGCATCCTTCTCCGAGGCATTGGCCGAGCGTGTGTGCGCGGGGAGCTTTTCGGGTGATAGATCGTAGACGGTGCGCGAAATGGATAAGGAGTCGTCTGATATTAGGTGAAGACGGTACTTGGTGTCGACGATACGCTTGGTGAGATATTCGTGGAGTTGTTTCGCCCTGGTCGATTTACCAGAGGTGGGCAACCCCGAGACGATGATGAGCTAGACTGCCAGTTAGGAAAATGCCCTTGACAAAGCGGCGAGGGCTAGAAGATTTGGAGAGTGAAAGGAAGATGATTCATACCGGCATCTTCCTAGACTAGAAATGCAGCGGGCAAAAGAGTGGCTTGCGCGGGACGGGGTTCAAGCTCAAGCTCAAGGTGCAACGATGCGATGTGCGTTGTTTGGCGGGGTTGCAGAAAATTGCACACAGAAAATCCGACGTCACAGTGAGCAGGCGCCAGCAGATCGTGGTGGGGTTGCATTTTGCTGCGCCGCTGGGAACGGGACCCCTCCCTACGGGTGAGACCTAACTCGCAGAGAAGGCCAGGAAGGCAGGCAAACTGGAGACCCGTGCGGTCGGAAATTCCAGTGGGCTGAGGAGGGCGATTCGTTCTTGTTATTCTTTTTGCGCAACGTATATTCATTTAAGTGTTTACTGGAATCATTAGACTAGACAACGTAATCGCCAGTCACTCGGCAGTGGAAGATAGGGGTATTGGATACGCAATCAGGCTCATCTTATGTGTGGCGGAGGCCATTTCAATTATTAGCATCGTGTAGTATTATTATTATTGTGAGTGTATTGGGCGCAACTCGAAAGGATTGCTCAATAGGGAACAGTGGAGGCACCACGAAGCATCAAAATACTCCCGTCGCGAACAAACAGCATCATAAGTTGTATATGTGCCGCTTATCCGGAACACTGCCTCGCCCAAACATGCCTGGCGAACTCCCCCGGAGAGCGCGAGGCCTCTCGGTGGAGTAGGCACGGGAAGCGTTGCGACAGCAGGGCCGGAGGGGGCTGGAGGAATTGATGAGGGACGGCGCATCTGCCCCCCCATGAACGCCGACTGTGGAGCCCCTCCGAGCCCGGGAGAATTTAGACCAAGCAGCAGAGGCGGCTGACTGGACCCCTTCTGAGGCCGAGCTAAGCCCTATAAGGAGCACTCATTCGAGCTTGGCGCCAAGCCCAATCTGGAAACGCATTCGAAGTTGTCGCTTCGCCCACTGCGCAGCACGCGTCCTGCATGGCAATTTTTGTATGGCGACCATGCCAAAACCCTCATTCCCTGGGGTAAATCATGGCGGTTGCCAGTTGTGACGGCCTATCATGTGTCAAGGAGGCTTGATGGTTCGACGTGCGGGCGGTGCCGGTTGCCGAACCGACCTGGCATCACCATGTTGTTGTTGAAATATATATCGGTCGACTGTCCCCAGCTCTAGATCATAGCATCAGCATCTTCTTCAGGCTATCCAGTGCACAACAACTCAGAATACAAATTCCATTCATATTTGACATCTCTGTTCTTCATCAACATCAATCCTCCCACCTTCACACACAACTATATTTCACCAACAACCCTCATCCAACATGACACAATCTCTGGATACCTACGACCAAGTCGCCATTGCTGAAATTGTCCTCTACACCTTTTTCCTCTTCGGAAGCATTTACCTCTGCGTCAAGCATGGCTTGAGCCGCAGTGCTGGCTGGCGCTTTCTCCTAGTCCTCTCCCTTGCTCGTCTCATCGGCTCCTCCTTGCGCCTGGCTACAATCAACGACCCTATCAATGAGAGCCTCTACATCGGCTGGATCACGCTGAATGGAGTCGGCGTTGGTCCCTTGGTCCTTCTCCTCGTCGCTCTTCTCGGCCGCCTCTTCGAGTCCATCAACCGACAGGTCGGTCAGGAAATCATCAAGCCCTTGTATCAGAGAATCATCGAGCTTCTCATGCTTGTCGCCATGATCCTTCTCATTATCGGCGGAACCAGCGCCAGCTACACCATCGTTAACGGTTCCCCCAAGATCGGGTACACCACCGAGAGCCGTGTTGGCGCTATTCTTATGATTGTGGTCCTGGTATTCCTCCTCCTCCAGACCCTCATTGCCGTCCGCCACCAGAGCAGCATCGCCCAGGGCGAGCACCGAGTCCTCGTCGCCGTCCTCATCTCGCTTCCCTTTGTCATCGTCCGCCTTGTCTACAGCGTCGTCATCATCCTCGCCAGCAAGAAGCAAAACGTCTGGGTTTCCATCGGAGCCGGTGTGATCATGGAGATCATTGTCTGTTTCGTCTGCCAGATTGTTGGCTTCACCCTCGAAAAGATGCCCAGCAAGACAAAGATCTCGGAGGGCGAGCAGCTGACTTCTAATGCTTAAACGTGGCAGAAGAATGTTTTCTTTGTTTTTTATTCATTCCATAGAGTCCAATACATTTGCGGTAATGGGAACATCGAGTTATATGCATAGTTGAGGGATAAGGGATGGGCATTATTCCAGGCGTCTGGTTTTAGATATCAGCGGAAATACTTAGATTTTTTTTCTTTATGTTTACTTCAATCAAATCTATCTTAATTGAAAACCTGTCCAGTTCACCATTCGCCATGTGCAGGGAGGCTGAACATAGCACCTGTTCCGAAGCATATGGCCAATTCATCTCTCATACTATAAATGTAGTCTAAAAAGAAGAATAAGTACTCGAACACACTGTACTGACTAATATAGAGCTTTGCCAGAGTTTCTGGGATATCGGTACCGAAACATTGCTTTACTCACAAAAGCAACTAACTTCCAAGGTCACTGTTACTGTGTATGTGTGATTGAATAGGCGACCTTGACACCTGAAATACCACTAAGAATGTGGACTTGGGCTTGCCAGAAAGCCATGTTGATATAGATTATATGATGTTGGAATAGATGAGTTACTTTTAAGTGGTACGTGTATTTAAAGAAAATGATGGAGGCATTGTGGTGGCTGGGGCTAAACTAAACAACAACAACAACAACAACAACAACCACTACAATATGATTTAACAAATTTCAAATAAAGACGAATATGTATTTGTCGCGCAAGGAGGCTACCTCGATTCTTGTTTTATTTACTAGTATCTACTCTAAATGACTTCTAGGTATCTTTCATGCGTAAATCCTAGGCATGCTATGTTTGGCCCTCGGCAAACTTGACGCTGTGTCTAGGGTATTTGAACTCGTCGGCAAAACATTCACGATTTCCAAAAACAACCAAGAGATATTAAGCCTCGGTTGCCCCCATGTCCAATTCCATCCCGGTTCATGATTCTCATTAAGACGTGCGATAGGTTGTGTGACCCTGACACAAACTCCCAACAGCTCACATGACCGTACAGCAAGCCTTCTCCAGCTTCTGGAAGATGAAGGTGATGAGATCGGTACCCTCGTCCTGCTGCTGCTGGGGCTGTTGCTGTTGGTGGTGGCCCCCGTGCTGTTGACCTCCGTGGTGCTGGCCACCCTGGTACTGGCCTTGGTTGTTGTTGTAGTGCTGCTGCTGCTCGTGGTGTCCTCCGTAGTAGCCACTGTTCGGGGGCGGGACTGCCTCGCCGCCCTGGAGGTTGATGTAGATGCGGCCGGAGTTCTCCTCGGTGTGGTAGTTCAGACCGAGCTCCCTGCAGAGCTCCTCGACCTTGGGCTTGATCTTTTGCACGTGGTTCGCGCTGTGGTTGCCCTTGCCGACAATGGCGTGGAGGTGATTCTGGCCGGCTGCGGTGTCGGCTCGGATTCGCTCCTCGAGGATCCGCTCGGCCTCCTCGACGAACAAGCCGTGCAGGTCGATGCAGTCGGGCTCTACCTTCCCGGGGGCGTTGTTGGCACGGAAGATGAATTCGCAAGCCTGCTGGTTGTAGTCGTCCATCTTGGCGGCGTGCGCCTTGCCCTCGTTGGAGAGCTCTTTTGCTCGGGCGCCATCTCCATCGCTGTACGCCTCTCGGGACTGCCCAGCAGAAAACGGTCAGCACATACTTCCTCATCTGAATCATAGAGAGAGTGTGAAGGGCGAGTCATCATTCTTATCATCACAGGGTTCTCGCTGTGACGGTGTGTCTGGAGGGCGCCGGGTGGAGAAAACATACACGCTCAAAGCACTGGTTGCGCTTGTTGGCCTCGGAACGGGCGAGGTCACGCAGGCGATCGTACTCCCGCTCGGTATCGTCGTCGTCTGCGCTGTGAAGCGCTGCAGCAGCAGATCACCATCGTCAGTCAGGCTTCAGGGCTCACAGCTCGGGCGGCGCAGCGCAATGTCTCGGGGCGCAAAGCGGCACCCTGGAGGCTGGGCTGGGGCGGCTGGGCTGCTTGCTGCTGGGGGGGACTCGGGGAGACGTACCTCGGCCGCCGAGGCGGCTCATAGGAATGGCCATTGTGTCGGGACGTGCGATTGTTTCGACGGATAGCTCTGAGGCGCTGGTTACGGGTGAAGGCTTTGACTGTTATTCTCGTCCGCTTCGGTCAAGAGGCGCCACACGAGTCGCTGAGCGGCGGTCTGGGCCGCAGTCTTGGCCTTGCTGGTGATTCGGCGCGGTGGAGGCCGGGGTGGTTTTCCAGGCCCAGAGGTTTTTGGTGCCCAGCCCAAGCCAACAACAGTTGTTTCACACTAATTGGGCCATTGGTAGGTAAAGAGGGAGCAACGCCGACTCAATACTTGCTTGGTCCCTGCCGCCATGTTGTTTTCTGTCTCTATTTGCTAGACACGCCGAGCCCCCCTATCCACAGTAAAACATTGTTTTGGTGCCTCGTCCCTTAAGCTGGCACATTACTACTGTCCTCCTGATCTGACATTTGGTTGCCAGTGGATGTGGATGCACGCACTGGAGCCTCGGCTTCTCTCAGTGGGCGCTTGGTGGTCTTGTGCTACCTAGGTTCGCGCCAAGGGTTTGGCTTCCACGGCAACCAGCCCTGTGATACTGCATAGATCTGAGCGAATCCTGGTCCAACAGCAGCCCTGTTAGTATCCGACGAGCAAATGCGCCCTCAACTTCAGCGACGGCCATGTGTAGTATCAATGCGAATCGAATTGCCGCATAGGTTTCCCTCATCTCTTTATCCCCCTCTCCAAATGTCCGGTTAACGGCGAGTTACCCAATATTCGGCCGCAAGGGCGTGCTCCAGCAAACCCAACATGTCGATCTTTCCTCATTCATTCTCGCGAACAACGGGTCATTGAATAAAGAAACACAATGTGACTCCGCCCCCGGAAATTATCTCGGATGCAGGCGCCTTGAACCCTGACTCTGAGGAAGCCGCCCGCCGCCCAATCCTGGGCCTCGGCGGCCATCCAGTGCCCGCAACCTTTGCGCCTCGCGGGTTTGAGTTCGAGGTGGCTTAAAGTCTTGACCTCCGCCTGGTTACGCGGAAAGGGTTTACCAGCTGCGCCGACTCACGACCCCGCCGCTAAGGACATACCAGTAGTTCCTGTGAATGGGAGAGAAAAAAAAAGCTCCACCTGGGGCGAGGCAAGCAAAGTCGGGCTTTGTGTAGCCTCAGCAAATGTTCCAAACGTTGCTTTTGCTACGGCCAAAGTTAGGTTCGACGGCCCCGGCACGCCCGATGGCGTTCCGTGACAAGAGATCTAATCTCGATTGACCACAAACTCGGGATACGTAAATTCTGTTGCAAAGCCCACTGGTTTTTTTGTAACTGTCCTGGACGGTGTTCGCCCATACTGCGTGTGTGGGACATCATCTCCACAAACCTTCAGGCAAATAGAGGTTGACGCTCATCCCCGTCATGGTGTGTATATGGTCAGGTGCCGGAGCAAATTTGCTGCTGCAACGAGACTCGCTTTCGTCCCTCTGTGCCCGTTTCCTCGGGCTTTGCACGTTGCGCCTGCCTGCTTGCCTGCCTGCCTACCTGGTCAGTAGAAACAAGTCCGGGGTTGCGGACTTGGCCGATCTTTGATGAAACATGTCCCCTCACGCATGGAATTGCACACCAAGCAACATGTTTCACTGCGTTTGGTAGCGAGGTCATCAGCATAAACGTCTTGGTCCCGATTTGTTTCTACCCCGGCACCTGCTGGATGGGACATCTCCATTCCCATGCGAAACGGTCGGGATCAAACAAGCGCCGGTCCCCATTTCTCCGAATTCCTTAAAATATCAATTGCCTGGATATACTTCTTGTGGGCTGTAGCGTTGGCACCTCCCAAGTACGGTATTTGCGTCGGCTTGCGGAGGACAAAACCATAACCCCTAGGCTATTATTCATGTCCATTGAATAGGAGACCCTTGGTTATGTTTTGTGTGCCGAAATATGGCGATCCTCTTTTGCTTGGTTGTTATTTCATTCAGGGCTTCTACTCTTTGATATTTCTTTTTCCAATTATTTTCATTCTTCTTATTTTTGCCGTTTATTTATCGGGTTTCTGATTCACGTTCATATACACGTTTATTTCCCACAGAGCACGTTTTCCACAGAGTACATGCATCCGTAAAATTCGGGACGCGATTACCGTAAACCGATCTTGTAGTGCGGCAGCACCCGAAGCTGCACATCTTCAGTGGGGTGGCCAAAGCACCCACCTCGTTACAGATGGGTTTGAAGTATGTGGACCGCAGCCTCTGTTGGCTTCTGTGATTGACGGGCTTCCACTGGATCGGTTCCGCACCGCAAGCCCACCCTAGCTAGACCATGGCAATAACCTTCCGTTTATCGTGCAGTGTAACAGAGCAATGGCCTTTCGGTTGCCATACCTCGTGCGCTGGGGGCACAAAGAGAACCCTGCCATGTGGCCACCCTGTTTTGCTGGCGCGGCTGGAGGGGGGCCAGAGGATCAACGACGCGTGCGCTGACTGATTAGCCTGGCCGGAGGTAAAATTGCCTTTATTTCATCGCGAAATGATGGCCGACTCTGGAGCCCCAAAAGCGCCGGGAACCCTAGTTTGGTGCGCGATGAACTAGCAACGGTCCTCACTAGCTGTCGATGATGAACTGGGATCTGCGGGTCCGAACAGTGCCGCCCTTGATCGTTGGCCGGGAGGTGTGAAGTGGACTTTGGTAACAGAGAAATGAATGGGGAAGGCCAGTAAATT
Source organism: Calonectria multiphialidica (assembly GCA_020623665.1). Taxonomy (NCBI): domain Eukaryota; kingdom Fungi; phylum Ascomycota; class Sordariomycetes; order Hypocreales; family Nectriaceae; genus Calonectria; species Calonectria multiphialidica. Next base: position 32,005 of record JAHVYC010000133.1, read on the forward strand.
TCCTTGTGTGCTTGATCCAAGCTCTGTTCTGCGACTATATGTCATACGATGGTACGATGTGAAGCTCGAAAGCACGCCCGGGAATACGGGGATGTCTGGGCCCCGTGTAACATGCCCAAAGGGCCCTATTGTGCTGAAGCCAAAATCTGGACGTGAAACAATTTGACAAGGGAGACGCGATGCGTTGCTTCATCTATACTACTTCCGAAAACAATCAGACTTAATCTGGGTGGGTGCAGGATCTGGATTCGCAGCCCACGGTTACAGGATCTGCATGAGACTGTGACAGCAAGCACGATAAATCAGCGATTATTAGGGCTAATGACTAGAGCATGCCGAATCAAGACGGTTAGACCGTCAAGAGCAACGCTGCTGACGACAAGGAGTTGTCATATACGAACCATACCCTAATATTGCCCAGTCGTCAAGGTCCTCGTCTAATGATTGGTGGCGTTTACTCGTCCTGGAAAAGAGGCGTGCTGAAGACAGCGAGCGCGGCACTAAACCTGGTTTGTGCCGCTGGTGAGATTGGTTCGCGGCGAGGGCAAGGGTTGCAGTTGGTCTCAAACTCTTTGCAAAGCTGGCGCGAGTTCGCGCTGGGCGGGTCTTCATGTTGGTTATGGCAATAAAGCAATTAAAAATATGAATGAAGATCACCCATTGCTCCGAAACTCCGGAGAGGGCTGAGCGAGGAGCTTCCAGAAGTTGGAATTGTCAAATTGACGCGAGTTGGTCCCTTGTTAGATGATCGGCAATCGAACGGAAATTCGTCAGAGCGTGCCAAGGGCCCATTCATTCAGGTGGACCTACCGTTGCTGCTCCTGCAGTGCGAAAATGGGAAACAGATGTCGGTATTGGTGGCTGTCTTGCCAGGGCTCAAGCCACTCTCGCCCAACAGGCTGTTCGTGAAACGCATGGATAATTGTCAACCGGATTGTCGAGTTCATGAGCCTATCGTATAGCAGCACCGAGAAACTACATGCGGACGCATGAGGTACCTGCGAGACGATTAACACCATCGTCAAGAACCTTGCAGCTGTGGTCTCAGCGTCATCAGCTAAAGGCCAAAGAAGCCGGTAGCAATGATCGTCGCCGAGTGGGCCGTGAGCCATTCCTAGAACGGACATGTAGCGTGGAATGTGAACGAGTCGCGCTAGCTAGCTCTCTCCGGTTTTCTGAAGTCAAAAATGATAATGGGTAGCGACAAATCGATGATGTGTTGACGGGGATCGTTAACGGCACTGCATTTGTTCCCTAATTTAGGCTAACGTATTGACCCGATTTAGTTCTTCAGCTATACCAGCAACTCCAAATCACTGCTAATGGGACACACGGTCGGTACAATCAAGGGGTGCGGGAAAACAGGGTTAGCCGAGCACGATAGCTGGCCATGTGTGACTCGGGCATTTCCAGCACTAACCACATTTCCAACGGTCCTACGCGTTGTAAGCCTTCGGCTTGTCTTGGGCCGAAGAAAGTTGGCGTGTTTTGGCAGCCTGTTCTGGCTACGGCAGCTAACAAACTGGTCAGTGGAAATAAGCCATCGCTCGTAAAGGCCCGTGGTGGCGAAAGGGGCGAAAGTGGATGGTGAAATCGATATCTTGGGATTGTCTTCCCAGGCATGCCGACAAACCCGTATATCAAGCGTGTGGGCGGGCCGGCAAGACAGTGCAGAGGACGAAGAACCAACCACGGAAACTTTGGTTAGGTGAGCACGTCCCGACGCCTATGCCCTGTTTAGTAGACATGGGACTTCCCCTGAACACGAGGGAAAGCAATCAAGAAGTGCCATACGAACTATGTCATTTGGATTGTATGGCCAAGAGTGCGGTTGTACAGTGCGCGCATGGTGATGGTTGTGTATAGGGGGGACCACTTGTCAAAGCGAAATATTGATATGCATCGGAATGAGCGAGACAAACCCCAGACATGCCAGCTTGCATTGCAGGCAAGGCCCCAATTGAATAGCAAGGTGGTTGAAACCAGCAGCTGAGTCGTTAAGACAGATGTCAGTTGGGAGAAGCAACAACGACAGTCTGACAGAGCACCTAGGAATCGCTTCGAAACACAGGCAGGCATTCTAGATTCTTTCCGTGTCTGAAGCCGCTGCTGACCATGAGCCCCACTGAACCAACCTGGCCACCTTTGGTGGATGGCCGTGCCCCTTGGCCGCTCTAGTCTGTGGGGGAGCATCATCTGGAAGAATCCTAGTCAGGGGACAAGGCCGAATCTGGTGATTGCGATTGGCCGCAGCAGATGAATGACCGAGCGCGACCGGGTGAGCCCACCCGTAGCCTGTTTAACCTGTGCGTAACTGCATTGCAGCATCAAAACGGGAGACATGGGCAAGGCCATGATTCGTCGCGGGCCAGTCAGGGCTGGAGGTGATGTGGGCATGATGGAGAGACAAAACAAGAGACAACGGGAAAGGAGACGCAAGGACGATTCCTTGTTCCGAGAATGAGCGACACTCAGAACCCTTGAGAACCCTTGCTTCCCGCTCGGCTTTGCCACGCATAGTGTTGACGATCATGACGGGCGTCATTCTGAGCGTGATTCTTTCTGACATGTCGCTAAACACAAAAAGTGAAGCCTCCCCAATTATCCAACCCATGCGACTACCCGCTTGGTCTGTGTGTATGTACCGTATGTACCTAGTCGCTGAGGCTCGTCCTGTCCTGGCGGGCGGCAGAGAGTTGTGGTTTCCATTTTAGGTATTTGCCTCGCGATACCAACCGAATCCCGTACGCGCCATGTTAAAACACGCGCTGCTAGCTAAATAAGCCAACCATTAATTAATAGCACTAAGGATATAAGAGAAGCGAGATGCTTCGCACCAGGTCAGAAGCTCCGGCTGTAGAGGAACCGCGGTTTTGGACAAGACCGTTGGTCGAACGAGTCAGCAGGCTAGCGACGAACAGTGCCGCCTATTGGCTAGGTATGTTTGGTTATAGGGCTCCCAGGGCAAGCTCCATTAATGAGGCTAGACCCTGGGATTAGGCCCTCGCTGTCCCTGCTTCTGAATCTCCGGTATGGCTCTACGGCAGGCGTCGCAGTGGGGCACGCTCCCTCGATGGAACACCAGGACAATGTAGGATGTGTTTCTGGACGGTGAGGTACCATTAATCAACTGGTCGGTTGGTTGGTTGGTTGGATGCTCACGAGTTGGTTGAAACCAAGCCTTGGCTGTGAAGTGTCTAGTCGCATCCCTCCCCCATGGTCCCCCTATTTTGCTGATCAACAAGCAAAACCCGTCAGTCAAAACTTGGTGCATGTGCGTGCGCGCCAGTCCAACACCCTAATGTGATACATGGCACGAGCTTAAGCGCCACTGGCCAATGCCGACGGCTGCCTTTTGACGGCGGACGAACGAGCCGTAGAGGGGCACTCGCGTCCTCCAGGCGGCAGAATTACCCTCAGGAGACGTGCCCCCGCCCAGTGAAGCGCTGAGCGATATGATTAACAGAGGGAAATATTTGGTGACAATCCTCTTTGAGTCTTGCTTCAAGACTGCAGATGGACTCGCCCGGTTGCGCAACGCCCTTGAATCCCCGTGGAACCACCATGATCATCTGCTTGCTGCTTTGGCCTCTGGGCCCTTGTCAGGTTTTGTCCACCACCCCGGCTTAGTTGCCAGTTGAGGATGGCGCTACTCCAAACGTGGGTATGGCATCGATGGATTAGTTGGATGAAGTGCTCCACCCACCAAAAAAGTTACTCTGTCAGTTCAGCGTGCAAGGGCCACAGGCGACGGTCCAAGACACCAGAAGATCGGAGCTCGGTTTGCAGTATAATTTAATTGCGTGTTGGCCAAGCCAGGCGGGAGAGCGCTGTGCGGGAAAAGTTGCCCGCTTGCCAGATGTGCTCTGAGCGGGCGCCATAGACAGCATGACGGCATTGGTTGGGTTCCTCGTCAATGCTCAGCCAGGGACACCCGCCGGCCAAGCAGATGGCACCATTTCTCCACCGTGGGCCTCCTTTAAAGTGCCCCCGAGAAGGAATAATGAAATGGTATCCCGGACTTGGCCGCACTGCGAGCGCTCTGTCGCCAGCTGTCACTGGTTTCTTCAAGAGACACTCGCTGGTCCGAGTCGCTGCGAGGGCGATCCCCCTCCAGCTCTTCCTTGTTTACGGGTTTTAGCCTCCCGCGAACTCGTCGTGCGCTATCCGATGTTCAATACGACGCAGACGCAGACTTGGTGTTTGCTGGTTTGGGCGCAGAGTGTCCACAGCTGCATTTGAAGTCACTGTCATGGTGAGCAGCCGACAGTCACAAGTCGTCACACTTCAAATGAGACTTCTCTACTGTGCCCTGTGGCCTTGGCACAGTGCGGATCCCTCGTGGATTCTGTCGACAGCCAACAATGTCGCATAATTAGACCTTCCATCGCTAGACAGGACATAAAGCTCAGAGCTGCGCTCGGGCAGTGCGCACTGTGTATTCTGCCGGCTGGATGGGGCTCTATCCCAGCGCACCCCGGACGAGTGGGTGGGCGGGCGGAGGTACCTGAGGCTACAGGGCCTCGGGGCGGTACTGGAGCAGCCAAGTTGGGTTGGCGGGCCCCTCTCACTGGTGAACAGGACCTGTCACGGTACCTCGCATATCCCCCGTCGCCAGCGCTGAAATGTCCCGAGGTCCCCTGGAGAGGATCCGCCTCTGCCCATGCCCATGCCCAGGGCGACGCGCAGGGCCGTGAGCGACATTGCGCTTGTGGCCGTCACCGTCTGCATCCACTTTGGCACAAGTGTGTGTACCTGGGCTGCCACTAGTCGCGCAAGTCGCTGCCAGGACGGCGATCTAGTGCCTGGACCGCGCAGCATCTGCCCGGAGGTCCCAGCAACAAACCAGCGGGTAGGCCAGCGCTGTCTGCGACTAGCCGGAGCCTTTACCTCGCTGTGTTCAAGTCCACTATAGCCAGCACGGTGGGAAGGCGAGGGAGAGCACGCGCGTGTGTGGGAGGAGGCGGCGGGAAGGCGCGCAGGAGTATACGGCGGGCAAGATGAACACAAGACATGGTGGGAAGGGCCATGAATTCCAGTTGGAGTTGCCACCGCGAAATCATCTACGTTATCATCCAACAGTCAATACTACATATGTACCACGACCAGGCCCGAAAAACCATTCTGGCGATGGCAGTTCATGGCCGGTGCCAGGAACACAGTCCCCAGCTAGATTGGCTGCCAAGCTAACCCAATTGCTACTGCTGCTTTCGTCCAAGGCCCTCGTCCTCCACCCAGCCCCCCTCCTCCCTCCCCTCTAATTTCCAGTCTCTCCCTCAGCGCACCCCTCTCGCTGTTCCTCTGCTGGCGTACTGGCGCGGAATCCCTATTTCCCCGTGGCCATTCAGCCATTCATTCAGCCAGGCCGTCCGTCAACCAGCCAGCAGCCAGCCAGCCATCCCCTTGTCTCTCATCGCTCCTTCGATCCTCCTCCCCTTCTCCCTCCCATCGCAAATTCTCGCCTCGGTCTCGAACTCTGCTCATTCATTCACTATCGGGTCAATTTTTTGGGGGCGCGCACCCACGTCGCATCCATCCACTCACCCGTTCGTCCAGGATCGCATTCCATTTCTGCAATTGCCGCTTGTCACTCGCCAGCGACCACGGCTCTCCAAGGTGAGTTGTCAATCCCGTCGTGCCTCAATCGCAAAGCGCCCTCCCTTCGCAAACTGCTCCCATCCCCCTTCCCTCCCCAGCCCCAAAGCGACAACTCTTGCGCAGTCGCTACCTGCTGCTTCTCGCTGCTCGCTCCATCGCTGGATCACTAAACCCATCTGTTTACCAACCTGGTCGACTCGCTCGACCCATCTGCACAATCCCCGTACACCCCCTCCCCCCGGCTACCACCTGGGCCAGCCCACTCCCCCCCTGGTCCAGGGGAGGCGCGAAAGATTCCGCCCCGGGCTGGGCCTTGTTGGCACGACTCGTGTGTCGTGCTCCAAATTGCAGCCTCCTCTCCCCCCAGCCGCCGCTACGCTACGCCAAAAGCTGCTTCTCCATCCTCCATCTCCTTTTCCTCTCTTCACTCCACCTCGCTTTGTCTACACCTGTTTCGCCTCATCTCATCTTTCTTCCTTTCCGCCCTTTAACCCATCAACTCTCTTCCTTTCTCATACGATACCCAGCAGCGCCACTGCTACACAGTACTGACGTACGCTCGCCGACCTGCAGACTCGTCTGCGACTTCTACATCTATCCACCCGTCGCGTCGTCGCCGATTCATCACAGTTTCGTCCAAGCAATATTTGAGCAACACCGCGGCGACAGCCACCAACCGTCACAATGGGTTGCGGCATGAGTACAGAGGAGAAGGAGGGCAAGGCCCGCAACGAGGAGATCGAGAACCAGCTCAAGCGGGACAAGATGATGCAGCGAAACGAGATCAAGATGCTGCTCCTCGGTATGTCCATTCCCCAAGGTTTCATCGACAGCCCGGACGTCGATGGTGTCCAGCATTGGGCAATCACTCACACAACTACTCAATAGGTGCCGGTGAGTCCGGAAAGTCTACCATTCTCAAGCAGATGAAGCTCATCCACGAGGGTGGCTACTCTCGTGACGAGCGGGAATCCTTCAAGGAAATCATCTTCAGCAACACCGTCCAGTCGATGCGCGTCATCCTCGAGGCCATGGAGTCGCTCGAGCTGCCTCTCGAGGACCAGCGAATGGAGTACCACGTTCAGACCATTTTCATGCAGCCCGCTCAGATCGAGGGCGATGTTCTCCCCCCAGAGGTTGGCAGCGCCATCGAGGCTCTGTGGAAGGACCGTGGTGTGCAGGAGTGTTTCAAGCGATCTCGCGAGTACCAGTTGAACGATTCGGCTAGATAGTGCGTGCCATCCCTCGGTCGATCCCATCCCTGACTTGACCGCTAACCATGTTGCAGCTACTTTGACAACATTGCTCGCATCGCCGCTCCCGATTACATGCCCAACGACCAGGATGTCCTCCGATCTCGTGTCAAGACAACCGGTATCACCGAGACCACCTTCATTATCGGCGACCTCACCTACCGCATGTTCGACGTCGGTGGTCAGCGATCTGAGCGAAAGAAGTGGATTCACTGCTTCGAAAACGTCACCACCATTCTTTTCCTCGTCGCCATCTCCGAGTACGATCAGCTTCTGTTCGAAGATGAGACAGTCAACCGTATGCAAGAGGCGCTGACTCTATTCGACTCCATCTGCAACTCGAGATGGTTCATCAAGACATCCATCATTCTCTTCCTGAACAAGATCGATCGATTCAAGGAGAAGCTTCCCGTCAGCCCCATGAAGAACTACTTCCCTGACTACGAGGGAGGTGACGACTACGCGGCCGCCTGCGATTACATTCTCAACCGATTCGTGAGCTTGAATCAGCACGAGACGAAACAGATCTACACTCACTTCACATGTGCCACTGATACCACTCAGATCCGCTTTGTCATGGCTGCAGTCAACGGTATGTGATGTCGAGGGAAGATACGTAGTAATGAATAGCGCGCTAACTTTCGCACAGACATCATCATCCAGGAGAACCTTCGTCTCTGCGGTCTTATCTAAATGATTTTCTCTCTCACCAAAACACACGAATACCCTCAAACTTAATAACGACACCGCTTAGATGGGCCACGGGGACATGGCTCACGAATTTTTTCATTGTACTCGTCATACCAATGGGCCGGAGGCTAGAGGCACAGCCCGCACGATTCCCCCTCTGCGCGTCTGTTTATTGCCTTGGCCACCCGCCCAATTTTTAGTGCTTTTGGCTGAGCCCAGGTTGACCTTGGTTCACTTTCTTTGTAAGGATTTCGCGGATTGATGGGAGTTGATCTGTATCACAAAACGTCATTTGGAAGAAAGATCAGAGAGCCGCCGAGCCAGGCGGGGGGCCTCGAGGGCCAGCGGCCGGACGAGACGGGGACGGCCAGGAGTGGGCCCGACCGAGAAGAGGATTACGATGAGGCACTATTGCATCTGAGAGTATGGGCGACGGAGAATGGTGGCCATCTATTTTTTTGTTTAATTATGAAACTCTTTTTTCCTACCCAGTATTACCTGCTGCCTTTCTGCGTGCGATTTGACCGAGTCTTTTTTCTTTTTTCTTCACTTCTTTCTTCTCTTCTCTTGTTTGCTTTTGTTTCTCCATAATTCCTTTTATTGCATGTTTCTTTTTCGTGTTTCTCAGCATTCTGGAGGATCAGCTCATCCTTCGGGCGCGGTCACCTTTTCTGTCATTGTTTACTTTTTCCCACCGTTGATGCAGGGAGGGGGTGGAGGATCATTTTGAATGGCCCATGCATGTAGCACATACGTTGGCAGGCAATAAAGAGGGGACGATATGGCTCTGGGTATCTTTTTTACTTTTTTTCTTTTCTTTTTCCTTCCTTCTACTGCTCTTCTCTTTGCCTTCCCTGTTTCGTTCCCTCCTTTCCTCGCGCATGATTGAGTAGCAGTAGAGTTCCCCGTTTTGAGACAGAAAAAAGCATAAACAAACCAATGTCGCTTAGAGTGTCAAATGCAGCTCGTCTTTTCCCCTTTTCGCCGAATTCCTTATCCTTCCGAAGTCAATGTGCAGGAGGACCTGGTTTTCCGGCCCGAGCTGTCATCGATCGCGCTGTGTTGTCTGTCTGTATGCGTGTGCTTCTTGGCAGACGAAACGCGTCCGGGGTTTAGGTTAGGTCAGGTTAGGTTGGCAAGAAACCCGCTTGTAGAGAGGGACGGGGGGGGAGGGACGTCGGCGATGCAGTGATTCATTCATACGGCGATCAGCAAGCAATCGGAAGAATGGCAAACGCACAGTGCCCCAATCGCAAGAAGAAAACAAGCTTATACTGGGGAAACAGTAGTGCACCTGCCAATATGCCATCCCCGTGTTCTCGCTCGGGCCAACTCGACGTGGATGCAACCACAAACGAGAAGGCTTCCACCACTGTTTGAGATATGACACATCTCCAGCATTAAGCGTGTAGGCCTGGATGGTTCATACCTGAGTTGGTGTGTGTGGGCGTGTGGCATGCAAGCGGATAATCATCCAAGACATTGGTGTGGCGGCGACCAGCGTATCAGTTCCATTAGAGGTTATACAGATAGTTTCTAGCTATCCAGGAGGCCCCCCCCACACTCTCACACTCTCACACTTTCACATTTTCACTATCCTCAATTTCTTGATTATTCAGGACTCCAAAAGATCATTCCCTTTCCCCCAGGACACTTCGGCTCATACTTTCCTCGGTGAATTAGCATGCTGTGGTACAGTGGTAACTACAGTCACACATGTCTCACTGGACGCGTCATTCCTGAGAAGGCGCTGCTACCATGTCGCTGCTAAAAGCCGATCAAAGATCCAAAGTTGAAACCCCCAGTCTGAAAGAGGAAGGTATCTTCAACCAGATAACAATCCAGGTATGAAAACAGAACCTCGCCAATTTCTCTCTCCCTCTTTTCTTTTTTTTTTCTTTTTCTTTTTTTGTTTCTTGTTAAGCACCAGCGTCATCCGGGTGTGGGGCGTGTCATAGTGAGCACAAGCCTCAACCAGACCATGGGTGTTTCCAACCGTTGAGAGAGTCAGTACGGGTCTGAAACTTATCGTCTCGGAGAATGAAGCGCGCGACACACATCGCACAGGACACCCTTCGTCCTTCATTTTCTAGAATCACGCAAGTCAACCAAAATTAAGAAAAGAAATTTCAAGTACACATTAAATGTGTGCCGCGACCCCTCAAGAGACTCATGTTGACTTGTGCGGCTGAGATCGATGAAACATAGTTGCTATACCAATTAGGAAACGGAAGTCTATGAGGTAAGTGAGGTCTCATACCTGTGATAGACAACCACTCGACAATATGATTAACATGGTTAATCATGTGCTGTGAGCTTCATCAGGGATATAGACGGCAATCTCTTCATATTATACATATAGTACAGATAAGACAGAAAATGCGCATGGTGTTTGGCAGTCTATTGACCGCCTGCTGAATTACCCGGTAAAAGGGCTTGTCAAGGGGGTTTCGTCTTCATCAAAGGTCGCGTTGGAGACGCCATTTTCTGTTCGTTGTTGAACATGACCTTGAGAGCGTGGCTGCTCGGGAATACCCCCTGAAGTTATGAGATACTCATCGTATTCCGCAATGCGCATGCCGAGCTCTCTGGCTGCAATCTCGATCCTTGCGAGGTGCCTTTCAGTCCGAGATAGACGACCAGCATTGCCGAACGCCTGTGTGACCAAATTGCTGGTAGACTCGGTAAGCCCCCAGTTTGCTATTTCAGAGTTGAAATACTGCATAGACAAAGGACCTTGCGAAGGCTGAGCAAAGCTTGTGGGTGGTTGGGCAATCGTGGGTATAGGAACGGGTGTCGGCTGGTGACTCATCATGTTTGGCATGATGGGGTATGGAGGATGGTGACCAAAGAACCCATGGTGCAAAGGGTTGTTGTTTTCTATTGTATTTTTTTTTGGTAAGAAACTGACGAGCTTTGCGCAGAAGCTGGAAAATAAGAATTACTTACCGTGGAAAGTGCATCTGGCTCCGCTGGCGTTGAACCAGCAGTTGGCACAGCTACCACACATCAGGCCCTCCAGAATGATGCAGTCTTTCCATGGACCATGTCCCTTGTGACAATTCTTGCACGGATGAATGGATACTTGGCCAGACATGTGGGCAAGAACAGCCTCCATATTGCTGCGTCGCTCCATGTTCAGCTTCTGTTCGGGGCGGCGTTGAATGGGCACCCGAAGCACCAGCTCGCCCGCAAGCTTTCGACACAATGAGCTGTCAAGATTGATACCATCCCCAAACAGTTCAAGAGCCAAATCTTCAGCAGTGCGAGCATCCTGGTGGCTGTTCATCTGTTTCTCGAGGATCCCAACAGCGAGTTCTGGGTGTAGTGGCCTATGGGCACCGTTTTCGAAGGAGTTGGCAGTGACGCCAGTACTGAAACTGTCGCCAGGTGTCGCCATGGCGAGATCGCTTTCCCCAATCATGTATGTCCCTTCGGTCTCCTCATATCTGTCAACAGTTGAAGCCAGCCGCGAAACCCCCTCAACATCATGTTGATCATTTTGGATAGGTAAGGGACGGGGGCTAGCACTTCTTGTACGGGCTTCAACTCGAGAAGGGTGGTCGTTGATGGTAACCTTTTTGATGCGAGAACTTCGAGGCCGAAGAGGCATGATGTTTTCCCCTGTGTTTGTGAGTTTATGCCCAGGGAATTTATAATCCCCACGTACAGCAATAGTAGTGATAGATACTCTGAGCGATTGACCCAGTGCCGTTTGCTTGGCATGAGCAGGACAGGACTGAGGCAGTATTTATAAAGTGAGCAGCCGTTGCCACTTGCAAACAATGATCGTGATGAGGTTTGTTTTTATCATGTAGTTATACCCTAACACGAAGAACGAGAGGGAAAGAAGGCGCGGTTGGGTCTGCGTATAGGTGCCCCAGGGTGCAAATGCACAGTGCAATACACGTCAATGTTCACGGCTACTCACACTGTATATGCCAACCACAAACATCACATTACCACTTCTCCTATCTTCTTTTCTTAGTGAATACATGATGCGGTTGGATTGTAATGGTGGAGCTTTTATTCATATCAGATTCTAGTCTTCATTTTTTTTTAAATCTTCTCTCCGAGGTTCGTGCCCTTTCATCTCGACATATTGCCCGCTTGCTCCCAAATACCATCACCTCGGCCCTCAGTAATCTCCTTCCACCGCATTGCAAATTCTCGTAGGCCACCTTCGCCTCCCATGCTTGCATCAACAACTTCCTTTGGCAGCTTGTGCGCCGAGTACATGGGGCTGCTAAAGTTGTATGCTGCGGGGTCATCTTTCTCGATAATTCGAAACTCGGGTCCTGTCTCAGGTGTGTACTCGATTTCGTCCTCGTCTTCGCCTTCGGTTGCTGTCTCGTCGCCGCTGATTGCCTCTCGCGCTTCCTCGTTAATGGAGCCGTACAGAGGCCTCACTACCTCTTTTTCCAGTAGCTCTTGCCATGTGAACAGCAAGCTGTCTGTGCGAGGAGCCCATGGGTTGATGTCCATAAGTCTCACTCTACCTAGGCCATCCCTCTCAAGCGAGTTTTCGGGGACATAGACGTCGAAAACAAAGCTTGCGTCAGGGAAGGTAAACCTCAACTTCTCTCGGAAAAAAGTCTTGATTTTTTTCCAGAGTTGTGGTCGGATTCCTTCCAGGAAAGCGTAGTGGTTGAGATCACGCTGCGTAATGCCAATGAATGTTCGGTGCTTAACAAAGCACCGGAACTCTAGCGCCGGGTGTGGGATGAAGAAGGGCCTGAGAACAAGGATTGGGGCGAACGGCTTCGAAGGGGGTGCTGAGGTGCAGTCATCAAAGGCATGATCAAGGTCGTGGGACACAAAGGACGACGACTTCAGCAAAAGATAAATGTCGTTGGGAGAGGTGCACTTGAGAGTGTTTTGATGGGGTGAAATCCACTGCGCATCCTTGGGCGATGACCAGTTCAGCTTGGGGGCGACGGCACCTCCCAGCTCAGCAATTTTGTCTTTGATCAACTGATGCGTCTCAGTGAATCGCTGGTTTGGTGGTGGCCTTTCGGGCTCATCATCCTCATCGTCGGAGGATTCTGGGTCTGTTGGTGCTGCTCTGGGCACACTTCCTGATGTGTGCCACTCTTCTTCCTCTGGCTCATTATTGTTTTCGTCGTCGGCCAAAACAATGCCATCTTCGTGGAGATAATCAACAAATGATTGAGGCAGCGGAATTATCCGAGACTTTAGGCAAGAACTTCGATATCTCGGGAACCAGGAGTCATAGGAACAGTTCTGGATGTGGTCTTTGGACACAGGTGGGAAGACGACTTCACCATCATGGCCTTCGAGGGCATCGGGGAGCTGTGGCATTGTGATATAATTGTGTGAACTGGGAGATGGGGGGAAATGAAGAACAATGTGGAAAATAGTCTTGAATATATCCAGAAATCTCCCCTGGATATTAGAGTAATAACCAGAAATGACCAACGTCAGCCATTGAGTCACACTTGTACACCCACGCCATTAGAAATAATTCTTTCCTCTCCTCCAGCGGCGAATTACCCCACCATCCGCTGAATTCTGCCGCCCTCCATCGCTATCGCTATCGCTCCATCGGCGCCTCACCGCCTGCCAAGGGTCCTGCGTCACTCGCCCCACTCTGCAGTCCAGCGAAACCTCCCTCCGTCGCGAAAGAACACGGCTTTACTTTGCCCATCTCTGAGGCTACGAATCACACCCTCTTTGACATACTTGCAACCATGTCGGACAATGTCGGCCTATCTACCCCCCGCGGCAGCGGAACCTCTGGCTATGTCCAGCGCAACCTAGCACACATGAGGCCCCGCGACTACGGCGCGCCATACCCGAAGGACCTAGACAGCTTGCGACACAAGCAACGACAGCCAGACAAGGGCATCCTCGAGCATGATCGCAAGCGCGAGGTTGAGGTCAAGGTGTTTGACCTAAGAGATAAACTTGAGGAGGAAGAGTACGTCTGCCACTAGGATAGGATGCGCGCAGCACGCTGACCAGGTAACAGGGTCGACGAGGACGAGATTGAACGACAATGTGATGAACTTCGACAAAAACTGCTAGCCGAGATGAACTCAGGGAGAAAGGGCTCCGGCCCCAGGAGAAATTTCAAGGAGCACCAGGTTCACGAGATGGCCGATGCCAAGATCAAGGAAAGCGAGCGGCTACGGAAAGCGCTAAAGATTAGCGCCGACTACGAAGAGGGCAGCCACTGGAAGCGACAGGAGGAGAGGTTGCGTAGCGCCTTGGAGAAGGAGGAGGAGGGAGAAGAGAAGCAGGAATAAACATTGGTGTGCCTGTTCCCATGGGTCGTTGTTGGTGGACATGATGGGGAAATAAGATCATGGGTTAGCTGACCGCTATCACATTGATCTATGCCGTCTTTGGTACTTGGAAAGCCAGGTGTGCTTGTTTTTTTAATTTGGGTATATGCATTCCAAATACAGAAACTAATATCAATCTAGGATATGCTATTCTGGAAATATGATCAGGTTGGAACCGTAGGGATTCCATCACTGTGTACATGGGAAATTGTACGCGGCAAAGAGGTCGATACACTCCTTCAAGATGGTTTTTGCGCCTAACGGTTCTTTTTCTTTTTCTTTATCGGAGTTTTAGGGTCTATAGTTGGGGGTTTTTTTTTGGGGGGGGGGGGGGTTGATTCTTCTGGCGAGGGAGGAAGTAATTGCAAAACCTCCCTGGCTATACCATGACATGAGATAATCGACTACTTTATTACAGCGACGTAAGATGTTGTACAACGTGGATGTAACGATCGGCTGCGTAAACCAAATATTTATGATCGCATATAGCCTCAATTCGTTTTGTTTATCAGAAGATCTTACAAATTTCATACATTGATTCGCAGCACTCGCACGCATGTATAAATTGGGACGAGTAAAGTATGATCGTCAGTATAGGGTAACCAGAGGCTGGTTATGAGAAACATCAATAAGTGAAGTGATAGGTCTGTTATATTTATTGTTTATTGGTAATACTGGCTAGCTTTCATTGCTAAAGCATACTTCTTGTAATGTTATAAAATTAAATTCTTCAATTCACCAGTTATACAAGTTGTCAAAAGTGTCCTTCTAAAAGTGTGGGCACTTGAACCCCCAACACATATTCTTAGATCCAGACTCATGTGCTGTATAATTAATATCTTTGTTAATCTTTTTGTCCACATCTTTGTGATTTCTTAAAAGGAGCAAAAGGCATCCACAGAAACCACAAGATGTAATAGAAATGTTGTTAATGGTAGACAAGGGATTGCATGAATTTCAGTTGGCATGTGATGTGGCGTATAGAGCTTCAGCCACATATGACCCACTTGTCCATCATCCATAGAGCTTTTGGAACCGCACACGTCACTGATACCACTTTCATGATTCCATTGTTTGCAACACATCGTCCATAGCACAACATGGCCCGACTGTCGCAAGTGCCCGGCGCACCTCTAAACGCAAGCGCGATAGATGTCGCCTCAAATGAATTAACTCATATACTCCTTCGCCTGCAGCAGACCATACTCCATGCCGACGCAGATCGTGAACGAAGGCTCAAGACAAGCGAGTTTGAGCGGGCAAGGGTAGCAGCAGTCAGTCCCAGCCAAGGTAAACCCCGGATGGCAACGGCGCTGACATTTTATATCACAGAACCTCGACTATGCGCGGACATCGCTCACAAAACTCGAACAAGATGCCCTAGGTATCAAGGCCCCTGGCCGTCGCGCGGAGGTTCAAGGCGATTTGAACAGGAAGAGAGAGCTTCTCGAAGCGCTGCTGGACAGGCTTGGAGACTTGCAAGAAGTAATAACTGGCAGAATTTCACGAAGAAGACAAAGGCGCTGACCCGATCTGTAGATGGCCCTTCAAGAAGACGAAGCCGACAGTTCGGACGACGAAGACATCCTTTCGGAAATCATACCCACCCCTAGCGACAGCATAGTAGACTCAATATCGATGGACATACCAACACAGGACCCCAGCGACGAGGATGAGATAGAGTCGGATCCGCCAGAGGTGCCGCCGCAGACGGTTCCCGAACCTCCTCTGTCATCGACGGTGCCGACAGCCCCTGAAACAACGCCAGATCCAACCCCGACTGCTCAACCCTCAAATCTTCCAGAACCGACACAACCAACACAAACAACACAGGCACTCCGTACTCGTGGTAATGCACCATCGCCGACGCCCTCCGCACACTCCACTGCCCGCGCCGCTCTCTTCGCCAATCGTTCCAAACCGTCTACCCCGCAAACCTCAACGGCCACAGCCGAGGCTATCCTGGACCGCCAGCGAGCCGAGCAAGATGCGCTATCCGATTCTATTCTAAAAATGGCAGGCGCGCTCAAGGCGAGCTCACAGCGCTTCTCTTCCACCCTCGAGGCGGACAAAGAATTGCTGACCCGCGCGGGTGATGGGATGGAGAAGACGGAACGGGGCATGGAGGCGGCGCAAGGACGAATGGGCATGCTGAAGAAGATGACGGAAGGGAAAGGTTGGTGGGGGAGGGTGATATTGTACGCTTGGGTGTATGGGCTGATGGTCGCGTTGGTGTTGTTGGTATTTGTATTTCCTAAGCTGAGGTTTTGAGAATGACACGGAATGGACCGGGATGGCTACAAGGCGATTTGGCTGTTATGTACGCGAGATGAAAGGGATGTGCGGAATAGCGTTGTGATTGATTCGCCATTGGATTACGGAGTTGGGTAATGAAAACTGGGATGACCTACCTCTTGTAAGGGGGCTCTTATCACGAATAAAATATGAAGCAACAACTTCTATTCTTCCTAGACCGACCTGATTACGGTATTATATGAGTCATGCAGGTTTTCTATACCTGAGACGTATCAACAGGTTTCTGCAAATGTACCATCTAATGTCAAGACTGGTGATTTTCAATGGTCCCCTACGGCCTCAACCTCGGCCACAACTTGCAATTCCGCACCCTCTGATTCATCTCGGTCCGAAACAACTTGGAGACTTGGATAAGCTCTCTCCTTATCTTCTATAGCCTCGAGATCTGCTATACAATCTTTGTGCGATTGCGGTTCCACCACTTGCAACTGAGAACTTTCAGTTAGTGAGGAGACTGTCTCGTCCGGCGAGGATATTTGGAGTTGAGGTGGTGTTGGTGGAGGGAGACTGCCTTTAGATCCAGTGTTAGAATTGTCTCTAGGATTAAGCTTAGATCCGCCACTTGAAAATGAGCATTCAGCGATAGGTTCGTTCTTCGCAGCCTCCCAGGTTGCAACGCCATCATTGAATCCGTCATCTATGGGACTGACTCCGTCGCCATCAGTGAAACTTAATGGATTTGCGCCGCACTTATTAGCCTCATTTGGCTCATCATACCCCGGCGGTGGCCATGGGAGCCCTCGAATTTCGGCGTTGATTTGGAGACAGCGATCGTAGGTATGGCCAAGACGGCGCCCAACAGGCTTGCCGCCAGTCTTCCCACCCAAATCAGTATTTTCATTTGAGAAACAACGAGAAAAGGACAACATACCGGGGGGGAATACTGGAAGAAAGACCCTGGCATTGTATTCATCTTGGAGACGCGGTCTTCCCAGTCAATTCCAGTCTTGAGGCGGAAAAAGGCTTTGAATAGCTCCCATTCGTCGAGCCACTTCCCAGCGCATGGGCTTGGCCGATAGTAGTTGGGCTGGCTGTCGCCCCTTTTCTTCAGGAACTTTGCCGTGAACCAGTACAAGTGGGGTTTTGCCTCTGATTGCCAAAGCTGCGTGCGTGAGTTGGTCAAGTCCAAAATGAAAGGTCATCGCGCGGCTTACACAAAGAGTATATCTTTGCCCGACGGCCCCGGACTCCTCATCGTCGCGCGTTAGGTCAATTTGGTAGGAGAAGAATTCTCGATCCATGTATATGTGAAACAAGTCTGGGGATGTTAGAACCGTACGTGGGCCAACAGAGAGAGGGGAGACCGACTCGTATTGACAAACTTCTCGCCGTCTTTTTTCCCCCTTTCGATCCTTGCTTGTTCCCGTTTGGCAGCTTGTCGTTTCGCAAGAATTCTCCTCATCGAGAAGTCCCTCTCAGGAAGCTTCTTCTCCTGTGTACACGAGAATTCGAACCAGTCATAGTGGACAATGTGCAAGCTCTTGCCTCGCTTCAGTGCTTCCTTGACTGCATCGGCGTTAGCCTTGGCACGCTTAACACGATGTAATCGTATGGGATGGTGGGTAGGATTAGTACGACCTCGAGGAACTCGCTTATTGAACTGCTCATCGGTGCAAAGCAGATGCGTGACGTTATGATCGAAGTCTTCCGAAAAGTATCCCTTCCGCACCTGCGTCCATTTTTTCAAGTTATCGATCGTGAACTGGCCTGGGAGGGGGCCGGCAGTGGCGATAGACTTGTTCTTGAAAATCTGTCGAGGCATTGTCGACTTAGTTGACCTGTCGGAAATGCCAAAAGGAAGGGGAAGGGCGATAAAAGAAACAAGTAGAGATGAGGATGAAAGAAGGGCTTAATTGAATGCTGCAAAATAATTTGGATTAGAGGAGACATTGGCGAAGAGTGACGAGGTGCAAAATAAAATAATATAAGAAGGCCTTAGGGGCTTAGCTTGCGTGAGGTGGAGGGCAGCCGGAGAAGGGGGGAAGGCGAAGCCATGCTTGTCTGTGAAACTGCACAGAGCTAGAAAACATGCGATGCAGTTATGGAATAGAATACTGAAGCCAAGGGCGCAAGCATGCAGTGAAGGCAAATATCGACCAGGCACACCAAGCTAATAATTTGACCATATTTCCAAGACTTTTAACTAAAAAGAAGGCTTCTTTCCTCTGTGTCGAGTGAATGTAATATAACAGGAAGAAAAAGCTATCAATGTAACAACCTAGGGCCAAGGTAGGATATCAAGCTGCACCTCCCGATAACTGCTCAGCACATGTATGAGAAAATCCCGGCCAGTACAAGAATACATTTTATCTTAAAACTGATATTTTTTATCTAAACCCCGAGTAAATCTATCGAATTTGTTTTGCGGCCGCCACGAAAGCTTCAATCTTGGCCAGGCTTTGCTTCCCATCCTCTTCAACACCACTGCTAACATCGACGCCAAGAACACGTTCACTCAGGGGGCCAAGAGCCTTGACAGCCTCAGCCACATTGTCCGGGTTCAAGCCGCCAGCTAGGAAAACCCGGAGCTCAGGGTCCTTTTCAAGAACCTTCTTGACACTAGATACATCCAAAAGCTTACCAGAACCAGAGCCAGAGTCAAGGAGCGGGATGGTGTGGTAACCGCGGCGGCCTACTCCAACCTGGCCGGGCTTGAAGCATCGGATTACTGGCACCGGGATAAGGTTGGCCCACTCAACTGGCTCTTCACCGTGTAACTGAACCAAGTCGAGGTTGTATTTTTTCTGCAAATCCAAAACTTCATTGAGGGGTTGGTTCTGGAAAATACCAACGAGTTGGGGTCGTGCACTTTGAAGTCTTGTTGCGGCCTCGGCGAAAAAGTCCGTGGCCTTTTCATTAGTGGTGGGTGCCTGTCCTTCTGACTTGGAAGTACCAGAGTACGAGTGAACAGCCTCCGAAATGGCGAGTGCAGTCTCTGGTGAGATGCAGCGCTTGGCACCGGGAACAAGGCAAATGCCGACATAATTGGCGCCAGATTCAACAGCCTTGGTCGCGGCTTCGGCGCTTCGAGTACCGCAGATCTTGGCGAGCACAGGACCGGGGGCCTTCTTTTCAGCTGGCGCACTGGCGCCTGAACACAGCTTAGCGATGAAAGTGCTGGCGTCGGGTGCCCTCATGATGGCTTCACCAACGAGAATGGCGTTGATACCATCGTTCTTGCACATCTTAACGTCATCGTAATTGTTGATGCCGCTAAGAGCGCAGATGATGGTGGTTTCAGGCACCATGCTACGGAGTCGACTTGTGGTGTTGATGTCGACCTCGAAACTCTCGAGGTTGCGGTTGTTAACGCCAATCGCCTTGGCACCCAACTTGACTGCAATGGTCATTTCATCAGCATTCTGGACTTCTACCAGAGGCTCCATTCCCAAAGAGAGCGAGTATTTGTACAGCCTCTCAAGGACCTCGGGCTCTAGCATTTTAACGATAAGAAGAATAGTATCGGCGCCGGCCAATCTACCCTCAAGGATCTGGTACTCGTCGAACACAAACTCTTTTCGAAGGATTGCAGGGCGGTTGGGCATACCATCCAGAACCTGTCGGACGGCCCTGAGATCCTCGATGCTCCCCTTGAACCACTCAGGCTCAGTGAGAACCGAGATGACACTGGCTCCTGCAAGAGCATACTTGCGGGCCTGCAGGGGAGCACTGATATCGAGATTAAAGATTCCCTTGGAGGGGGAGGCGCGCTTGATTTCTGCCATCAAGGAGACATCAAAGGGTGACTGGCGGAGCCGACGAACAAAAGGGATCTGTGGAGGGGCACCGTTTAGGTCGTAGGCGACCTGGAGGTCAGCCATTCGCTGGGAAGGAATTTGCCTCTGGGCTTCGACAGCAGCTTTGCGGTGGGCATAGATTTGTTGCAAGATATTGTTGCTCTTCTTGGGTTTGCTGGAGGCGGCCTCGCTCGCAGCCTTCTTCTGGAGCTGAGCATTTTCTTGCCAAGTTCCACCTTGCATGTGGAGGAAGTTGGTGATCATGGCACGGCCACCCTCAGTCAAGATGCTCTCTGGATGGAATTGAACACCTTCGACGGCGTACTCCTTGTGTCGAACACCCTGGATGACACCAGGGGAGCCATCAGGCTTGGCAACCCAGGAGGTAATTTCCAGACATTCGGGCAAGGTGAGATGAGTACCTGCGAGAGAATGGTAACGAGTAACGGGAACACCTTGATCAAGCCCAGCAAACACTCCCTTGCCATCGTGAGTCAAAGGAGAGGTCTTGCCGTGGAGCCACTCGCCAGCAGACCTCACTTCTCCACCATAGACATCGAAGATACACTGCCTGCAAAATTGTAAGAGAGGGCTGAGAGAGCAAACAAACTGATATGAACATACAATCCCATGCAGACTCCCAGGATTGGGACTTTTCCAGCAAAGTGGCGGATGACATCACGGCTCACACCGGAGTCGGTTTCGGGATGGCCTGGGCCAGGGCTAATGATAATCTGTGTGGGGTTCTTCTTTACCACCTCTTCGACAGTGATCTTGTCGTTTCGGAAGACATGAACAGTAGCTCCAGCAAGGACGAGATACTGGTAAATGTTCCAGGTGAAAGAGTCATAGTTGTCAATGAGAATGAGGTTGGAAGCGGTGGGAATGGGAGGGGAGGGGTCTGGCTGGTGCGGAGAATGGTCAATAATATTGGAGGAACTCATTTTGGATGGAATTCGGATTCCCTTTCGCTCCTTGGCGGATTGCAAAGTCCTCCAGAATACTTGGATGCTGTTGATCTGAGTGGTGACTCACGCAGTCGGCTTTTGATCAAAGACGAGGCATATGCCGTCTTAGTAAACTAAATCTTGGTAGTCCGCATGCGATAATTGGCACTGTGTGAAACAGGTATAACTTTATGTGGAGAAGACAGTGCGGAGGATAGTCTCGGTGTGAGAAACAAGCTCCAGTGTTTCTCGACGATTGCGCAGCAGCAATTGGCCGGCTTAACTTCGGCCGGCCTTTGAGCTCCCCCAAAAAGTTGGCCTGCAAGCCCGAGCTCATCGCGACTAGCAACAGGCGCGTCAACAAAGACGACTTTTTTCTTTTTTGCATCCCCAACTTCAGGTGATGCATCGCTTGCCACTGTCGCCTTCCTGACGTCGCTGAAATGGCGCCGGTGGCCGACCGTATCTATTTTCCCTCCCTGGAAGAGTGCCTTACCGGGGAGCGGGTGCTTCTGTGAGTTTACATCTTCCGCCTTTGTCGCTGCCTCTGCCTGGGCTCGATGAATACATGCGACTGACCTTGGAATAGTTCATGGAAGCTCATCGCAACCGCCCTTTCCGATGGCTCAGGTCAGCGCACCAAGAGCCTGGCTGTCCTTGAGTTTTTGAGCGACGAATATGTTCATGGCCTGTTGAACGATCCTGCCTCTACTTTTGCGCCTCCGGATGAGACGACCAGGAAATCTTTCGAGACGAAGACTGCCCCCATCCACGTACCGTCAGGCCCCGATGACCGATTCGACATCAATACGATAAAGAAGGACGCCGAGTGGCTCAGCAAAAATGCCAAGCTTAACCTGGTTGCCGCGCTGCGAGTCGTCGTCGTAGAATACCAGTCTCGACCGGCCCTGCATCTGACTGGGCCATTGTCATCTCAGGATGCTACTAACTTGCAGGAAGCGGCTGGTTTAAACAATGGACAAGGATCTGCATTTCTGTCGGACCTTGGCGCTGGCTCTGCCCTGGATGCCGATGAGATTTGGACCGAGTTTGAGAAGCCCGAAACCAGACAGCGACGTCTTTTCGACATCTACCTTACCGAGCGACGCTACTTCATGATGGCCGCAGATTACGCAAATTCCATCAAGCTATACGAACGGTTGCCGACATTCGCTGAGGTGGATCTGGACTTGGCCAAGACCCTGAATTTGAAATTGCCCACTGGAGATGATGCTGAGCCGTTGCTCCCAGCGTACTTCAAGGTGTTGACCAACTCCATGAGTGGCATAGAGTCAGGGCTCAATTCTGTGACGGATGAGAAATGGGTGACTGAGGACGTTGAACTGGATTGGGTCAGGACTCTTCTTACTGAAGTCCTCCATGCCCTGTCAGTTGTCTTTCAGGTGGTGGATAGTTTTGGTAATGACTTTGCTCCATCAGGCTCTGTCAGCCAATGGTTTTCGTTGATGGAGATGTACAACTTCTTTGACGGCGTTCAGCCGGTAAGTGCTGTGTATTTTATTGACCTTGCCTCATTTGCTGTGCTGACCGTTTTTTAGATCCATGAAACCATCGCCCCCTTGGTCATGCCCCTCAAGTCTTTGTCGGCAGCTGTTTCGTTAATATTGCTGAAGCCGGCACGGTCCTTGACATATCTTTCAGAGCGGGAAGAGGATCCCGCGCAAGCTGATGCTAATTATGACACCTACTTGCTTTCATCCGATGTCCTCGAACAGGTACACAAGAGTATCCTTGGTGCTGCCGAAGCAGACTGTGAGAGCGCAACACCAGTCATCTTTGCATGGACTTTGCTTCTTCATCGCATGAACGTTTCCTACCAGGCAAGGTCAGAAAAGCGTGACAACTTGCTTCAGCAGAATGCCCGAGAGACGTTTGAAACTGGAGGTGTGGTGAGGCCGGTGGCTCGACGTAATTCGGCGGGGAGCATCTTCTCCATCGAATCTTCCAGGTTTGACGGGTTTCTTGAAAATTCTACGACTTCTAAAGATCTTGTCGTTGTAGAACAACTTGCCTCCGCTGTTACAGCCCACGGTAGAGTTTTTGACGTGATGGCTAATATGGCAACTGGGTTGGGTCCGTCCGATGAAGGAAGCATGACACCTTTGCTAAGCTCACGTATTCGAACTGTTTTCCTTGAGCTTTTGAAAGTGTCTTATCCCCTCGTCGGCTATCAATCCGAACCTGTCAGTGCTTTGCTGTCTATCTTATCCGCTGGACGAAATTATTGGGACTTGTCTTCTCAAGAGAACCTCACGGAAAAGCAAGATATTCTCGCTTCTATGATACATGATGATCATGCTTTGGAGTTTTTCTTTCAGCAGGCGCTTGATCGATATCCCTATGAATTCCTCCCTTTTATCACTATGTGCAAGACGCTCGCCAGTGCGACAAGTCTGTATGCAAGTGATCGATCTGAGATGATACTGAATCTCCTCCGAAACACACCAACATTGACATTCACACTCCCTGATTATTTCCAAGAATATGAACTTGCTCAAGAGGACGAGAATACCAACACTTTTGTTCTCCTCCAGGATGTTCCGCTTATCTCTCTTTCACCATCCTGGAGAGGACGACGTATTGAGGATGATGCATACCGGATATCTGCGGGAACCTATGGGCGTTTTGTCACCGATACAGGACGTGTTGTTTCCATGGACTATCCTCACTCGACCATCTCCCTCCTTGGCCGACGACTGGAAATCAACTTAATGAAGGAGGGCTATCAATCCGAATTGGGAATGCTGCAGCCGGATGAAACTGCCGAGGTCATCTCCTTGTTTGCAACCCTTATTCGCATGGATTACCTCAAAGCTAAGAGAGAAGGATCGAACGCTTCCCTGGTACATGCCGATGGTGACATCCTGCATGAAGCTAAGAAGCACATCGACGTGGGTGGTGGCAGGGACCTTGTCACCGTGGTTTGCGAGACAATGGACTACTACATGCAAGTCGAGCTTGCTGCCAGCGAAGAGGACATCGTGGCAGTTCTCAATTCATGCATTCAGTTCCTGGATGCTATCCTACCCATCTATCCTAGCCGAGTGTGGTCTTACTTGGCAAGATGCGAGTTGTTGAACACGGAGTCGAGAGCTGGCAAGCTCACCAAGATCACCGGCAGTCTTGATCTGGTTTCCGGAAGATACGAGTTTTTGAGCTCCTGTCTTCGTCTATTCTCCAACTTAATCGACACGGCTATGACTTCTGCTGTTCAACGGAGAGCAGGAATTCAGACAGGTGGCCGAAAGAAGAATGATCCAAACCCTTGGCTGGGCACTGCCGACAAAGTTTTATCTCATGTGAGCTTTGCAATCGCCCAAGCTGCTGTGGATATTTTTGAGAACACCTCGACCTGGAGGTTTGCTTCCGACACTTTCCGTTCTTCATTGCTTCGGGATGTCGTACCTATTCTTCACAAGGTGATCATGTACAGCTACAGCATGGGTGATTCTACGAGCACGGATAACCTGACATCCAGCCTTCGATCCGCTGCTGCGTATGTCATTGATTGCTTCATCTCACCTGCAACTGGGACCTTGAGATTCCAACCGCTCCTATCCTCTTTCATTACAGCATTTACGTCAACAGACAGCACGCTCTACCCCAGACGACTCCAGATGACACAAACCCAACTGAGCTCAGTCTTGGAGTTCTCAACAACTCTTTTACGGGTTGCCAACTATCTCGATAAGTCGTCGAGTATGATAGAGACATATCTGTTCAAGAGCTCTACCTTGTTAGCGCGACTCTGCGCTGTCTCTGACCACTTCCGCAAACCTACAACATGGCTGTTGGAATCTCTGGTAGTAAATGCTGGGAAAGCCACGGGTGACCCACCTTCGCTACTCGGATACTTGGGACCTCAAGTCTCTAAATCCTTCTTGCAGCTCTTGTCAAACCTGGGCAAGCCTTTTGAATTAACAGGAGACGTCAAGACAACCTGGAGGTTCTTTTCAGCCATACTGAGAAACCGACAGCAGTGGATGTCCAATTGTCTTCTCACTGGACAGACACCTCGGGAGGCAATGAACAAGGAGAAGAAGAAGGCCGAGATGTCCACTCATGCAGTCTTTGCAAAAGCCTTGGCTAAACTGGGCAAGCTGAAGGACATTGAATCAGGCGAGGCCCTCATGATCCTGGACTTTGTCGCTTCAGCTCAGAACTTTTGGCCCTGGACTGTTTTCACTCTTCAAAAAGATACTGCTTATCTCGATGGCCTACGAGCTTACGTCCGTGACCTCAAGCCGTCGCATCTTACTCTGAAGGTAGACCCCGTTCGAGCAAGTACTGAGGCTAGGCTGGCTGCCTATATTGCAGAGACATTTGCAATGCAGTTATACCATTCGCGTCACCTTGGAAACTCGAGCAACTTGGCAAATAGTCTTGTCAGCGACCTTGATTATTACCTGCGTGATGGCGTCGAGGTTGCTGGTTATAACAAATCCCTACACAGCAACTTCGCGAAGAACTTTGCCAATAAGTATGCGGGCTGTCCTGTGGACGACTTTAAGCGGACTCTGCTTGAACCCCGGGAACTAGGAAAAAGTTACTATTACGATCTTGAGCGTGCTGATGAGATGCTCCGATTCGACCCTGGGTGGATTGGAAGGAAAGACAATGGGTTTAAAACGGAGATGGAGCTTGCGAATATGAACCTTTCTCTGGTTGATGCACAAATTGTGAGTTGAAAATCTTTCTTCTTGGACAAGATTACTAATTCGATTTAGGCGCTCTTCCATGCTTGGGAGTTTCTCCTTGTAGAACTCAGCACATGCCTCCCCACAAATGAGACGGTTACAAAGCAGATGCTGCAGGTATCACAGCAGTGTTTGAATGCCAACCAAGGAATCCCTGGACCAGAGAGCATTTTCTTGAAGCTGGTGGATGCCCGGGCCAACCTTTCTCTAGTGTTGATCCAGCGATCCGTTAAGTCTTCGGTCCCTGTCAAGGATGTAAACCGACTCCTTGCGACGCTGGTAGGCACGATGCATAGTGTCGAAGAGCCATTTGGCTCAGGATGCATCGCATATTATCGCACTTTGCTGAAAGCCTTGTTTGTCACTCTGCGCGCCTACCATTCAAGTGACGAAAAGGCGGCCACGGAATTGCAGGATGGCATCGAAGTAACTGTAATTCAGACGGTTCTGAATATTCTCGACCGTGTGGTTGGGCGAGGATTCCGGGCTCTTGTCAGCCTTGTCCATGACAATGAAGCTACCGTATTGCCCGAGGACTTTGCCTTGTTGACGGCGGTTTTGCAAGCATGCCTCAGTATCCCCACAATGGAACAGTCACAAACCCAAGTGCTGAATATTATGGCTGAGCACCAGGTGATGAACGCCGCGACGTCATTATACTCCTGGGCAGATAGACTGGCAGACCAAGGAGACCCTATTTATGGCGAGCTCAGCATTCTCTTTTTGCTTGAGCTATCGACCCTTCCACTGGTCGCTGAGCAGATGGCTTGCGACGGCATTTTGAGCAGCATATTGTCGGCCAACCTGACGAAATTCATGCTCAAGTCTAATATTTCACCATTCTTTGACTCGGCTGTAGCACAACGCTGCTACGGAATTTGGGCCAAGGGGTTGTTGCCACTTATGCTGAACATGCTTACCTCTCTAGGTGCTACTGTTGCGCCTGAGATTGCTTATGTTCTCAACCAGTTCCCTCATCTGATGGAGGCTAGCGTGAATCGGTTTGAAGCTCCAGGTGCCAGCCGCACGCAATCACGGTCATCACCTCATTATCTGACTTTGCTGTCGATCTCAGAGGTGCACTCACTGGCTCTCCTCACGCGTGTCCTCGAAGCGCTTCGTGTTAATAACAACAGAGATATCCCGGCTGTCGAATGGGATGGCGCGGGCTTGTTGGAGAATGTCGACTTTTGGCTTTCGACCAAGAAGCTGCTAAAGGAGCGCCTGATGCCACTTGGCCAGCGCGAGGTGGACTGGCGTGGAATGAAGGCCTCGACGCCCGCCTGTGATACCCTGTTGGAGGAGAAGGCTGTGTGCCAGCTGGATGCAGTCCGTGATGTACTAGGTGAAGATTCAGAAGTTTAAGTGGGACAGTCCTGGATACGTAGGTAGATCTGATTCAAAGCGATGGACGGAGATGTAAATTAAACTTGGTACCATAGGTCGAAAGGCGTTGGACAACGGGTTGTGATGTTGAATTGCTGGAAGAGAACTGCCTGTTTGGAAGTGAAATGCGAAAAAAGAGCACATAAGCATATAAAGAGCGGCATGCCTCATAATTAGGATAACTTTTACGACATTGCTTTCGACAAGTTCAGCCATGGCTACGAGGCCGAAACTGGTGTATTTATCTGGGTTCGTGACCAAGGATTCAAAATGCCAGTATTGAGAGAAGGGTTGTGTTTTCAGGAGTAGAGTGTCAATTCTGACTGCCTCTTTCTATTTGCCATCGTAATTGTACAGACTGGTGCTACAAGGCCTCGTCATTGGCTCACCATTATTTGTCGTTTCCTTATCATCCATTCCCAGCTGCCCAAGATATCACCGTGGCCCTGGCCAATCCTTTTTCCCCAATCCGTATATTCATACATGGCTTCAACACGGCAACGACCTCTCTAGGCCGCCAAATGCGTAGAGAGAATTGGGCTTGGATGGGGGGCATGGTCCGTTCCCACGCCACCCATGTCTTAAGAGTCAACCGGATGGGTTTCTATCGTGACGCATTGTGCTGAGGACTTTTCTTCGTTTTTTTTTTCATGGTCTCGTCAGCGTTTATTGGTTCTGCATCTGAGCAGTGAGCTGGGCGTTGTGCTCCTGGAAGCGCTCGCTGACACGCTGCTGTGTGGCCATCCACTTGAGGACGCAGCGGTTGATGCAGCCGCCCTCGCGGGAGGAGATGGCCTTGGAGGTGAAGTCATCAACGCAGGACATGAAGCAGTGCTCAACAAGACCACCGAAAGCCTGGGGCGGGGAGAAAGGCACATGTTAGAATTTGTACCAATGCGTCAGATATGAAGCGGACGATATGGAATATCGGCATCTTCACTGCTGGGGGATAGGGCGAGACATACGTTCATGAATTCCTTGACCTGGCGCTTCTGCATGCGCTGCTCCAGCAT
This sequence comes from Calonectria multiphialidica, assembly GCA_020623665.1. Lineage (NCBI taxonomy): Eukaryota > Fungi > Ascomycota > Sordariomycetes > Hypocreales > Nectriaceae > Calonectria > Calonectria multiphialidica. The sequence goes on from JAHVYC010000133.1 coordinate 59,971, forward strand.
GCGCTGCTCGTTGGCGGTAAGCCTGGGGTAAAAGAGTCAGTGTTCGACCATTTTATGGACCCAATTATCGAGCTTTGAAACTCACATATCCATTGTGCAGGTTTAGGGGGGGTGAACGTGGTGCTATGACGAGGAAGAGGTGTCGTTGTCGTTGAGGATGGGGACGAACGCTTTTCGGATGCAGCTGGAAATTTTGGTACCAGCCCGATAAGGCGCCCGCGGCATGGCAGTCGGCTTATCGCTTATCGGCGGAAATCGCATTATCGGTTTATCCATTGGTTTCCTGGGGCAGACGGGTTGGGCTGTGTGGCTGGTGGACTTGAGGCGCCGGCCGACCTGCGCTTGGGCCAACTGGGCTTTGTCCTGCTTCTAAGAGTGCTGCAGGTGTAGGTGCCCCGCTTGGCAAGATCCAAAACTTGGCAGAAGCCTGCACCATTCCTACCTCCTTGTATTGGGATGAGTGGTCAAGGGGGGTAAACTGAGCCCGTGAAGAGTGCAATTTACACCAGTAAACCAGCGGTAGATTTTCCCTCTGTGGCTGAGCGAAGTTCGTTTCCCACAACAATACACCCACCTCGGCAAAGCACGGCTAGGTCTGATGACCATTACTTGTACCACACGATATCGGCATGCAAAACCTCTGCGGGCGGAATGCTACTGCAACAGGGCCGGGAGGGACGGGATGGATCCAGACACAACTTTCAGCCTTGACATAATGTATGGTATATGTGGGGCCACTTGGGATGTCATTGATGGTTTTTTTTAGGACGAAGCTGAGGGCGAATGATATATATCATCATGAATAATCAAGGAATATCCTTCCCCCCAGCCCTAAATCACACGCCCCTTTGCCTGGACGAGCCCCTCCTCGGCGATGACCTCATTTTGCCCCCGGCCTTCCACACCCTTCCGGCGCCTCGTAAGCCGCAACTCTTGGACGGCACCGTGGGTGCGCGTGGTAGACTTGGCAAGCTAGCCTTGGCCCAATGCGCCGCCTGGGATCTGGGTGACATTCTCGCCGTGATGGCTTACCATCCGGACGTAGTGTCCCGCGATGATCGTTTGTTTCATGTTCAGGCTATGAGTGCAGCTTCCTTGCTTCCACGGCCGTGGGCGAGAATTGATTTGTCGGCGCAGCTCACAATACGAACGGTAACGAGAAAACAGCAACCCTCCTCGTTTCCAAAATGGCTTCAAGGGCTGGCCACCTTGGGAAGCTAAGCATTCAAGGTCACCAGATACAACCATGCCTGGTCGACATGAGTGGCAAACTCTCAGAGGAATTAGTAAAATATCACTCAGCATCATAACCCCCGGATCATGGTAGATTGTTACGAGGTGTAAATTTGCACTCAGAGTACATGGGCTTGAAATTTAATGAAAGAATTTGATTGTTTATTTTTGGCTTACAGCTTTGGTCCATTGCGGCAAGCCATGTTAGGAAGTATTGAGAGTCTGACAGTAGTAATCTTGGTTGCCCTCAATGCCTGTAAACTTCTTCCAAGGCACAATAGCCACCATGGCCGCGCTGGTTAAATCCCACAAAGTCCAGCAAACCAATGGATACAAATCAACACTTTACCAACTAAATTGTGATTGTTTCTGCTAGCCAACACAAAGGCCCCGGAAAGTCAAACGTGTTGACTATTTCCAACTCGAAGTTGAGACTCCGTCCCGTTGACTAGTCCCGTTTGCGTGATAGCCTTGGAGGTTGTATCCCTTTAAGTGCCGTAAGCCTGCACTTAGGTACCAAGCAAAGTAGACTATCAACCACTGGACCCTAAACTAAGGATATAGAATCTCTAATTGAATTATATAATAATAGTTGTGTTAGAAGTTATTTTATTTATATAAAGTTACATTATCCTTTTAGAATTCGGTTTGGTGGCTAGGTGAACAAGGTACGGTACCTAAATGCAGGCTTATGGCACTCAAAGGGATAACTGCGCCATGCGGCGGATGAATTTCTCATATCACTTACTATGAAATCCCTAGAAAAACAGATATATGGACATATGTACTGGATCTAGTGCCTATTTTCCTTAAAATAGCTTTTTCGTTTGCACTTAAAGCAACGTCTGCAACAACAAGGTTATCTCATGCGGGGTATATGCTCGGACATCGTGATACTCTGCAGACCCTCGGCGTTTTGAATTGAGAAGGAAAACCCCCAAAAAGGAATAAGAAAGATGGGGGGGGGGGGGGGGGGNNAGGGGGGGAACCAAATTGTAATGGATCCATTTAGGGCACATTATGCCATAACATCGATTGAGCAGGGTCAGCTGCAGCTGCAGCTGGGATTGCAGTGATGTGAGCGATCCACCAGTGTTCTCTGTCGGGTCGCCATCGTAGATTTAGAGGTTGTCACTTAATTATTCTCCAATTGCAAGATGGTTTATTTTAGCATTGGCCCCCAAAGCAAAAAATCTTCAATTCAGTTTTGCTTTAACTCGGCCGACGACTTGCATGTCGGCTAATATCGTGATCAGTCGATTTCATCTGCATCTCCAACACTATTGACCTGTCCTGCATGAAGTTTGCTTTTTGGGGTCGGGGAATATAGGAATGGCGGTAGAATATGCGGAAGCGAATGCTTATACCACATGTTTGCATACACGAGGAGAATGGGTAGCACGTGAGGAGATGGGTCGCACAAGCCCATGTGGCATGCGGCTTGAATCACGAGTGGGTAGAGCTGCGTCGTCGGGGCTGTACGTACTGGCGGCGCGATGCCGTCAGCACGCATGGCGAGAAACAAGTAAAACCTATCTCCCGGGATTCTCGAAGGCGACATGGAGACGTCAATGTGAGGGGGAGGGAGGTGTGATCGTCAGGGTAGTCTGCTGATCGCCCGGCTCTGGGCTGGGACTGGCTGGGAGCTTGCTGGCTGGTGGTGGGTGGCTTGTAGTGATTGACAACGGCACAGACTGTGGAGGCGTCGACGGCCGGGCCATGGTCTGTTACGGTATGGGCACAGACAATGGCTGCATCAAGGAGGCAATTAGTCAGTTTACGCTTTTTTGCAATGTATTCGTTTAGTACCACACGATAATGAGATAATTGGCGGATAGTTATCTTAGGCGCGGGCTGTCCTAGGAGAGAAGTTCCAATTTTGGAAACAGGGACGAGGAGGGGCATGAGGGGATGATTCATGCGGACGAGGCGAAATGAAAGACCAGAATTCCAAGCTTCGACATTGGTGTTAAATTTTTTTCTTTTCTTTTCTGGCCCAGGGCCTTGGAACTTTGGGACCCCAGTTGTCAACCAACCAACCAAAAAAAAAAAAAGCGTCGTATACTACTGGCAAGGAAATCACCGGCTACGTATCACTTGGGCGGGCGGGATCCCCGAGCAGGGATACTGGGGAACGAAGAAGTAAATAAGACTATCGGTCGATCGGCCCCGTATCCTAGAGATGGTTAGGATGAAAGTCACGGTCCCAGGCAGGATTTTCATCCTCAGTGGAAAAATGTCGTCCATTAGAGTTTGGAAATTTCTCCGGCTCGTCTGGTCAACGACCGGGATTGCCTTGATGACGAATCGAGTCGATTCGACATGAGATGACGCCCTCGCAGACGCAGACGACGACGCCATCAAATAAAATTAAATACACCATGTTGTACGGGAACACGGCTGCTAGAGGGGGGCGGCCAAGGGTATGCCCCATAGCGCAACACCCCCACCAATACCCATGTTCCATGCGCTTGCCATGCCATGTTATTCTTTATTGTTTGGGCCCAAGGCCCAGGGCCGGGCCAGACACGGCGGGTGAAGAATGGGCCAATTTTGCAAGTGAAGAATTCTATGCAGGGGTTTATATTGTGCCGCTCCATTGTTCGTTCCTCTTCTTCGTTTTCTCTTTTCGTTTCCTGGGACGGGGGTGTTAATGTGTCACAGTTGCGATGTAGACGACGGCACATCACCAGTGGATTGCATACATATGTATGCCGATCTGTAGGGACTGTATCCGCCTTTGGGCATATATAATCTCGCAAAGGGCTTTACTGTAGTGGCGCCAGAACTGACACATTTTTGTTCGTCAAGCGCACTCTGTATTGTGCAATGTATTTGGTGGCGTGGGATGTAGGGAAAAGGCCTGCCTGGCGCTCCGTCCAGGTACCTCTGCCGAGCAGCAAGGGACCTGGGGTTGATCTATTTTTTACAATTGCAAGTCCTCCCAGGCGGCTACTGGGAGGGGAGGGAGGGGGGCTGGGCGCCAGGGCAATCCCCGCTGGAACTCCCTCTCCACCGCCCACTCCACACCCGAAGTCGAGTCACGGCTCGAACAAGGGACCGCGTCCCTCCACCGATCCACTGAGAGTTAAAAAGTCCAGAGTACGAGAGCCACAAGGCGATGGTGGGTGGAGAGCGAGGGTAAGGCAAGGTACACGCGCGCAAGGGACCGTGCTGTAAATGGAAAGTCGAAGTACCGGATCCGAGATGGAGGATCTCACGCTGGGGGGGGCGTCGTTGTCGTCTCCGTCCGTCTTCGTGCCCGCTTATGAGCATGCTGGCGCCCGCATGGCCGCATGGCCCAGGTATGAAACCAACAATTCCATGCGTGGTTGGTTGGCGATGTTTATCAAGCTTTGGATAATTGAAAGATTGCTACCTAGCGGGATGGTGTTGGCGGCGAGCACTCCCTTTGCCTGCTGTGACCGATGCTCTGGAGATTAGCGTGCCGCGGCCTGTCTAACTAAGCGTTTTTTTGGTCACTAGGGCATATAAAAAAAAGGCTCCTCTTCGAAGCCTGACTTGAGGATCGATATATGGAGTGGTTCATCCTTATTCTCGTATGCTCAGCGTGAGCTGGGCACTCTGACACTACACACGCTGAAGCAAGGTATAGCGTCTCATCGCATCTCCCCTTAGCCCTTTTTGTTATTTTTTTTTTTTTAACCATCTCTTGTAACCGTCTTTGCCCCCCTTCATCCTTCGTCACCATGCGCATCCTTCTCCGCAAACCCACATCAGTCTAGCCGTATTCTCGTATCTTCATTTGCGTCTGTATGGCTGCGGAGCATCTTGCAAATCAAGGTAGGCAAGCAAGCAATGGAAGGGTACTGCTTCACCCTTTCCACCCCCCTCCCCTTTCCCCCCAGCTTACCCCCACGTGATGCCCATTTGCCGTACTCATCCTTCTGCTCCATCTCCAATTCCCCAAAACCCTTCACCCCTCTGGGCTCAACCCGGGAACACTCTCAGCCACGCGCCGCCAAACACCAGCAAGCAAGCCACCACTTGTCGCAAAACACTAGGCACAGGTAACTAGCTGTCTACCTGTTTTGGTACTCTCTTTCAACATAACCCATCCATACCTCACAAAGGCTGACTGTTGCCCGCCCGCCCCGTCCTCACAGGGATTCAAACGCCTCTCCCTCGCTCACTCCCAGCCCCAGGCTCCTACAAGACACACACCCCTGCTAATTTAAGGCACCTCGCCGGCTTCTCACTTCCCTGGTCTGGCCTGGCCTATCTGCGCTGCATCATACTTTTGTACGCGCCCTTCGCTGCCCCTACCGCACAGCTCCCACTGCCACACGCCCACTACCGTTAGTGGTGTCGTCCACTCCCCAAACCCACTGGACTACCACCCGGCACCAGCTCAGTTGCTCAATTCTCCCTCCTCGCCCACACATTCTACACCTCTCCCTCCCCCTTCCTCTACACCTGCAGCCACGCAGGCATTCTTCTCCACGGCTTTGCCCTCACTTTCGTTTGCCTCTTCTTTTTCCTTTCTTTTTTTCTTGCCCCAACTCGCTCACAAGACGCTCCCAGCGCGCTCCTCTCACCTTCAAAGGCTCCGTGCACCTCCTGTCTGCCTACATCAAGCCTCTATACTGAGCCCAGCCCAACCCAACGCCAACGCCATCCCCCAAAGCCCGGCCCCTCGCCTGACATCGCGCGACACTACCGCCGGTTACCTTGCGAATACGTACTCCCACAACCAAGCCCCGGACAGGCGCCGCACAGCTCTCTCGCCCCCGTCCCTCCATCGCTCGTCTTGTCTCCCGCACTCTCCGACACTATCTCTCCATGCCGTGCGTTTCCTCTTCATTGTCTTTCACACACTCTCGATTCGGCCCATAGAGCGCGATCGACTCGATTTCCCTCCCCAAGCCGCCCCGTTTAAGCTTGGTTCCTCGACCCTTGACCCTCGGCGGTCCGACTCCATCTAGCAAACAGAACGACGCCTTGACATCCTTGACGCTATCAATCAACAACCCGCTGCGTTGCAAAGGCGCGCAGCCTGATCGACCGCATTACGTCCACTCTGCGGGTTCAACTCCAGCCTCGCCTTGGTCATTGATTTTGTCCACCTCTACCTCGACCTCTCCCCGCCGACGTCGCCGACTTCGACCGCCTACTGCCATCGCCGACATTACTTCAACGAAGTGGCCGAGTCGAGCCGTCTTGAGCCCAATAGCAGGGCCGGCCCAGCTGTCGCGTCGTCACCGACACCATATTAATCCCCTGACGTCCCCGACCACGTTCCGAACTTGGACGCGACGTCGCCCACCATGACGTCCGCCGCTCCAAACTCCAACCCACCTGCTGTGCAGATCAGCAACCCTATGTCGCCCCCGAGCAAACGCGATCTCAAGTCGTGGTGGAAGGGCTTCAAGATACCTTCCAAGCACCAGGAGACCCACGGTATGTCTCTTCCTTTATCTTCGACCCCTCTGTGCGACAAGTTCGTACCCTAGCCCGACCGCTTGGAACTCGAGTCTGTCATGTTTACTCTGGTGTCACTTTGGGGGTGAATTGAATCGTTGATACACCGGCCGTTGCATGGCATCCCTCATGTGCTGGGCAACATGGCGGGCTCCGTTCTCCGGTTGGACAGCGCGTTCAACCAGTGTGTTTTTACCGGTTAACCAGACCTCTTTCTGACTTGGATTATAGAAGCCCGACCTCAAGGCATCTTCGGCGTGCCACTAAGGCAAAGTATAACATACGCGAATGTGGCTATTTCGCTCATCGATGAGAGGGGGCAAAGTTATATCTATGGTTATGTTCCCATAGTGGTCGCGAAATGCGGCGTCTTTCTGAAAGAGAAAGGTATGTTGATCGCGCCTGGGCGTGTTACTACTACTAACTTCTTTTAGCAACTGGCGTTGAAGGAATCTTCCGTCTAAGTGGCTCGGAAAAGAGAATAAAAGAACTCAAAACCATCTTTGACTCACCTGACAGGTACGGCAAGGGCCTTGTATGGGATGGTTACACTGTCCACGACGCCGCCAACGTATTGCGCCGATACCTCAATGATCTCCCAGAACCTGTTGTTCCTTTAGACCTCTATGAAAAGTTTCGAGACCCCCTGCGCGGGGCAACTAAACAGGCTGTGGGCGATGCGGAAGGCCCCCAGTTTGTCGAGCATTTCAACGAGCCGATTGCCATCGAACGATATCAGAGGCTTATCACAGAGCTCCCTCCGCTCAACAGGCAACTGCTGCTTTACATTCTCGATCTCCTCGCTGTTTTTGCAGCCAAGGCGGATGAGAACAGGATGAATTCGCAAAACCTTGCTGCCATTTTCCAACCCGGAATGTTGTCTCATCCTAGCCACGCCATGGCCCCCGAAGAGTATCGACTCAACCAATGCGTCATCATCTTCTTGATTGAGAACCAGGACCATTTCCTTATAGGAATGCAGGGAACGGCCGCCGATGAAAAGACCAAAAGCCTGGTAGAATCCGGTCCTGTACCAGTTGTTGCCAACCCCGTCACACCGACCCCCAATCGAAAGACCAGCCTTGCCCGCTCCGCATCGAATGGTAGCGCTGGTGCGAATAGCGTGCGAAAGGAAGGAACCCTTCGAAGGAACCGGTCCGTATCATCACGAAACTCGAGAGGTGATGGTGCTTCGACGCCAAACAGCCCTGCTCTGACCGCTACGCCCACTGGAGGGTTGGCAAGGAGCAATACAGTCCCGTCCAAGAGATCGCCGGCACTAGTTGGCGGGCGTTTCCAAAGGAATGATGGCTCCAGGCCTCACTCGCCTGCGCACCTTGAGCCATTGTCACAGCTCAACTCGGGCGAGGCTGCAGAATACCCACAGGCGGGTTACTCACCTGGAGGGTCAGGTACGCATTTAACACCATCAAGGATACCACCCCCGGCCAGGAGCCAGGAGAAGCTTCTGGACATCCCCCAGGATCCCGCGACTCCTTCCAAGACTTCGAACCTCCCCAGCATTTTCCAGCGATCACCTACAGAGACCGGTGAGAAGCGGGCACCAAATAAATTGAGGAAGAAGAAGATACCAGGAAGTTTGAATCCGAGCGCGCAGAGCTCAGTTGCTTCACTGCAACATTCTCAACCCAACACAACGTCACCTGCCCATGAGCTACAGAATCCTCTTGAACACGTACACCAAAGGGAGCCCGAGTCCCAAACCCTACCTCTCTCGCCGGTCGTCCCCCCGCCAATTAAGGAGGAAAGACAGCAGGAGCAGCTCCAGGAGGATTATATACCCCCAGCTTCTATTGTTCAACCCAAGAACGACGCTTCTTCAGAGCACACCCCTCGAGCATCTCAGACATCTTCAAACCCTAGCCTTCATCCCGAGAACACCCTCAAGACTAAAAAATCACCTCCTACATCGCTGCATTCCTCGTTTAATGAGGGCTCGGATATCGACCAAGTTATTGAAGAACAGCCCCCCGCAACACTGGAACAGCTAGAAAAGGATAAGAAGAAGCGTTGGCGGTTATCGAGAAGCAAGCTTACTGACAATGGTGGCTCCGTTGGTTCTGGTCTGACCTCGCCTCGCATGGCCATTGGATTAAATGACAACGCCGATGTCAGTAGTCTCTCAATTTCTAGCACTAGCCACCGGCCACGCAAGAGTGAGAGCTCAGAACGACACATGCTTGGGTTTGATGCACATGCCATTTATGATTCGGCAAGAGAGAGGGATGAGCCCAAAGGTCCAATCGGCTGGATCAAAAACAAGTACCGAGAAGCGAAAGAAACTGCGGAGCAGAGAAGAAACAAGTCGCCGCCAGCGGATCGTCCGAGCGTGACTTCGAGCTTTCCCCGCGGGAAGAGTCTCGACCTCAAACGGGAGGCGGCAAAGGAGCCAGAGAAGGGAGCATCACCTCCATCTCACGCATCGGGCCATGTTATCCCAATCCACCAACCCACTCCGATCCCAGTTGCAAACCAGATCCCTCGGAATTCCCAGCATTCTCTCCTTCATCCTCAGTCCCCTCCCCCCCAGCACCCACAGCCATCGCCGCAACCGTCTCAGCAGTTATCGCAGCAGCATCCTCAGCAGCCTTCACAGCAGCCTTTGCAACAGCCTACGCAACAGCCGCACTCACCGCCCCCGCTTGTGACGCCCCCCCCAGCAACAACGACTCCCTTATCAGCTCCCGTGTCTCCCCCGACTCAGCAAGATCAGCCACACAGAGATGTAAAGGCCGGCCATGAGGAGAAGCTCGAGCATGGCAAAGTTAAACAGGAACAGGCAACTCAAGTACCGGAGCAACACGCCAACCCGGAGCAACACGCCAACCCGGAGCAAAAGAAGAGCGAGCCTTCCTCACCTATACCCGCACCAGTGCCAGAGCAGTCTGTCCAAACCGAGCAGCCCGCACAGCCGTCTCCTCAAAAGCAGACACAACCAGAGCCCGCCAACCAGGGTCAATGAATTGGACATTATTTCCAGGACATCGTTTTAGCGTATGAGAACAAAGTGGAATGAGATCATGGTAGCGAGTACATGGCATTAAGCGGCGAAGGTTGAATTCGGAAGGAGCAATCATGGAGTGATTTTACGTCTGACAATGGGTATCATCTGTGACCAAAGCCCCCACCTCCGCCTTTGTATTCGATTACATCTATGTAATGTAGCTAGCAGGGAGCCCTATTGTTTCATTTTCACGATGGGCGGGTGGGGGAATGGATGTCAAATTTTGGGAGTATGGGTTATGAAAAGACGGACGTGGATATTCAATGATGAATTGTTTGCGTCAATCATGCATGGCCAGCGAGTTGATCTTAGTCCCGCGACATGTCTTGATATCAAAATTATGAGTAGTATTACGAAACATGTGCTTTTTGTTCTGAGATCTGACCCGACCCGACCCGATTGCCCGTTTTTTTTAATTAAGCCTTGTGGTTGTAAGCACCCGTGTCCCAGACCAGCATCCTGCCTGAACGTCGCCAATCTTCGTTGAAAAACCCATTGAACCCGCCCCAGACACGGCGCAGGCTCGTGATACCAAGCGCCTTGCCTTCGGGGGTCTCGAGGAAGTCCTTCAGCCACGGCTCGATGCCTTCAAAGCCCACAATATATCTTGGCACTCGCAGGCCATGGCCCGGCGCGAAGAGCTCCTTGCCCAAGAAACCGACCGGGTCGTCGTAGAAACGGTCGGCCTCGTCACGGTAGTTATCACGCTCTGGCGTGTTGGGCTGGGTGTGCAACGGTGGCTCGCAGGTGAGGGCATATGCGTGTAGACCTGGATAAACAAGGTGCGAACGCCATGGGGTAGTGTGGCATGGCATGAGGAAGAGAGCAAAGAGATCATCCTCGTCGTTGGTCACGGCAGAGTAGTGGGAGCTGTGAGCGAGGGCGACGGACGCCGGGTGAATACGCTCGTATTGGTGGCGGAGGTAAGTGAGGACGGAAAGGGGGGCGGGTTGGTGGAGGAAAGTTAGGAAGCCAGCGAGGACCAAGTTCACCCCAAGAGCGGCAATGAGATATGATGTCTTGCGGAGGACGGGACGGGGACGGGGATTTTTAGTAGTGGGAGCCGGCTGGGAGGTGAAGAAGGCAGCGGCATACGGCGCAGCGAGAACGTTCAGAGCTGGGAGTAGCGGATAGATGAAGCGGACCTCTTTGTGGGAGATGAGTGAGAGGGCGAGGATGGTGACGAGGACGGTGTAAGAAAGAGTCTTGAGGGCGTTGGTTTGGGAGGGCTCAGTACCGGCAGGTTTGTAGAGAGCCTGAAGGGCGAAAGGTACGCTGGTGGTGCAGATAAGTGGCAAACCCTGGAGAAGGTAATAATGCCAAGGGTTGCGTCCATAAAAGACGGCGAGCGACTTTGAAATGTTGAAGTAGAGCCAGTTGTAGGGGGGGAACGTCCAGAAACCAAAATACAGGCGATCCGATGCCATTGAAAGGCAGAGGATCAAGGATCCGCAGAGGACGGCCTCGCGAATGAGTGTAAATATGGTCAGATACGTCAGGGGGGACGGACCTTGAAGAGTGGCGCGGGTGAGAGTAACACCAGCAACCGTGGCCCAGATCAGGATGTTGGTAGGGCGAAGGACCACTGCAATGGCAGCGAGGCACAGGGATGCCCGAAGAGACCAGAACTCGTGAAGGGCAGGAGCCGGCTTGGAGTTTTCCTTTGTGGTCTTAGCAACACCGACAAGTTGCCATGGCCAGAAATAGAGGGCCATGATGGTGAGCGTCATCTCGAGGGAGTTGGAAAAGGTGCGGGTGGAACAATACCACTGCCATGGGTTGAATAGTTGAAGAAACAGCTATTGAAGCGTTGTCAGAATAGTGACCTGAGAGTGGGGTATGGATCGCCAATACAACGGGACCACTCACTGTGAAGAAGGAAGCGTTACTGTTAGGCCCGAAAATCGTTACGGCAAGCTGCCAGGTGAACCAATCCCCAAGAGCAGCAATGATTGCCTGCAAGGTGCGCGGGGCGGCGACCAGAATAGAGGCGCGGAAGACATTGCCAGTAGGTAGAAGAGACGATAGGAAGTCGGCAACAAGGTATGCTCCAGAAAAAAGAGCTGGATGAAGCGAGGACCTGAGTTGGTATTTCCATTCCTAATTGAGTGGGTTGGCAACGTTAACATATGTGTTGAAGATGTAACTATGTGCGATGTTGTTTTCATGTATATACTTTACAAAGTAACTTGTAATTGGGGGTTGTACGATAGAATATGCAACATACAATTCTCAAAGACAACACTTACTGGGGGAGAAAGAAAAAAAAAACCAGAATAAAGTAGAGGACATACCCAGGTCAGCCATGCGCCGCTTTGAGACCCAAATGCCAGGTTCCAGGCAGGCTCCAGGGCCTGGAAGTACTCATCGGGCTGAAAAAAGGTGGCGATCCACCAGGCATTGATGAGACGGATGACGAGGATGCTGCGCAGGAAGATGGGGCGATTGATGCGGTTCCGTGTGTCGTCAATGACTGTGTCGAGAGAAGAAGAAGACTGAGAAGGGACTGATTGAGACGGCTTCGATGCCGGCGGCGTGTTCTTTGGTGCCGACGTCATATTGGACGTTTTCTCTGCTCAGCTTGTGAATGCCAGAGCTCGATGTTGATAGCTGCAGCCAGCTGGTCTCTTTCCCCTTTGCGTTCAAGGTTCGCCAAGGTGTGGTTATGTGGGGTCAGAGTGTTTGCATGATTGGCTGCTGACCGATCTGCTGACCGACTCCGGCCGCGGCCAATCCGTGGCGAGACGTGACTGTGCACTACATAAAAGATCTCAGCCAACCGCGGCACCAACATTAGTGCCTTGCATCATTCAAGATGATTAAATGCAAGGCGCCACCTGGGCTTGTTTTCTCATGCGAACGGATGACGGGGAAATTTCACGACACTGTGCCTGAAGCCCTTCTCCTTCTGCCATTTTTAGGCTCATGGGTGATTCAGGTTGCGAATCCAGATGTACATATATGGCACAGCAGGCGAACGAACTATTGCATGCAAGCAGAAGGGGAAACGATCACAAACCAAACAATATCCCATGTCAATTGCACTAGTCCAATCTAAATTCGAATATTGACCTGTTCTTCCGCTCTCTGGGCACTAACTGGAAGCGGACAAGGACGCAGGGAGCCTTGCATCACTATATCAGACGTGAGACGAGGATGACGCTTATCGCAGCCCGTCAATACGGCGGCTACCAGCGGTGTGCCATCGGCTGAAGGGCCAAGCCAAACCAATGGCAAGGCAAACGACGGCATGTGAGATGATGGGATGCACCGGCTGTGGATGTCGCCGGCGGCGGCGTCACTGCTCTCCTCAGACTCGCCGGCTCTGGTTTGTCCTGTTCCATGAGAATGAAGATTGCATCACTGTACGTAATAGCGGTGGACACTCAGCGGCCGAATCGTACGTAAGAGTGTGGTGCAAGGCACCGGGAGCTAGAGTCATGTGCCCCTGCTTGCAACCTTGAACCGTCATCCAAACGGGCGTTCAGTTGCTTTCTGGGCCGGGCCACCGAACCGGGGCTTCCTGTCAATTTGCCACGCGCAGGTGCATTTCTCACCAGTGGTTGGACTTGCGGTCAGTTTCCGTTTGAAATTGGCGAGGGAGCATCGCTCGGACGTGGGCATTCATTCTCTCTGCTTCTCTCTTTATAACGCGTGGGATGGCGGAGTAGGCACCCACTCTGGTCCGTGGCCCGGGTCGGCCTTTTCCATCTCCACGTTGGCCGGCGGGCACGGTTTCAAACGTGAAAGAAAAAATGGAGACGTGGAAAACGGATTGTGGTGTAATATTTGACCACCGATGGCTGGAGAACAGCGGTTTTCATCGGTGGAAATGAATTAGATATCTCACTAGAATGTCCTTTTTTCGGATTTTTTTTTTCCCTCGGTACAATTAACCAGGCCTTGAAGAAGCATCTGGTGGTAAGGAATCTTCATTTACTTGGGTTTTTCTTTTTCTTTCATACTTTTTCCCCAGAATCCAAAATTTAGTGCGTGCTAGTCCCAGGTCCTAGATTTCATCTTGAATCTAGACTCAGCCTCAGCCTCAGCAACAGTTGTCAAAAGAGTGTAGAATGGCACGAAGAACCATGGACAAGACAAGCCGTGGGGGGTTGGGTTCTAATTCACGCAGTTGGAGCCTTCATGCATTATTATTACTATTGTTTGGATTGTTTGCTTCCGAGGTATGAAAATGTCTCTTGGATGCGCATGTAGTGGGTGTCTGTAATAAACGGACCATTATTGGCTCCGCCATTACATCTCCCCATCGCGCTGGTGGTCCCGAACCCCCCTCATGGACCCCTTGGCCCCTCTCTTCAACCCCAGATCGTATTGTCGACGAGCTGGCAGTAACCCCAAATCTAGGCCGTAAACCGAATGAGGCAGTCGAGCTGGCAAGTCCACATGTGAGACAGGTTTGAGGCTCTCTGGGCCAGGTGCAATGACGCAAAGGGCCTGGCCGACCCCGGAAACGGGACAAAAAAAAATATCATAAAAGAGCTTCAATGTCCCAAACTGACAGCGCATGCGATGTCTCTGCCGCACACGGCTGGACACGGCAGTACATGTTTTTTTTCTGACGCTTTTTTTTTTTTGCGTCGCAGGGGTGTGTGCGTCCCGCGCTTGCTCAGGTGGCCTTTATCTATGGATCATTGGGTTCCTGTTCCCACGCCCTCGCTCCGACCTGCACTTAGGGGAAAGACATGGCAGGCGGGAAGGGAGCACTTGCACTTAGGGGTTTAGCTTGTCTGAGTGCATCCAAAACGACTCAATTGCCAGCACTGGCTTTGCAGTAACAATTACCTAACGCTCTCCGCCAGGCTGCCACCAAAGTCGCATGATGGTTCTTGTTGGTGAATCCATGGCCCAGTCTTTCCGCCGCCGCCGCCGCCGCCCTCGCGCCTCCCCGTCCGCCCCGATGACCCCGATCGACACATCCGTGATTCCTCTGGTTTCCGCCTGGTCTCGGCCCTTGCTTGACTCGTCCTTATAAACGATGAGATTTCCCGTGTCTCCTGTCCGCCATCTCTCTCCTTTTCTCTCCATTCAATCACAGCAAGACTAGAACCGCCTATCTCGACAGGTCCCGGGTCTTATCTTTCCATCCGTCCTGCATCTCCTGCATACTACCATCGGTACGTCCTCCTCCTCCTCTTCCTCTTTTTCCTTCTTCCTTCTTCCTACCCCCCCTCCTCAACCTCCCTCTTGTTCCCTCAGGCCATTGCCCCGTGTATCCAGTCCTCGCTAGCACTCACGACCGCAAAGTCCTTGAAACGATTGACTGACTGCGGATCAGACCCCTTGCTTCACGTCTGTGCCCCTCCAACCCCACCATCACAAGCAACCACCAGCATCGCCAATCTCACAATGGCTCCCCACGCCGATGTCCAGGCGTCCGCCAACGGCGCCCAGTCGCGATTCCATGCCTCCTCCACCGAGACTGCCATTGCCTCTGAGAACGAGTATGCCGCCCACAACTACCACCCTCTCCCCGTGGTCTTTGCCCGTGCCCAGGGCGTCAATGTTTGGGATCCCGAGGGTCGCCAGTACCTTGACTTCCTCTCCGCCTACAGTGCCGTCAACCAGGGCCACTGCCACCCCGAGCTTGTCAAGGCTCTGACCGAGCAGGCCAGTCGGCTGACCCTCAGCTCTCGGGCCTTCTACAATGACGTCTTCCCCAAGTGGGCTGAGAAGGTCCGCAGCGTCTTTGGCTACGACATGGTCCTACCCATGTGCACTGGTGCCGAGGCCGTCGAGACTGCCATCAAGGTTGCTCGCAAGTGGGCATACAAGACGAAGGGCGTTCCTCAGGACAATGCCTGGGTGTTTGGTGTTGAGAACAACTTCCATGGTCGAACGGTAAGTCGTCTATTCCGCTGGAGCGATCCGGCAATGGCAGACTGAGGAAACACAATGCTAATAAACATCACTTACAGATGGCCGCCATCACACTCTCGGTCGATCCCGAATCGAGGGCCAACTATGGCCCCTATGTTCCCAACATTGGTGCCCACAACCCGACTACGGGCAAGCCCATTCGATACAACAACATTGCCGACCTGGAAGAGGTTCTCGAGGCCCACGGCAAGGAGACGGCTGCCTTCATCTGCGAGCCTATCCAGGGTGAGGCTGGTGTTGTTGTTCCCGATGAGGGTTATCTCGCCCAGGTCCAAGCTCTTTGCAAGAAGCACAATGTCCTCTTTATCTGCGACGAGATCCAGACCGGTATCGGCCGAACAGGCCGCATGCTCTGCTCCCAGTGGGCTGAGATCAAGCCCGATATCATTACCCTGGGCAAGGCCATCTCAGGTGGTCTGTACCCCGTGAGCTGCATTCTTAGCAGCAAGGAAATCATGCTGGTCGTCGAGCCTGGCACTCACGGTTCCACTTACGGTGGCAACCCCTTGGGCTGCGCTGTCTCCATCCGTGCCCTTGAGATCATGGAAGAGGAAGATCTGACTGCCAAGGCTGACCGCCTGGGTAACCTCTTCCGTGACAGCCTTGCCGCTCTCAACTCGCCCATCCTCAAGGTGATCCGAGGAAAGGGCCTGCTCAATGCCGTTGTGATTGATGAGTCGGCTGCCAACGGCCGAACAGCTTGGGATCTCTGTTTGCTACTCAAGAGCAAGGGTCTCCTGGTAAGTGCTGGAGGTGAAGAAGATTTACAGCTGTCCGAAATATACTAATACAGTTTGTGTTCATAGGCTAAGCCCACTCACGGCGACATTATTCGATTCGCGCCGCCTCTGGTGATTAGCGAGGAGGAGCTTCGAAAGGGCATCACGATCATCACCGAAGCAATCAAGGAGCTTCCCACTGTGAAGAAGGCTGAAGGCCATTAAGAAGGAAGCCCTCTCTCCTATGTACGACCAAAGCAAGATGAATCTCAGCGCAAGCTCCGGTGACACTTGGGATGACTTGGCGTTTTTATTAATCAGCAAAACTTGAAGAATATCCCCCAAGGGACGGGACCAATAAATGAGAATGAGATATGAGATACCAATAGCAACGCTTTGGAAAGGCGTTTTTTTTTCTTTTGGGTAGGGGTTCAATGGTTGTTAGTCATGCAACTTGGATACTGTGCTGGTAGTCAAGGAAATAGTATGCAAAAGAAATGAAGAGATATTCCCCCCAACATCTAGCTCGTGATTCATGTCGTGTGTCAGGGTCGAATGTAGAAAGATCCGAATTTCACGATAACAAACGGCAATAGCGAGGATGATAGTGACGATAACAGAGTAGGAAGAAGATGAGTGGAGATGCTGGGCTTGGTGTTGGGTGTTGCCCATTACCGAGGAACCGATTGCCTCTGCTCTGCTATGGACATGCAAATGTAACTTGCTTTAGCCGAGACACATGTGATGAGGGGATGAGATATTGCCTTTGGAATCAAGGCGTTCTAGTCCGGTGCGACGGTGGAGTGGACAACCTATGGGGCGGCCGCAAACTGCATATGCGAGATACAGAGGGACAACGCTGGAGGGTTACAAAATGGCGGAGAAATTCAAGCAGGGTATCTTAGCATCGTGACGTGAGAGTGATGATCTTCACGGTGAGGAATCGGTTGGTGAGCCTCGTTTGCGATGAGAGCGTTGCAGGGGTCGTGATTGGAACTGCATATATATTTGGTTGTGCATTTTCCCTCCCCCCTCACTTGAGGTGTCAGCTGTGCGCGTGCAGAGACGGGGTTTAACTACGATGGGCGAAAATGGGTACGCAGAGGGAGCTGAAACAAGGAATGGGTGCTATTGAGAGGAAAGAGCTGGGTCGGGGAATGCGTTCGGTGGCTGGATGAGTTGTCCAACCTGGCGCGCGGCGGCTGCAAACCAGGGCAAGGATCAGGGTGGCCTCAAGAGGATCTCTCGAGCGGCGTGCGCACGCGCGTTGCATGTGTTACAAGAAAGCTGCATGGTCCAGAGAGAGCGGGTGCGAGAGAGAGAGAGAGGGAGAAGGTCCAAGTGGCCGTGTGAGCGGAACATGAGTCCGTCCTCGAAAAAAGAAAAGCATGGGCTGATTGGTTGAGCGGCGCAGGATTTGCACGGGCGGTCCTTGGTGGATGCGCGGCAGGCAGGCAGGCTACGGGAACCGAAGTGGCCTTGGAGAGGGTCTATATCCGTGTGTGGTGAACATCATGATGGAGGATGGGGCGGACGGCAAGCGATCCGGGTTGCAGGCTGCTGCTGCTGCAGGCTGCAGTTGTTGCTGCGGTGAGGGATGCATGGGTGCAACAGCATGGATGTACACATAGGCAGCAGGTGGTAGTTTGCGATTAATTGATGGATGGATTGATCGATTCATTGACCAAATGTGGTTCCCCTTTCCTTTTGCTTTCTTTTCCTCTTTCTGGTAGGCGGGAGAGAGGCGGGGAGGAGCAGCAAAAAACAATAGCATCTCCGAGCACGAGCATCAGATAACGGATATGGATTGGATGGATGGGCGCGCCCAGGAATAACGAATCACCTGTCGGAGGAGGAATCGTACGTTACCTTCAGAGACATGTCTTTTTTTTATCGCCGAAATGGGAAAGGATAGGTGCTTGTTGGACACGGATGGTTGCATGTGCTACTACGCACGATCGGGCTTCTTTTTTTTCTTTTTTCTTTTTTCTTTTCTTTTGGTCGCTTTGTTTACTTGGGGATTTTCCCCCGTCAAGGTAAAACAACAACCAGTCCTGCACATCACCGAACTGGGGATCCTTAATCTTTTTTTTTTTCTTTCCTTTTCCTTCTTCCTCGGAAGCAGGGTGACGCCATCCCTGTGCGGGTACGCGCCACGGGTTCCATTCCCCGATGAGATGAGGAAGATGCGACGAGATGGGTGCATGACCCCAATGAGTCAAAGCGAAACATGCATATCGTGGGCGGCGTTTGTGTGGGGGAAATGATGTGAGCGAGCTAGCGAGAACGAGAGAGTGAGAGGGCTGGCTAAGCCAAGAAGAAAAAAGCAACCAAGGTGAGGATACATGGTCCGGGGAAAAGGCACCAAGCGAGAGACATTGGCGTTTTTTTGTTTTTTTGGACCATCATTCCGTGTCCTAGCGTATGGGGAGCGGCCAAGAATACACGGGTCTCATATGGGGGGACAAAACGAAGCAAATATGTGGTTTGTCGTGGTTTGATGGAATTCCTCACCTCGCGCCCTTCTTATTTTGGGCGGATTCATGTGTCAGATCCTTATTGCCACAAATGTTCTCTCTCATCGAGCCACAACCAAACGACTCTTGTTTCCCCCTCAATTTTGTGAGCAAAAAAAAAAAAAAAAAGAGCCAGAGGGGAATAATAAAAAAAAAAATACGTAGCACACGTGGTCGAAACCAATTGGGGCCATCACCTGATAGCTATCACGACCAATGAGTTGGGGGGGAATTTACAGGCTGGGTGTGGCCATTGACGAAAGTGGGAGCGGTCTCGGTGATTGACGAGAGAGAGAGAGCATCATGCCCGTAAACGCCCAAACCAAAAAGTAAAATAACCCGGATTTGCCAGAAGAGAAGAAGAGGAGAGGGGGGTCCCGATGCTTATCATGGCCAGCCTCTCCTCGCGTAATCCGGAGATTCCCAGGCGTGGCAGTTGCACGGGGGGGAAGAATACAAAAAAGACGGGTATACAATGGATGATGGGGGAGGCACACGACTAAGACATTGTGGGGTTGGTGTTGCGCCATGGTGGTTGGATGGGTGAGACACGGAGTCTAGATAAGTCCTCTCTGGGGTTTTTTACCCAGGGATGCCATGATAGGGCAGAGGCCGCTCGTGATGCCCCGGCACGGCCTGGTCTTTTTGTTCTGTTTAATACGCGCGCGAACGAGCGTGGCCGCTGCTCTCTCTCCTCGAGACAATGAGAAACACGGGCACACGGATGGTTGCAAATGCCCAGAGCAGCTAGAAGAATAGAGACGTTTCCGAGAACCGCCGCTGCCACACGCCTGGCTCTTATCTCCCCCAGCCTGGGGGGTAGGTATCACAAGTTAGTATACGGCGCGGCACACACACACACACACACCTCTCTGCGGAAGGGGGACACGGCACGGCGACCTCAGTCTGGGCTTTGGTGTGGTCTTTCTTCTTCCCCCTTTGAGCCTAAGTCGACATCCAGACGTGGTTTCACAAAGGGGAAAGGGATGGGATGGGATGGGGGGGGAGCGAGGGTGGTGGACCAGGCGGGTTACATCGATCTAAGGTGCTATGCTGCTTGCACAGGGTGGCAATGGGAAGAAGGCTCAATCAAATCATGCCAACCCACGTATTTGCTGCCGGTCGCGCACCTCCAGGAGAGAACGTAGCCCGGGGAAGAGGCTAGTCGTCGACATGTTGGTGTCGCATTGTGGAGTGCTAGACGAGATGAGATGATAGTCATGACGACAATTGCGACCCTCAATGACGGGACTTTGTTGGTGTCCGGCACCTCTCATTGAGCGACGGCTTTTTTTTTTTTTTTTTCAAAGACGACTGCAAGCGGTATGAGTCTGAGCTACATGCAAGGCAGCAGAGTAGTAGTAAAAGCCGTGTAACCCGTGTCCTACCTCAGATTTACACACAACCGCCGTGGCGCCAGCATTCCTTCTCCTCTCTCTTTTGCGGGAGGTTGGCGGTGGCCTTGATGGGACGTCAACAGCCATGCCATGGCCATGACGTTAAGAGGACGACGTCCTGAGGCCATCTGCCTGATTGGCGCGACCGGGGTTAGCTGCGGGTTCCAACTCTTATTCTCCCTTCTTCTCCCTTTTATCCATTTTCCCTCAGCATAGGGTTCGTGGGTTACTCATAGTTCGCTCCTCAAGGTTCCAATTGCCAAGTCATGTCCTTGCATTGTCCCCCCCTGTCTCGCATCGTCTCAGCTTATCCCGATGACCGTCCAGGGTCCGGGCCACCGCCTGCCATTCACGTTTGGTTTTCTATCTGCGCGCTCGCATCTGGCTGGTTGTTCCCATACACACACATACACGCACGCTGGTCCGGTGCCTCTATATGCATTCACGTATGTACAGCTGTGCATGTACACCCCCAAAGAGTCCCCTGCCCTGCTGCATCTGCCGTCACCATTTTAGGGATCCCGCTGGGTCTGTTAGTGCTCCCCAGTCTGGGCTGATGGGGGCTTGTTGCGGCGATCGGGAGAAGAGTGGGCCGGCCGCTTGCCGGCGAGCGCAGGCGGACCATGGGGACGCCATGATGCATGGTACATCCGGATGGGCGGGCACGACAAGGGCGATAACGCCGGGCACTTGGTCGTGCGTCTGCGTCTGCGTCTGCGTCTGCGTCTGCGTCTGCGTCTGGAGCATTTTGCGACCGTGGCGCTCGCTCAGCTGTGCTCTTGTCCTGCTCCCTCGCTCGTTGGACCATAATGCTGTAGATCAATGTGTCACCCGTGGCTGCGAGATCCCAAGTCTCACCGTGCCTTGCCAGCTAGAAAGTCTAAAGCCAAAGGGGAAGAGAAACAGCCCAAGCCAGCAAGCCAGCAGTCCGGCCGGCCAACCAGCCCCCGTCTGCTCAATGTCCTCTCCTCTGGCGTGCTTCACGGCGAGCGAGCTCGTGTCTGCTGACGCCATCGACACTGACTTGTCGGTCACGTCTTGGCCACCTCCCCGTGACTGCCAGAGCCTTGACCTCAGGAGGACCCGAGATTTCGCCATCGGGAAGTTCACAATACACCGTTCATGCAGACCCCAGGGGGGGAGCAACAACATGTCGCTCGGACAGCATCCTATCCGCTCGATTCCTCAGTCTATTTTGTCGGCAGCCGCCGCAAGAATAGAAATTGGGCCCAGAGGGGAATTGTGGAAACCCAGCCGTACTATGTAAGTCAACCACACCCACGGGGCCAACGATAAGCGCTGGGCTGGACCTCTTGTCACAACGAACCACATGTACCCCATGATTGCCATGACCTGGCCGGGCCGGTCGGTCTGGTGGGTTTCGGGTATCTTTGTCTTGTCGGGAAGGATGTCGAATTTCCAGTTCGGCTTGGCCTGTGGTAGACGACAAGGTAGGTAGGCTCAAGCGTGAAACGAAACACGCACCCCCAAAAACCCTGATGAGAGAGGGCCGACGGCTCTGGCATAGTCCGCCCCCCGGAACCAAAGTGTACGTACTGCGCATGCCATGCCATGCAGTCGAGAGGGGGGCGGAATCAAGCCATAAAGCCAGCTACTCGGTCTAGCCTAGAGCACACACTGTTTTGCCTTGCGTGCCTGAGGCGAGGCGAGGTGAGGTGAGCGGATGGGCAAGTTTGAGCGGTGGGGGATAATGGGGAATGGGTCGTGCAGTTACCCAAGCTGCAGCAACAGCGCTGTGCTGGGCCGCCGTAGGACTCGACCGCTACGTAACTTATTAGGTCCTGTCTGGTCTCGTCGTCCATCCAGGTCAAAGGGCGAGGGAGGTGTGGTGGGGCGGCTCTGCGTGTCGCTGGGTGTTGTCAGGACGGGACTCCCAGTCTGATGGGTGGGAGCATCGCGTTAGGGGGGTGACGGTGACACTCGGTGATGGGATTTGGGTATGACTCTTGTGGTGAGGTCTCATTTCATCTTCCCTTCTCCAGATGTGACTGATTGATCAAGTCCTGCATATCGCGAGGCTGGCAAGATGTGTGTCGGCTAATAAGGCACGGTCGGCGACTAGGCAGGTAGCTGGTGAACGGCAGAGCAGGCAGAAGGGCAACGGCTGTTTGGAGGCATCTCAGATAGGCAATGCACCGTGCATACCATGTACCATGTATGAACTGTGGCCGACTGCCGACGACCGTCCGTGGACCGGACTCTCCGAGCCGTTTGGTACAGAGCAGCAAACCCAAGTGAACTGACTTTTGTTGGGGACCTGGTTGCTAGTGCTCTGCTCTGCGTGTTGAAATCCCCTTCTCCCTTGGGCGAGGGCGATCACGAGTTCACATCAAACGTTCCTTGTCCAGTCAGTGATCAGTGCCCATGCCTTCGTGGGGGGGAGGAGAGGGCATGGCATGGCTTGGCCTAGACGTGAGATCCCCTGCGTCAGTGCGTCAGGTGGTTGCGAGTGGTCTGCGGCCTGTCCAAGGCAGTACCTGGCGGGCGAGTGAGACTGCCACACAAGACACAGGTACCTCTCTGACGCCGGGCCCCATGCCCCCTGTCTGCTGGCCACCAGTCATTCTCACAGCCCCAAGACAGCCAGCGATTGCGGTAGTTGGTAGACTAATAAGGTAGCTTAGCTCCCTTTGCGCGAGGGTCCCTCCCAAGGTGCTCAGGGTGGGTACCCCCCAAGGTACCTTGTCTGACCCAGCGCTGAAGTACCGATTCCACGGCACTCACTGCCCAAAGATACCTGTCGGCCCATGTCACCCTCCCGGGATACCCACTCACACTCGCATCCCCCATCCCTGCCCATCCCCATCATCCATCTGCGTGCTGCTGGCTCTCTTCTAGAAACCAGGCCGCGCAGCTTGACCTTTGCCTCTTTACCTTATCGTACAGCACGCCTTACATTCTCGCTCTCTCACCTTTGAGAGTCCTGCGCCGTTGCTGCACTCGCGTCTTCTCTCTTGTCTCCTCTCTTCCGCCTTCTTGCAGCATTATCCTTTTCTTCCACCTACATATATCCTTTTTTTTTTCTTTCCTTGTCTATTTCTATCCTCTTTCGCTACCACCCCCCCCCCTCCCTCACCACTTCGGCCATTACCACCTTTTCATCCCTTCTAGCCTTCTCTCCCAATTCCCCACCACTTGTCCCTCTTTTTAGTCCCGCCGCGTCCGTTGCCGCTCCCGCTCAATCGTGACGCAACTTCTGCTACCACGGCCAACCCAGCAGAACCCAGCAGCACACAACACACCCCCTCCCCTAACTCGAGCTACAGCACCTTTGCGCACCCAGATACAACGCCACTACGGCCCAGCTTCGACGACATTTCCCGGGCCACCGCTCTTCCTTCTTCCCTTTAATTGCTCTGCATCGCCCTGACTCGTTATCGCCGTTGATCACCTCCCCGAGCCAACCCCGGCCCGAGCCTCCTCCCAAACAACAAGAGGTCCCATCTCCGATTGCGCTCTCGCGCTTCAACGGCCACTTCGTATCTTGGGCGGCGCCAACGCCTCCAGGACGCCTCGCTGTGTTAGTCACCTGTCCACCGGTCACCTCTCGACCATGCACGCCCCCCCCAATCCCCATCCCATTCCACGAGCTTGGCCGGGTCCATCGTCTTCGAGCCCACCATTTCGCTTCCTGAGCATTCGTTTGTAATCCCATCCCTCCGACCACTGTCATACATACACAACCCTTTATACTGTCGTTTGTTTGTCATTCATCCATCTCCTCGACACCACCTCCCCTTCTCTCACCACCGGCTCTTATCCCATCCTCGCCCTCGCCTCCATCCTCGTCCTCGGCATCGTCGACCTTTTCGTCCACTGACTCTTGTGCCTCGTCTCTCCAGGCGCGCACTAGCAGGTCCACTCTCGAATACCCGCCACACAGCCTCGGCCAATCTGTATCCTCATTTTCACCGACTGCTTGTCTCGTCAACAGTCAAACATCTTTAACAGCCTCTCGGTGCCTCGACCTCTGCCTTGTACTCTCGCCTCCGCCCCTCCATTCCAACTGTCCCTCTTGGTTCACCTTCGACCTTCGCGACCACTCCCAGCTCCCATCGATTACATGACGACTCCAGTCGTGGCCGGCGTCTTTCGAATCTTATAGGCCTTAGGGCTTCAATCCGTTCCGACTGCCTTCCTGCCGTCGACAACTACATCAGGAAGCCATGGCGGCCCAACCGGAGGCTTCCGCCTCCTCAAGCTCCAGGAAGTCGGGTGGACGATCGATAGGACAGTTCAATATCGGGTCTGAGATTGGAAAGGGTAGCTTCGCTCAGGTCTACTTGGGCTGGCATAAGGTGCGACCATCCACTCCGTTCATGCCCCCCTCCCTCCGCCGTCTTTGCTTCCCATACCTGTCACCACCATGGCATCCAGCGGTGCTGCCACGTCCCTGGTGTCGCCAATACCGCCGGTTTCCCCACTATGCGTGCGACAGCTCATGCGCATGCGCATACACTCAAGCATCCCCCATCGCATCTACTCCTGGTAGCTAACGCGTATCAATCAGGAGACCAAGGCTGCCGTGGCCATCAAATCCGTCGAGCTTGAACGGCTAAACAAGAAACTTAGAGAGAACCTGTACGGCGAAATACAGATCCTAAAGACCCTACGTCATCCTCATATCGTCGCCCTTCATGACTGCGTCGAATCAACAACCCACATCAACCTCATCATGGAGTACTGCGAGCTTGGGGACTTATCGCTCTTCATCAAGAAGCGCGATAAGCTCGCAACCCACCCCGCAACCCACGATATGGCCCGCAAGTACCCCAGCGCTCCGAATTCCGGCCTCCACGAGGTCGTCATCCGACATTTCCTCAAACAGCTAGCCAGTGCTCTAGAGTTCTTGCGAAGCAAAAATTACGTCCATCGTGATGTCAAGCCTCAGAATTTATTGCTGCTTCCATCGCAGTCTTTTCGCGACCAACGGGGCCGCCCCATCATGCAGGCGAGCCATGACTCCCTCATTCCCGTCTCCGGCCTGGCATCTCTACCCATGCTGAAGCTCGCTGACTTTGGATTTGCCCGCGTGCTTCCCTCGACATCACTGGCTGATACTCTCTGCGGATCACCCCTGTACATGGCCCCAGAAATTCTTCGATATGAACGATACGACGCCAAGGCAGATTTATGGTCTGTCGGCACTGTCCTGTACGAAATGGCCACCGGCCGCCCTCCTTTCCGGGCCAGAAATCACGTGGAGCTGTTGAGGAAGATTGAAGCTGCCGAGGATGTCATCAAGTTCCCGAGGGAAGTCACTATCAGTGCAGATCTCAAGGCACTGATCCGAAGTCTGCTAAAGCGGAGCCCTGTCGAGCGATTAAGCTTTGAGAACTTCTTTGCGCACCATGTCGTCACGAGCGACATCCCTGGCTTAGTAGAGGACGACATCCCCAAGCCCCCCAAACAAGAACCCCGTGAACTCCGGACTATCCACCAAGGCGAGACACTGCCGTCATCGCCCCGCCTCAGACGACTTTCCGGAAACGAGTCGCCAAGGGAAGGGGGAAGCGCGCGCTCCCCCCGGGAAGGCCACCCCCGGTCACCCCGGTCCCCCCAGACCGGAAGCCCAGGTGAAGGCCGATATCATCGACAATCCCTAGACACCCACCGGACAGGAAACTCTCCTCGAGAGGTCGGCGAAGGCCTTGGGATCCGTCGCCCTGCCCCCCAACATGCGGCATCACTCCCCACTCAACACCGATTTCCTGAGCGACTGAACACGCGAGACAATGCCTCGCCTCCCGGCTCTCTCCTGAACGAAACACGAAGAAATAGAGTCAGCAGCAGGCCTCTGACCGAGGAGGAGAAGGCAGCCCAGGACGTAGCGCTGGAAAGGGAGTACGTTGTCGTTGAAAGACGACATGTTGAGGTGAATGCTTTGGCTGACGAGCTGGCCGCCAACGAACAATACGGTGCTCAAAATGGACAGTCGCAGCGATCAGGGGGAGCTCTTGCCCGACGACACACCCAGGCAACTCCAGGCGGCACAGGACCAATCCCTACACCGTCACGAACGGCTCTCGTAACGCAGGGACAACATAACCGACGATCCTCGTATGACAAGGCTGCTTTTTCTGCCAGCCCCAGTTCAGCCTCCAGCGCCATTTCCAAAGCTATCCAAGATGCCAGCCTGCGTTTATTCGGTTTCAAGGTTCCACCTCTGCGAGGAGGCACCAAGGGCCAATCGCCGCCACTATATCAGCCCTTCCCTGCTTACCCCACCCCCTCCCCTTCCACCGGACTCCTTAGCGACGGGAAACAAACTCAGAACAACGATGAGGATGGACGTGCGGCGCAGGCAATCGAAGAGCTGGCGACCAGGAGTGACTGTGTCTACGGATTCGCCGAAGTCAAGTACAAGCAGCTCGTACCTATGGCTCCCTCCGCAGATCACGGGCTGGGCGGCATTGAGCCTGAACAGATGACACCCGAGGAGGACGGGCTGACTGTGGAGGCCGTAGTATCTCTCTCAGAGGAAGCCTTGGTGCTATATGTCAAGTCGCTCACCCTGCTTGCGAGGGCAATGGACATTGCGAGTCTCTGGTGGTCTAAGAAGAGCCAGGCAGAGGCTTCGAGCGGAGTCTCCGCGGCCGTTGCCCAGTCTGTCGTCCAGCGGATCAATGCTGTTGTGCAGTGGGTTAGGCAGCGTTTCAACGAAGTTTTGGAGAAGTCTGAAGTCGTCCGACTGAAGCTCATTGAGGCGCAAAAGCTACTGCCAGAGGACCACGCCAGCCACCCCTCAAATCACGGAACTGAATCGATTGCTTCGACAGGATCTGGGGTGAAGCAGGTATACCTCACGCCAGGAATTAGCGCCGAGAAGCTCATGTATGACCGTGCCCTGGAAATGAGCCGTGCAGCGGCCATTGACGAAGTCACCAATGACAACCTGCCCGGCTGCGAAATCTCGTACATTACGGCCATTCGGATGTTGGAGGCAGTACTTGACAACGACGACGAGGGCCATGGGGACAGGAAAAAGCTAGCTTCAGGAAAGGAAGCTGACAAGGACGCCATGAAGGACACGAGTGGCGACCTTGACAGCGACGAGGAGGCGCACGTCCGAAAGAGTGAGTACTTTCCCCTGGTTTGACTTTGAGGAACAACTACTAACAGTGTTTCAGTGATCAAAATGATCACAGGCAGACTGGCTGCTGTCCGAAAAAAGCAGCAGATGATTGCTGACGCCAACAGTAAGGCTCAGTACGCCCAACCGCATTCAGCGCGAAGACGAAGCGGCGACGTGACTCCACGCAGCGTTCCGTCACATGCATCGTCATAATTTCAGCAAAACATATCTCCAGTGGTCTACATACAATGTGATGACAGCTACATTTAACCTTCTGCAAAGCCCCACGGCTTTCCTGTTTTTATTCGCTACCCCATTTGGATTCTCACGGCGTCAGGGAATTCTGGCCCGCGGCTCACAGGAGCAGGCCCGCAGATTGTCGCCGAGTTTAGGAAGCGGGCGTTCTTAGGACCATGACACATTTGGGCAAATCAACTCATTGGTCGGCGTTTTAATTTGGTTTATTATTTTTTTTTCTTTTCCTGATTTTTCGTGCTGTTCATTTCTCTTTTTGGTTTTCAAACCACCGGTCTTGGAATGGCAACTCTGGTACCTCTCATGGATTTGTGCTTGGAGTTGGTTAGTACGGACTATGGTGGACACAGGGCGATGAAAGCGTGCTTAGAATTTTTTCAAGGGCTATGGGACAAAGTGAAACGGCACGGAAATGTTGGTAGAGTGTAGTTTTAGGAGGGGAAAGGGATGGAAGTTTGCTTTGTTTTTCGGCCAGGTAACCACATACTCCGGGAGTGGAGTGACATGCCATGTCAAACGAACAATGATATAGTTGGGCGAAATAGTTTGGACAAATGGCATGGAAGACTTAGAGCCGGTTGCTTTGTGCCCTCTTTGTGACAATATCATGGACTGACAAGCCAATGGCTTTAATGAAGGTGGAGTCCAGGCGTGTTTGTAAGACCAACGTTCCTTTGTACAATGGCCAAGGCAATGGACTACTTATACCTGTGCTGTCCATCCAATTCAACTGACCGTACAGATGAAAAAAAAAAAAGGAAGAAGGGATTGGCCACCTGGCTCGTGTTAAATGAATCTCGTGCTGTGCACTGTGGGATTTCATCATGACAAGCAAGCAACACAGCTACGAGGATGTGAGCCTTCCGGAGGCCAAGAGCGCCCCCAAGCCTCGTGAGAGCGGAGAGGATGAAGAGGATGCCGAGATCTGGCCCGAACCTCACGCGCTCCTCCAGGCCGTCTCCAGCCTGGCGGCCGGCCGCAAAGCTCTGCTGAAGTCCCAGGACGATGCCCGGCTGGCGGAGCTCCAAGCCCTCGCACCGACGCTGCAAAAGGCCTTCCACGACACCTGGGACAGCCTGCGGCGCAGCGAGCACGAGGCCATGCGCGAGGCGCACGCCGAGGAGCGCAACCGCGAGCTCCAGGAGCTCTTCAAGCAGGTCCGGATCCGGCCGCGGCCGCTGGAGGAGCTGTCGGACGAGGAGCTCCGGGGCGAGATCGACCACGCCATCGAGGAGGAGCGCCGGAGGAGCAACTTTGAGCCGCTGCCCGGCGAGACCGAGGACGAGAGCCAGGCGAGGCTGGACGCGCTGCACGAGGAGGTGGACTACATGGGCTACCTGCTGTACCTGCGCCAGCGCGGCTCCAAGGTGCGCTACGTCGAGGGCTTCCCGTCCAACGTGCTCGCCGTGCACCCCAAGCTCATGCCCCCGAGCCGGTTCCGGTACTCGCGCGCCGGCAAGTGCCTGCAGTGCCGGGCCAAGCGCATGAGGTGCTCCCGCGCCATCCTGGTCAAGTACATCGACCCGTCCGTCGAGGAGTGTACGCGGTGCCGTCGGTCCGGGGAGAAGTGCATCGCCAAGAGGCGCGCCGACGACTCGGACGTGCCCCGGTCGTATGCATATGCGCTGCCCAGCCGGCGGGCCGACCAGAGCGAGGCGGCGCTGGCCGAGTTCGACGGGCTGAGCGACAAGCTGTGGGCGATGCGGTACAGGTCCGAGAGGATCAGCCCGATGCCGCGGTGGCATCAGAATGACCGGGCCGAGCTTAGAAAGGACGAGGACTTCAAGCCCAGGACATGGCAGGATGAGTTGAAAGGCGAACCAGCCTTGTGGGTATTCTCTCAAGATAAGTCGAGGAGGGCAAGATGCGTTCGCAAGGTTCAAGGAGAGTGATACAATGGCATTCGTTTGATTCGTCAGAGTTAGAGATTATTCCTTCAAAAGTTGGCCGTTTGCTGTCTGTTTCGCAATTATCTAGCCCGCCAGGCTCCGTGAAATAACCCCAATCCTTTAACCACCACCCCCTTTCCCATGGTCCCCATTGTGATGATAGTTTCCTCCATCCAGCAATCCCAAGAACGCCACAGAATGATGTCTTTAAAAACACAGTCGCACCTACTTGTCTTCAAGTAAGTAGTTCCAGACCATATTTCTACGAAGCTTTCCCATTCAGTTTGATCCGCGACACACGCTTTTGAGCGCTAAGATTAAGCATTACACGCCGGTCATGCTTCTGACGTTTGGGAGGCTCCGAGGCAAGTTTCTGGTCGGCCGTACTTATGGGAGTATCAGGCGTTGCCGGAATATATTCATTAAGAAATTTCTTATTGGATCTTTTTAACTCTTGGAGAACTTGTTGCCGGTGACGAGGATTAGGGGGTGGTTTAAGGCGAGTGCTTAGTCCAGTGAGTGGCAACGAAGCATCACCACGAATCCGGATTTTTGGTAGGTTCTTGAGAGTGATTCGGTTTTTGGTATGCATGGGATATCTATGTTTAGTTAATTTGGCGCAAGGAGGTTGCATTTGCTTCTCACGCTGCTCCTGCTGCAAGTTACCGGTAGTTGTCGGGTTGGTTGGGCACTCCAAACTTGGAATCGAAAGACCCGCGGTTTCTACCCTTTTCTTAGGACACTCGTCCATTGAGTCACTGGCTCTGTAATTTTCCATAGAGCTGTTCATATCTTCGAACAGTGTCGAAGTTCTAGGTAAATTAGCCTCAGTCGCGAAATATTGGCTGCATCGTAACTCCTCATCGTTCACTAAACTTGGGGGGCTGGTTTTCAGACTGGGCAATTCCCATGGCATTGGTTTAAGCTCGCAGTGTGGACTCCAGTCCAGAATCATCCTTGTGTCCAGCCGTTGAAAGAACTCCAAGTGATCTCTCGGAGCGCATAGCCAATCGTGACATGCTGCGTCACAGGCAGTCATCCTCAACGTGGGTGCAGTCTGCAGGCAGCCCCATACGAAAGTCTTGCCATTTCTCGATGGTTTATTCCCTATCTCTTCAAATGCTGTCTTGAGGTGCCCTCCGATTTCGTTTTGGCTCATTCGGTTGATATCTTGAATTGTGGCACTGGAACCAGAAGCCAAAATCAGGAATGTGATAATTCCCAACGACCAAATATCAACAGCCGAAGTGTGAGCATGTGTACTCATAAGGAATTCACTGCATCCCGTCAGAATCTTGAATTATGTGTCAATACGAAAAAATGTGAGAACTTACGGTGCCTGATAGTTCAGAGTACCAACATTGGTGACCATTCTGCTTCGCTTAGGGACAGCCGAATTACCAAAGTCAGCCAGCATCACACGATGGTAAGCTAGCTTTGGCGAGTAGGCTAGGAGGATGTTCTCAGGCTTCAGATCTCGATGCACGATTCCTTTGTCATGAAGGTACCCAAGTCCGCGGACCACTTGGCGGATAATGATGCGACAATCAAACTCTTCGACAGTATCCTGGCGATAGATAAACGACATTAAATCGCCACCCGAAGCCAACTCTGTGAACGTGTAACTAGCTCAATTTGTTAGTCCCTTCCTCGAGTTAACCAACATGTCGTGACTGACAGTGTATGTGGCGAAGTAATGGTGTCAACATAAGGTAGAATATTAGGCTATCAAATATTCAGCTTCATCGAATGCCCATCTAAACACTCGAGCTTACGTGTCGCAATTGGCGCAAGATGTCTGCTTCTTGGAACTTCTGTCGTATTTCTCTGCGAGTGCTTTTCCCATGAAATCGATCCAAATTGACTAGCTTACACACTAATTGCTTCTTGGTAACGACATCCACAGCGAGGTGCACGGCTGCTTCAGCACCCTGGCCAAGGCACCGGTTTGTCAAAATATATCTGTCAGAAAACAGCTTCTAGAGTCAGCTTTGTTCTCTGGAACATAACATATCATACCTTGCATTCTTTGGTTTGTAGGCTGTCAAGTTCTTGGCGAGGTGGTGGCCTGGTTTCGACGATAACAAATGACCAGTGAGGGCGCATTTCGATGACATCGCCATTTTGTACCAAATACCCAGGACAAATCTGCGGTCCTTTTCCAATAAGTTCGCCGTTTACATAGGTCCCATTGGACGACTTTCGGTCTCGAACGTAGATGAACTTGATGGTTGGCTCGTATATGACAACATAAACCTCACAGTGGTTCCGCGAAACGTTGAAATCAGGATCATTGTCAATTGCGAGAGTACTGCTCCTGTGAGTCACTGGCGAAAATTTAAGGATGAAATCTCCATACTTTGATCTTGGGTCTCGCCCAATCTTGAAAATCTCTCGATCCCAAACCGGGAGCAATTCTACATTGTCAGTCAGAGGGGGCCGCCCAGAAGTGGAGCATGAGGGCATAGTTCTGAGCACAATGAGGGTTCACGAAAATACCCACGCTGAGACTGGTTTTCGCTACGATTGTCAATGAGGCTGAGGTATGCCGCTGGAGCTTCGCTCGGCACCGCTTGGGCCGATTCTTCAACATCCATCTCAGATCTCACTCGAGATGCGTTCGTGTAAGTGGCTGTCCCCAGGCTGGCAGCATAGATAGTGGCGAGATAGCAGTTGCGCAAAGCGCAGGAAGAATTGACAAATGCCTTGCCGTCTCGAATTTATTTCTCGCCTCAAGCCCTCATCAAGCCACCACTCCATGTCGTTTCAAATATTCAACCTGCCTGGCCATTCCTTCCTCATGTTCGGCTCCCGTACAGTGTAAATACAGTGTTTGGTAGTTCGCACTGTAAAGCGGGTCGAAAATCATCACGTGGATCGTGGGGGTTGTGTGCCCTAGCTATGACCTTGCTTAAGCTCTAGAAAACTCCCCTCCATTTCTGAGTTGATCCTCATCCAAACACGATTCTCATCTACGAACAAGTAAGCACCCCTCTCTATTGGTACGGCACTGGCAAAGGCGATCCGAGATGAACATGCTGCGGGCATGTTCATTATTCTGATTGGCCCTTTTGCCTATCGGCGCACCGCAAAACCGAACAGTTGCTAACATCGCGTGACAGAGTCGTCAAGATGAGAGCCAAGTGGAGAAAGAAGAGAGTTCGCCGCCTCAAGCGCAAGAGAAGAAAGATGCGCGCTCGCTCGTATGTGTCTCCGTGCTACCAAGCATCCTTTCCGCTGCTAACATTTGTGTGACAGGAAATAAACAACTCGCCCCAACCCTGACTCGACTTATCCGACATGATGTTACGACTTCACACGCCTGAACAACCTCTGATGCCGGTGCTGGGCACTCGCTGTTTCGACGCCATGGGATCTCCCGCAAGGATTTGACTTTTGGAACCACGTCAGGTGGCTGAACCCCGCACGCGATCGGCTCTTGGTGGTCACATGGGATATCATGAACGATGGGATATGGCAATTGGACGGTCGGGAAAAGGACGGTTTTTATTTTGGAACGCTACCAGGAGACTGTGCTTTGACGGCGCTTTCGTAACTGGAATAGCACACTGCTAGACAAACAAAAAATGCAGAACTGCCTTCGGGCTCGACAATTGTGTGTGCACCGTGCCCTGTGATGTCTTAGCGAGAGTGGGGAGCTGTCTCCGAGCTGGGCGTTTTCGGTCTCGGCCCACTGATGACGTACAGTACGGTATGTAAGGCATGGCGCGGCGCGAGATCACGCCAAAGGCCGGCGCAATTCCTTGGAAATCAGCCTGAATGAAGCTCGTGTGCGCTCAGCTTCTGCGGGTCCATGCAGCGCAGTGGAGGCTGGATTTGGGCACTCGATTTTTGTGGGCGGAATTCCCGTGCAAGGCAATGGGGGAAAGACTGAGGAAAATGTCTATTTTCTATTGTCAATGATTTCGCCAGTGGCAAGCAGGCGAGTTCCTCCCTTCAACTTATGCGCCGCTGGTCGCTCCCAATTAATTATTGGGTTTCCCTTTTTCCTCTCGGCCGCCCTTCTTCGGATCGGCGTCACCATGGTGAATGTTTTCTGGGCGCCCTCCTTGCTCCGGGATTTGAAATCAGTCGGCACCGGGTCAGACATGGCTGGCCAGTCGATAAACTTAGGGGCGTCAGTGTAGATTTCAACATATTTACCCGAGCGCCTCCTGGACCAGTCCTTCAGAATCGAGTAGAACTCCGACAGTGGGCGATCGAGAGACGTTTCAGGGTGCTTCTTCCAAGTCTTTTGTTCTAACACATTAAGATCCTGGTCGCAATGCGGGAGGTTGCTCAAGCTGGGGTCGCGAGTAATAATTTCGTACATAGTAAACATGACGCCTTTAACATCGTTCCGGTCTTCGGAATACAATCGCGTTTTCAGAGGGTTTCCCTCGGGGGGGTACAATCCAATCCGAGCCGAGTAGTTAAAGTCGAATAGGACAAGTGAGTCCGTTTTCTCGTCTATGAGGAGATTCCGGGGCGCAATATCTTGATGAGAGATGCCGTATTTGAGATTAAGCTCGTCTACAACGTGCAAGAGCTGTCGGAGCCATTTGATCTTAAACGGGCGCGATGGGTTTTCCTCGACGGTGCCCCCAGGTATGTAGTTGACAGTGAACCCCACAAAGCGCCCAGTCAACTCATCGACCACCACTCTGTCAAACGGAATGAGATTTGGGTGTTTGGGGAGGCGTATTAGTATGTTCATCTCATCCCATACCCAGTTCATAACAGGGGCAAGGTAATAATACTTGAAAACAACCTATTCTCGTCAGCTGAAAGCAACAGAGCCATGCGGAACTGTTCCGAACCTTTTTCTCAGCGCCCTTTGGGGATGGCAGATATGTGACGAGATCAACATCTGGGCCAAATCGATCCAACTCTTCTAGCTGCGATCTTGAGATGGTATGAAGCTTGTCAATACCCTTTATCTCATTGACTGGCGGATAAAAGATGCAATAAGTATCATCATCTTTTGGGTCTGTCGATGTTGATACCAAGTCTCCCTTGGGGGAGAAGTACGCCTGAACGGCATCTGGTGGTATCCTTTCTAGGTTCTTCCTGAGATGGCCAACCGCGGTCCTGGCACTCTTTTGTTCACCATCCATCTTGACGGAAATTATTCGTCTTTGATCGTTAACAACTACGTGCCAAATACTCGGCCCCCCTGGAGTAATGACACTGCTGGGTGTAAAAAACCTTTCATCGTCCCTTATCATGATGGGTCTCTTGGTTGTAAAGTCGGATGTTGAGTCAGAGGATCAACTTGGGCCCAAAATGGCGGTGCTACTTGCCCGGCACTGGACGGGTGCCAGCTGATGACGGTCTTGCGCGAGTGACAATGAGCTTCTTGACAGATAAAGAAAAATGACGGGAGATGGGAACAGTTGCAACACATTTGTAATCTAAAAACGAAGCAGAAGCAAAGGTTGAGTGAATTTGTTTAGTGCATAAGATTCCAATCCAGCTTCTAAACTCACGACATTTGGCACCTAGTAACACACCCGACACACCTGCGTCCAGTGGGACCCGCTAAGGCGCTGCTGCACATGAGTGATGAGTGACGTTGGAGCCACTGGAATACAGCTTCGGGCTCGGGTTTGCAGCGCGCGGCATAGTGGGGTTCCACTCACCGCCTGGCTAAACAACGGTCGCCAGCTTTCTGCCGCCTCCCGTCAAAAAAATTTGGGTGGCTGCCCCATCCCACCTCGAGAACTGGCAGATCGGTTGGTAACGACGACAACGCAATTGAAAATGGCCCAGAACAGCACCAAAAAGCGCAAGAGAGACGGAGAGCCGGGCGCCAAGCCCAAGAAGAAGGTTGCCATTGATGCGCCCGCGTCAACAGCCACCGTCACCTCGGTTCTCCGTCCCAAGTTTTGCCCTCCAGTGATAGGTAGGACGAGCTCGGAGATCAAGATTTTGCCCAGCCGCGCAATACTAATTGACAAACGATAGCCACATCTCCCGGTTTCACCGTTCCCAGCGACATTCCCTTTAGCTCGTACGCTCCCAGAAGCGATGCCAAGTCGAAATCGAAACAGGCCAAGGCGGCGAGCGAGAAGAACCTTCTGCTTCACTCGACGGCGCACCGAAGCCTAGACTACACGGTCAAGGCAGAGGGGCCCAGGGGAGCCAAGTCCGCGCTTAACCACTTCATCGGCGTCTACGACCCCAAGACGGGGAAGCTGCAGGTGGTGGAGGCGAAGAAGATGGTGATTCGAGGAGCTGTGCGAGCCAAGCAGGCCCCCGAGGCGGCGTCAGGCGAGCGCAACATGAAACAGGTGCGAACTCGTTGCCATTGAGCACAATTTACGACAAATGCTAACTGGACCCAGACGATGATGGAACTCAAGACCGATCTAGGACAGACGTTCGGTACCAAGAAGGCTAAGAAGGTCATCCAGGAACATGTCCTCAATGCGATTGCCCCTCAAAAGAAGCCAGGAGACTCGCCAACGAAAATCGACACTGCGGCTCGTGCCATGTTGGACAGTGTGGGAGAGGTCACATCCACAATGGCCTCGAGAGAAGAACTGCAGGCGGCTGTGGACGAGGCCAAACCTGCTCCCATTCCCAACCTGGAAGCCACAGAGATCCAGGACGTCTACGACCCCAAGAAGATTATCGGTGCGGATATCCTCAACCTGGTGCCTATTCGAGAATGGCAGGAGAAGGCGAAGCACAAGGAAAACATTTCAGTGCCATCTCGATTCGTGGCTGCACGAATCAACGCCATTGCTACAAACAGCGACGCCGTCATGCGCCTTCGCGTTTTGAGATACATGACTTTTGTCTTGATTTTCTACCTCAACAGTAAGCCCGGCAAGGTTCGAGGTACTCGAGCAGTTCCCCCGCGAGAGAAGCTGCGGGAGGTTCTCGCACCGGCACCCGAGGCGGTCATTGAGAACATCCGACGCAAGTTTTCGGATGCGGGCCAGATGCGCAAATTCCACATTGACTTGCTCATGACTCACTGCTGTGCGTTTGCATGCATCGTGGACAACTTCCAGGTGGACACGCAGAGCTTGAGGGACGACCTGAAGATTGACCAAAAGACGATGAACCAGTACTTCCATGAGATTGGCGGCCGAGTTAAGCCTGTGGTGAACAAGGAGCAAAAGACGACTGTGCATATTGCAAGACTGATCCTCCCTCTGGATTTCCCCAAGCAGAGGCACATTGCGCCAAAGCGACGATAGATGGAGTTTGGGGATCTGCAGATGGGGTAGGAAGAAAGTATTAGAGGAAAACGGTCTGATTGGCGGATGGAGTCGCCGGTGCATCTCTGTCCATGTCCAACCAAGGGCATGTCTACGAGTTTTTGAAGCGGGTTTTTTTAGCTTCCTATTGTCATGTTCCATGAAGAGAAAATATCACATTCAAAAGTTTTGCTTCCATGACAGAAGAGTTGGGCGGGGATTGGACGTTGTTGCTGTTGTTGTTGTGTTAGTAAAGATTATACATAGGCCATTAGCCGCCGCTATTGATGGTTCTCGGGGCCAGCAAAGAGCCCTGGAAACGGACGGGTATGTTCCCCGCAACCGACCAGGCCGAGGCATCTCGGTGCGGGAGTGTGGGGAAGCAACCACAGGGTCCGACCAAAAGTGACGCCGCTTTTTTCGGCGCCAGGAACCATGCCATGGCTCGGCGGCTTTGTACAAACTTGAGGTTTAATAGCTATGAATTGACTTCCACAATAAGTGGTTACGATCTTGATTTCTAATTTTCTTCAATTCATTCCACCTGACAAGCGTGATTTTCCCAAGTCATAATTTCAATCATGGGCCTACATAAACAAGAAACCCAGTTTCAAGCCGTTGTCGTGAAAAATTTAGAGCGGCGAGCCCACTAAGCCTATTTGGCTCGATCTAGCATTGCCTTGGTAATTGCGGAGCTCTCGCGCACCCCCCCATGTCGCATTCAACATTCATCACCCAAGATTACCCTAGATGAGTATCTCCCCTAAATAGCCCATCATGCTTTCAATGTCGTCCCCCTTGCTTTGACTTTTTTTGCTCTTCTTCTCTTGCTTTTTCCTAGTCCATTGTATAATTCTCTCCCTGTTTTCGTTGCCGACACAGTTTGAAAAAAAAAAAGAAGGCCATTCAACCCAACTGTCCGACTCATAATTAGAACATTAAGAAACCCAGGCACAGCTCCAATCATGTCCACCGAAACACCCGTCACCCACGTAGAGTACCGTGGCCGTGTCGCGGTCATCACCATCGACAATGATCGCAAACTCAACGCCATGTCGCAGGCGCAGTACTACGACCTGTCCCAGAAGCTAAGGGAGATTGACACGCACGACGAGGTTTTCATCACTGTTATCCTGGGCAAGGGCCGTTACTTCTCAGCGTAAGTCTCGACGATTCGTTACCCTGTTGGCTTTTTACCCGGCTTGTCCCTCGGCATCATGACATCTCATGAACCAAGGGAAAAAAAAAACCAAAAAACCACACGATGCCTGGACAATGCATACAAAATCCTGGCATGGATAAAAATAAACTGCACTTGACTGACATGCGAATTAGGGGCGCCGACGTCTCCATTTCCAGGGAAAGCCCTACCACTGACGTGCATAAGCACTGGCTCCAATCGTTTGTGGCGTTCAACCTCAACATCACACACGCCTTTTCTACTCATTCCAAGATCCTAGTCGTCGGGCTCAACGGACCCGTCATTGGCCTGACGGCTGCCCTAGTCTCATTCGCAGACTTCATCTACGCCGCCCCCCACGCCTTCCTGCTCACACCCTTCTCGTCGCTGGGCCTGGTCGCGGAGGGCGGTGCCTCGCGCGCCTTGGTCACCCGTCTCGGCATCGCCAAGGCCAACGAGGCCCTCATCATGAGCCGGCGCATTCCGGCTCAGGATCTCGAGCGTTGTGGCTACTTGAACGGCATCATCCAGGTGGAGAAGGGCGAGGACGCCAAGTTCCGTGAGTTGGTCTTGCAAGAGGTGGACGAGAGGCTCGGGGAGCATCTCATCGGCGACAGTCTGATCGGTATTAAGAAGCTCATCAGGCGACCGGAGATGGATGTCACCCAACAACAAAACGTGCAGGAGGTATTTGCTGGACTGGAGCGGTTCGTCAAGGGTGTGCCTCAGGCCGAGTTTCGCAAGATTGCCAGTGGTGAGAAGAGACATAAGCTATAAAATGTCCACGATAGGATGTCCATATAAATATCCACAAGAAGTAACATAGAATGCTGATATCGATGTATGATTTATGATTAAGTGGAAAGAAACAAGTTCGTCGTGACCCTCTATCACCCTCCCATCGCTCTCGTATAAGCCATCTATTTTGACCATGATCATCGTGCTTTTATGCAAGTAAGCCAAACAACAGACTCGTTCGTTGCCAGAAGTCATTGGCCGACTTGATGATGTGCTGGCGAGCTGCTGCATCCTTAAGCCCTGCCTGCTCACACACTTTATCTTCAAGACCCTTTAATTCATCCGCAACTTCCTCCTTTGCAGGACCAATACACCGTCGTAAGAGGGCGACGTCAAAGATCCACTGTGTGAATAGGTCGGTGGCCTGTTCTGACGTGAGGAGTGGCTCGGTTTGTTTGCCCTCAGACTCGACGCCCTTATCCTCGTCTTCGTCCTCGTCTTCGTCGTCATCATCGCTCTCATCGTCTTCTCTATCGTCCGTTTTCACCTTGTCCTCACTTTTCTTTTCTTTGTCCTTATCGTCCTTCTTTTCCTCCTTGTCCTCCTTTGTCTTGATGTCGGGTTTGTTTTGAACAATCTCCTTCTTCAACGATTCCGGCCATTTTTCACAGAGTTGTCCAATGATATGCTTCTTCAAGGCAGCCACTGCCGCAGAAGTCCAGAGATCCACACCGGCTTCAGACATGCTCAGTGACAATGCCCGAAGGAACTGGAATACTTCAGGTGATGGTTGGTTGGGGAGCGCTGGGTCGCCTTCCCACAGTGGTCTGCCTACCACTGGGCGGTGGGCCAAGCCGGCCACCATAAACTCGTCTATTGCCAGCTGTGATACCGATTTCACAACCGCACTTTGAAGGGAGGGCACCATCAACAGACCAAATGACTTGATGGCCGGGCGCTGAGGAAGCTGCTGGCGAATGTCACGGATGACTCGAAGGAAATACATGGCCATGGCGGCGTTTCGGGGTGCTGATGAACGTTCTTCCCAAAGCTTTTGAACCTGCTCCTCAAGTTCCTTGAATGACTTGTCAAGAGTGACGTCCAATTTTTCTTGAAGCATCTGTGGGTCATCCATGCTGAGGAGTTGCTGTCTCTCTTCAATTGTTTCCTCATCTTCGATCTCGTCAAAGTCATTATCCCACCGCTGACGCTTAAGAGAATCCACCACCTCTTTCACATCATCAATCACATGGTACCAAGACTTATAACAGTTGCCTGCCTTGGATACAGCATCGTTGCGGCCATACAGTCGGGAAATGACTTCCTGGACAAAAGGCCCAGCTCCATTGCCAAGAGCCTCGTCATAACCCTCTTCATCCCAGAGGCTGACATGTTCGTCTGTGATGCCTTCTTTCCACTTCGAAAGTGTGCCTGACACTTCAGAGCCGACCAGACGCAGCTTACTGACCTTGCTGTCAAGTACAGCAAGCATGCGCGCGTTGATGACGTTGCGGAGGTCGTTTTGCATCTCAGATGGATCGATCCCCCTGGCTTTGCCTCCGTCCCGTATCCACAGCTGCAGGACACTAGTTCGAAGCTCCATTATCAGCTTGAACTCTGACATCTGCTCCAAAGTTTTCTTCAGGCCCTGCAATAGCACCTGTGACCCTCCTTTGGACCAACTCGCCAGCATGTCTCGAGCCTGTGCACCATCGAGGTCCTCATGTCGGCTG
This sequence comes from Calonectria multiphialidica, assembly GCA_020623665.1. Taxonomy (NCBI): domain Eukaryota; kingdom Fungi; phylum Ascomycota; class Sordariomycetes; order Hypocreales; family Nectriaceae; genus Calonectria; species Calonectria multiphialidica. The sequence goes on from JAHVYC010000133.1 coordinate 100,303, forward strand.
AAAGGTGTAAAATATTGGATCTCTTCGCCGCACCATTGCTCGTAAATGTCCAACCGCAGGCCTTCAAGCTGCTTTAGTGCGGGGTCCTCCAGCAACGGGTGCTTCTTGAGGCCAGCTAGGGCAGCGGATAGCTTCCCTGGGACCAAGGCTTGAACGTCAAGCAGCGTTTTCGTATAGAGACTCAGTGCTTGGACAACGTCTTCCGTGCCTCTCTTGCGCTCGCGCTCCTCCGCCTCAAATGCCAAGGCTATTGTTTCGCCCCTGACTTTGAGGAGATGCCGTAACACGTCCCTGGCTCCAGAGCTAGTGATCAGGCTGTAGGCGCAGAGGGCCTTTAGAACATCGTCTCTTTCTGCTTCATTGCCCGGTTTTTCAAAAACCTTGTCCACGTTCCGCAGTAGTCTCCTGCGCAGGCTAGCCAGCGTGGTCTTTGATGTTTCTATAGTGCGGCGGCTTGTCGGATCGACCGAGTCCTCGGTTAAATTGTTGATCAAAAGACGGCCCAAAACCCACATCTTTGTTGCCAACACCAATCTGTCACCCTTCTTCACGCCATCGCCGAACCCGCCTTTGCCCTTTAGGATGCGTCCGATGAGGAGCACACAGGCATCCAGGAGGCGCAACCTCGCCGCGACCGAAGCGTCAGACTTGTTCGACTTGGAGACGAACGTGGCCAGTCCCGTAGCCTTGGCGCCAATGACGGTCCTTCCACAGCGACCTCCCATTTTGCCCAATAGCTCCTGAACGGCATCATTGTCGCCGCGCATCTGGACGATGGTATCCGCGGTGCCAAGGAGGTCCCGGTAGGAGCTGCCAACCTGCGTCCGCAGGCGGGTGGACTTTTCCTCGATCTGGACATGGAGGTTTTTGTGAATCGCTCGGATCTGGGGGAGGGTGTGGTTCGCGGAGAAGATCTGGGCGGATGACGCCAGCGTGGACGGGTCGACGTTGGCCATTTTGGCCAGGTTGCTGCTTGGCTTCGCAGGGGGTGGCGGAAATATGCTAGCGCTGGGTGTAGGCTCAGTTGCTCAATGACATCGGATGGGGCATAGGTGCAGTAATTCGTACGCAGTTGCTCGCGGGCTGCATATGCGAAGCTCCAAAGGAAGCTATGGGCGTTGTATTTGGTGGTCGGAGGTGAGTTGGGATCAACGTGGGACAGGGACTTGGCGGGGAGGTGCACGACCCTGGTCGCCCGACGTACGTACATACAGGACTCAACGGTACACATGCTAGACGTTGAACAACCACCAAACAAACCGCATGGAAATTGTCAATTAAAGATTCAGCCATCGATTCGCTGAGTTTAATATTGAAGTTATAGAAATTAGCTCTTTTATTTATTTGAGGACCCATGTTGCCCTATTTTCTCTCTTCTTGCGGGCCCTCAAAATTATCATTGAGGAGCTCAGTTCAATAAATCTAGACTAATCGTCCCACTGCGTATAGTTCCAATAATTGAGTACATATGCCGTGTTTGGGAAGCATAAAACGATTTATGTTCATTCCTTCCCCCTTCAGCAATCGCTATAGTTTTGAAGAGTAAATAATGGGAACGAAGCTGGTGACATGAGTTTGCATGAAAACTTGATGCAACTCACTGTTGGTGTGTGTATCTGAATCTCACCACACGAGAAGAAGAGGAAAAAAAACACACTCGACATGATCAAATTAAGCATCGAATTAACGCCATTAATAAACACCGTAATAATATACTTAAGTCTATAGCCTTGTACTTTTGATGACAGCAGAATTGATACCCGCCAACTCTCCGTGGTATCCTCCCTTCGGCTCGCCACCTTGCCAGGTTGGCTTCATGCTCTTGAGCTTCTTCTGCTTGGCCTCGTACTGCTTTCTCTTCTTTACTCTCGAGTTGCGTACATCCTTGCTCCTCTTGGGCGTCAAGCCCTTGTTTTTCTGAATAGCATACGTAATCTTGCGCTTGCCATCCTCGCCAACCTCCTCATTCTCCACAACACGATCAGCCTTGCTGGCAGCGGCATAGGCGGCATATCTGGAGGCCTTCTCCTCCTTGTTCTTCTTGGACCTTTGTGCAATCATGTCGTAATATTCGTCTTCATCGCCGCGAACGTCCTTGGCAGTAGCGTCGTCTTCATCGTCACTATTGTCGCCGAGGTCTGCGCCGAGCTTGGAATCCTTCTTTCCTCGTTTCTCTGCCTCCGCGTTGAGCCTGGCCTGACGATCTCTGAGACGCTCGCGGTGAGGAATATCCATGTCACCTCCAGCATCACGTCCCGCGCCCGCTCGGCGGTTGGCCTTCTGGACAATCTGAGAAGTGTAAAACTTGAGACTCTTCTTGCGTGCGGCCTTCTCGGCAGCTGTCCGGGCGTCAAGCTCGTCCTCTTCACCAAAGTCTGAGCTGTTGCCGTTGTCAACCTGCGAGGCCTTCTTTTGCTTCTTGGAGCCCTTGCCGGGAAGAGATAGATTGTATAGATCAGCAACCATAGCCTCGCCGGCCTTTGCCGCTTCAAGTTTTCGGGCCCGTTTCTCAGCGGCAGCCTTCTCTTGTTTCGAGGTTTTCTTGCTCTTCTTGGGCTTAGCCGTTGCATCTTCTGAGGCGAGTTGAGTCAGCTCCTCCTCGTCGAGTTCGGAGGACTGGTCATCATCAACAGCCTTTGCTGACTTCAGGGATTTGACTTTCTGCCAGGCTTCTCGGCAGCTCATAAGCGTCTGCATAACATCATGATCGCGCAATTCTGTAGAATCTAGAGGCTTCGATACCTTGGAACCGTCTCGAGCTGGGGAGGTCAGAATGGCAAAGTAGCCGGCGAGGGCAGCAACATAGCAACCAACGACCCAATATTTGATGGCCTCAAGCGACTTCCCTGACTTTCCTTCAGCCGCTGCCTGGAGGTCGACGAGTGTGGGCTGGAGGCTCTCAAATTCCTTGACGAGATGTTCGAATTCTGGGTAACGAGTTTGCAGTAGGGTGTATCGCTCCTCAGGGCCCATGTCGTCGGTGACTTCAATATCCTTGAGCACTTCGGTGACCGTCTCTTGTTCCTCTCCCTCGTCAGCACCTTCAGCAAGCCATTCATCTCCATCGAAGATGAAATCTTCCTCTGCCATCTTGGAAAGTTTCTTCTGCTGAAGACGTTTGGCTTCGGCTTCCTCCTCCAATGCATCAGCCTCAGTCTCGAGGTTGTCGGCATCGTAGTAATCAGCCTTGGTGGAACCCCACCAGCCAGAGTCCCCTTCTTCGTTTTCATCCTGCTCTTCGTCGGATGCATCGTCTTTTGACGCGGTTCCTTTTTTGTTCCGTGGTTGGTCGTCGTCCGAGTCCGAGTCTTCATAGCCTAGAACTTCCTCATCAGAGAGTTCCATCTCCTCGTCCTCCTTTCTCCGGCGCTTGGACCCAGGTTCGTCATCGAGCAATATGCGATCGCGGTTCATAAAGTATTCGTCCTCAGAGTCGGCCACATCTTCGAAAGTGGTGATGGGACCTAGACGGGCGTCGGAGGCGTCCAGCTCTTTGGGGCCGCTTGGCTGAACATTGCGGCCGGAAGCCTTTCTCTTCTTGCCCATTGTGATAGGTGGAGTTTGAACACGCAAAAAATGGAGTGCGTGCTTGTATCGTACGTTCCAGCAACCACGTAAAACGGAATGCGACCAGTGGGTGTGGTAAATACTAGAGTTGAAGCATTGCTTGGTACTTTTTTCTAGTGGAGTCGGTAGCCATGATCAGAAAATTTCCCTGGGTGCTGATAAGATAAGCTGATATCCCCCGCCACAGTTAGCCACAGTCCCTGAGCCACAGCCAGGCGGCACCAAAACTAGCCACTGAAACGTAGCAACCCATGATGCTGACAAGGTTTTGGGATCATGAGGCACGCGCGAGTGAGCCTAATCGCTGCCAAGCTTTTAGCTGTGTATATCTACGGGAGGAAAAAACATCACTGGACAACTCCAAGGCTGCGCCACGATTGTTTTCGGAAGGTTGGCCGCCTGTGCCGCTGACCACCTCTATTTACTATTTAGGTATCGGACTTTGGCTAGCGCGCACATGTCCATATCCTCGGCCGTGCAATGCTTCGGTCGAGTGGCAAACGGGGATGAAGGGAAGTAGTCTTGGATGGAGCTCAGGATCATAATCATTGAGGGGAGCCCCAGGGAGCATTTGCGACAGACCCATTTGATATCATACAACATGATCAACATGGAACAAAGCGTCGCAGCCAGGGATAAAAACGTGGAGTCCTGCCACCCGAATTCGGCCTTTGTGCCTTGCAGCGCGGGAAAGAGGGGACGCATGGACATATGACAGGGGCCCGACTGGTTGGTTGTGACACGCACGTACTTGCAATTACACGTCCAACTTGCTCGGGGAAATTCAACGCGATCTCCCCGAACTTCAATATTTAGTCCTTGTTGTTCCTCTTCCTCCCGATCACTTGCCACCCATAGACCGCGGAACCGTTGGGCTTAGGGCCTGTTTGAGTTGGTAGTGTCCACCCTGGCTTCCGCATCATCACCAGGCCAGGGCTTAGCTTGTCATGGCATCGGGCCCGGTGACGCAATTTAGGAGCTATTGAGGGAGCTTTCCCACCGAGACACTGCAATTTCCTGCCTCTCTTCCCCCCGTCTTGCCCCGCATTATTCAGCCGTGATTCTTTTTTCCTTTGGCATCACGATATTGCCGGATTCTATCCATCTCAAACCTCTCGCAAACCTGCAAAGTTCAACCTGCCCAGCTACCATCCGCGGGGACTAGGGATTGCGATACTTTGCTGGAATGGCCGAGCCTGGTTCCCAGCCCCCGTCGCCGCGGGTCGCGCGCCGACCCGGGCATCTGAGTCGCAACGAGTCCAACAACAACGGCGATGTAGATGAACGGTCTCCGCTGCTTGCGGGCTCCCGATCTCGTATGCGCATCGGCGTCCCCAACACGTCTCGCCACCGGGCCTCGTCGGCCTCACGGGAACAGAGTTACTCGGGTAAGTGTCTCCAAGACCCGAGACTCAACGACTATACGGACTGAAACTCATCCATGTTTTTTCTGTTGCAGGATATAACTCTCGAAACCACAGCCGACATCCATCATGGGGCCAGCGCCTAATACACGCCCTCTCGGATCGCCAAGAATCGACCGCGGCCGAGTCCAAGGGAAGCATCTTTCCCGATGAACGAGTCTGGTACGACCAGTTTACCAGTACAGATTGGGTCCACGACGCAATCGCCGATTCGTACCGCGTCAAGGAGCTCCGTAGTCGCAAGGATGTCTGGGGTCGTATCATCGTGATGTTCGATGGCTCTCAGGGCTGGATTCTTAGTGCTTTGAGTGGTTGTATCGTTGCCTTGTTGGCTTATTTTGTCGATGTTTCCGACGCTCTGGTATTTGATTTCAAGTACGGCTATTGCTCTCGGAGTTGGCGCCTGGATCAGCGTGTAAATGCCTCCTCCCCTTCTCGTTGCAGCAGCATGTCTGTGTGCAATCCAGAGCGATATGTAACTGACATCAGCCACAGACTTGCTGCCCAGATGACGAGTGTGCGGATTGGAAACCTTGGTCCTCAGTCTTCGGCCAGCCTTTCGGCACGCAGACTGACTTTATTTTCTACATGCTCTGTGTTTGCACACTCGCTATGCTATCGTGTTTGATCACCTTGCAAACCAAGACCGTGGTGCCTTCGGCCTATCAACTCACAACTCTCGACGAGAACCTGGCGGCCGAGGATGTCACTCAGCCGTACGACTCGGGCCACCAGAGCAGCAGCGAATCTTCAACACCTCATCCAGGGCTTCAAACGACCCCGGTCAATCCGCCAATGGTTTACTATTCAGCGGCTGGTAGCGGTGTTGCTGAGGTTCGCGTCATCCTCAGCGGTTTTGTTTTGCACGGCTTCCTTGGTGTCAGAACGCTTGCCATTAAACTTGTGGCTTTGATTCTCAGTGTCTCCTCTGGAATGAGTCTCGGCAAAGAAGGCCCGTACGTACACATTGCAACATGCGTCGGCAATATCCTGTGTCGACTATTCGCTAAATATGACCGCAACGACGGCAAACGTCGAGAGGTCTTGTCAGCAGCAGCTGCTGCCGGTGTTGCGGTTGCATTCGGTGCGCCGTTAAGTGGCGTACTATTCGGTTTGGAGGAAGTCTCATATTTCTTCCCAGCCAAAACCCTCTTCCGGACCTTCTTTTGCTGTATCGTTGCCGCTCTTTCACTCTCATTCATGAACCCGTATGGAACCCACAAGATTGTCCTCTTCCAAGTTCGGTACGTTAATGACTGGGAGTACTTTGAGTTGGGTACATTCATATTTGTGGGCATTCTCGGCGGTGCGATTGGTGCCCTCTTCATCAAGGCATCAAAGCATTGGGCACAGTCTTTCCGTCGCTTGCCATTTATCAAGGGCCATCCTGTTTTCGAGGTTCTCCTCGTGGCCATGGTGACTGGTCTAATGAGCTACTGGAATTGGTTGACTAAGCTACCAGTTGTTGAATTACTTCTCAACGTCGCCTCTCCATGCGAAGGCCCGGGAGTTGAAAAGGAAGAGGCCTACCTTTGCCCCAAGTCCATTGACGAAATTCCTGAAATCCTATGGCATCTGTTTGTGGCCATTATCACCAAAGGGTTCCTCACAGTCATCACGTTCGGCATCGTAAGTCCTCCTATTTGTTTATATTATATAACACCGTCGAACCTAACCCTTGTGTAGAAAGTTCCTGCTGGTATATATGTCCCTTCAATGGTTGTTGGCGGTCTATTGGGTCGTATCATTGGCCACCTGGTCCAGTGGGTCGTACTTGCATACCCCGATTCGAGTATCTGGGGGTACTGCTCTGTCGCTTCTGATGGCAGCTGCATCCAGCCTGGAGTTTATGGGCTCATTGCTGCTGGGGCCACGATGTGCGGTGTGACGAGGCTGTCCGTTACGCTTGCCGTTATTCTCTTCGAACTCACGGGCAGCCTCAACTATGTTCTTCCCTTTTCTCTGGCCATCCTGGTGGCCAAATGGACAGCGGATGCTATCGAGCCGGAAAGCATTTATGTAAGTGGCACACGAAACTGGGTTTATGGGCAATGGCTGATTTAGAATAGGATCTTCTGACGAAGATGAACTCGTACCCCTTTCTGGACAACAAGCACAAACCCATTTTTACCGAAAACATTGGGGATATTTTGCCTCGAATCCGACGAGAGCGGATCATCGATATTACAAACTCACCTTTGGTGCCTGCTTCAAGCCTGCGTATCAAACTTGAACTCTTGCACCGTGCGGGTGAACTCGATGGCGGCCTTCCGATCTTGCGAGACAATGTCCTGGTCGGGCTGATTCCAGCACCGGATCTTGGATATGCACTTGACCAATTGGAAGACGAGTCATCGAGCCTGTGCCTCATGGTTAGGGTCCCAAGCATCGACGAGGACGACTCGCCTGATCCTACTGACTTCACGCCGTATATCGACCCTGTATGTCATTCATTTCAAAAGCCGTCGAGTATTCTTACTAACATAAACCAGGCACCGGTGGCACTCGATGTGCGATCGCCAATGGATCTCGCATATGAAATGTTTTCCAAGTTGGGTCTTCGATACATTTGTGTCTCTAGAGACGGCAAATACGCGGGAATGGTAAGTGGTTCATCCCGAAGTCGCATCTACTTTGATAAAAAACAACAGCTGACAATGAGGCGAAGATTCACAAGAAGGTATTTGTAAAGATTTGCGCCGACATGAAGGATGATTAATAGCTTGCGAGGTGGCGGTGAGCATCATAAGTAGCATCCTGGGCAGCTTAGCGAAAGAGTTCACATATTGGGCGGAGTTTGGTGTTATAGGTTGCATAGGGTCATTTGGAGCTGTAGACTAAGGGACTGAAAGCAACTGTCTCTGAGCACCATATTAGACTGACGGTTTATTGTTACACACGCATTTGCATACTTTTTTTTCATTTTCAATCTTGGCCTAACCATCTCTCGTTCTAGTCACGTGTGTTTGCTGAGTGAGGCCCTGCACTTGATACGCACTGGAAGCAATTGAGACAACGTTCTCAATCAAGCTTCCGAAAAGGGTATGATGTCGAAGCAAGGATCCTGATTCTGGACCCCTCCCCATGTGCCGCATCCTGACGACCGGATGTCCAGCAGCCGAGCTGGGGCAAAGCGAGACGCTAGCACACTGTTTACATGGTCAGCAGGCGGGTTGCTATCAGTAGCTCAGGGGTCCACGGAGCGCCTGGAGCAGCAAATCTGGGCCAGATTGCCAGTATCTTTGAGCAGCTCGAGAACCGCCAATCCCGTCCAATGCATTAGCTTGGGCGGCGAGGGAATGCCCGCTATCGATGACCCTCGCCGATAACGGACCCGGAGCGCAGAGCCGGGCCGGTGGCACGTGGAACCAAGTGCCTGGCGGGGGAGAGATGTGGGCTGTGGGGAAACGTGTAAATGATGACGGCGGTTGCTCTGGAGAGCGAGGAGATGTCTCGGTGGCCGCCAGCTAGCTAATTAAAGCCAAGGAGGCGTGTCTCTTTTCACCTGCCGTGATGGAAGTATATACAGGGTTGGTTGAGTGTGGTAGTGCCCGTTGCCACCTACGGCCATTGACCTTGCAGCGTTTCGATGCGATGCGGGCAAGGATGGCAGATCGTGGGAACGCACCGGAGGAGCGCGTTCCTCGTGGCTCGTAGATTACCACATATTTTGCAGCAGGCACAGGTGATTGGACGCGGGCCCCTGGTCATCCCCAGGTCTGGCTTTCCCATCCGTGCACGATTGTTCTCACGATGAGATCAACGTCGTCGCCTCCGCGCATCATGGAATGCCCCATGTGGTTGCTGGTGGTGGGGTCCAGGAAGCGACGGATGGTTGGGGGGGGAGGGAGGGGAGCATCTTCTCTCTCTGCCGGTCGGCGCCACTGAGAATCGGGCATGGAACAGGTCCCCAACGCCCACTCCCAAGGTGAAGCTGGGGTGTGCCCACATTGCGGATGGAGCTAGAGACGCTCAATCTCCATCTACCTACTCAGAAGGGAGAACACATCCCAAGCACACGCACAAGGCTGCGAGAGAAGGATGCTCTCTGCACACGCCCCTCCCCTCGCCATGACCTGGAGCCAATCTGAACCCACAATCCAAGACAGATGGCAAAATAAGAAAACCTGGACTCGCATCGGATGGTTGCCCGTATAAAAGGGACGCCTATCACCACCTTTGGTCCCCATTGGCATTGTCTCATCACTATCCTTCCCTCGATTCAACCGTCAATTCCACTTTGAGCTAAGCAGGTCAGTATAGGTTCCATCCGCATATCCTACCGTGCAATCACCAAACCCAACCTTATCTTGGTGGGTGTGCATATCCATCCACAACTTATTGACACGGCACAAAAAAAAAAAGTACAGGAGGTGCTGACATAAAAGTGAAGGAACACCATCATTGCACACTACCAAAAAAAAGTTAAGGAGGGAAACAACAAGACCAAATATCTTCCACACTCAAAATAGTCATGTCGGCTCTTCGCGCTGGCATGGCCGCCCGGCATGCCTCCGTCTCGCGCCCTCTAGCAGCTGCTGCGCGTCGCACCTTTGCCTCCTCCAGAACACTCAAGGCCTCCTCGGCGACTCCATTCTTCCCCAATGAGCCTGAGGGACCTACTATCAAAACGGCAATCCCTGGTCCCAGGACCAAGGAGCACATCGAAGACCTCACCAGCGTCTTCGACACCCGCAGCATGAACATGCTGGCTGACTACACCAAGAGTGTGGGCAACTACATTGCCGATCCCGATGGCAACGTTCTCCTTGATGCGTAAGGCTATTCTTTCAATTCCAAGCGTCACAGCACATCTGATACTAATCTGTGCAAATACAGCTTCGCTCAGATTGCCTCAATCCCTGTGGGCTACAACAACCCCAGCCTGATCAAGGCTGCCTCCACCCCTGAAATGGTAAATGCCATTGTGAACCGACCTGCGCTGGGTGCATTCCCCTCCCACGATTACGCCTCCATTCTCAGGTCAGGTCTCCTCAAGGTTGCACCCCGCGGCCTCAACCATGTTTTCACTGGCACGACTGGCTCCGACGCCAACGAAACTGCCTTCAAGGCCGCCTTCATGTACCGCCGCCAAGTCGAGCGAGGCGGTCCGGATGTTGAGTTCACACAGGCCGAGCTCGACTCTGCCATGAACAACCAGTCTCCCGGAGCTCCCCCGCTCTCCATTCTGTCCTTCAAGACTGGATTCCACGGCCGTCTGTTCGGCTCCCTCTCCACAACCCGCTCCAAGGCGGTTCACAAGATCGATATCCCCGCCTTTGACTGGCCCCAAGCCACCTTCCCCAAGCTCAAGTATCCCCTTGAGGAGAACGCTGCCGAAAACGCAAAGATTGAGCAGGCCAGCCTCGACGAGGTCGAACACCTGATCCAGAACTGGCACCTTCCCCCGGCTGCCGTGGTCGTGGAGCCCATTCAGAGCGAGGGTGGCGACAACCACGCCTCCCCAGACTTCTTCCGCAAGCTGCGTGCCCTGACCAGGAAGCACAACGTCCTCCTCATCGTCGACGAGGTCCAGACCGGTGTTGGCGCCACGGGCAAGTTCTGGGCCCACGAGCACTGGAACCTCCAGGACCCCCCGGACATGGTCAGCTTCTCCAAGAAGGCGCAGGCTGCTGGCTTCTACTACGGCAACCCTGATATCCGGCCCAACAAGCCCTACCGCCAGTTCAACACGTGGATGGGCGACCCAGCCCGCGCCCTGCTCTTCCGAGCCATCAACGACGAGATTGAGCGCCTCGACCTCGTCAACAACACGGCCAGAATCGGTGACTACCTGTACAAGGGCATCGAGAGCCTCGCCGCCAAGTACCCCGGTCAGTTCCAGGACTTGCGTGGAAAGGGCCAGGGCACCTTCCTGGCCTTTGACACACCGCGCCGCGATGAGTTCCTGGCCAAGGCCAAGACGTTCGGCGTCAACTTAGGTGGCAGTGGTACCAGCGCTGTGCGACTACGCCCCATGCTGATTCTGCAGCAGAAGCATGCTGACATTCTCCTCGATACGCTCGAGAAGATTGCCAAGTCGTTCTAAGAAAATGATCATCTTGTTACCTTCGGAGTCAGCATGTCGTTTATTTATGCCAAACAGGAACTACAAAAAGCGGGAACTGGCTAGGTTGTTCACTCTCATATAGAGCTGTGGTGGGAAAGATTCGAGCAACTGGACAGGACAGAAAGGGCAATTTAGAAACCCGAGTGTATGCGTATGACGCTAAACCCGCTATAATATATGATAATGAGTCACCCCACGGTTTCAGAAGTAAATTGGGAGTAGTCCATAGCGTATGGTGCATGATATTAGGCCACATTGAATTAACATGGCTGGATTGCTTGCATGGAGCAAAAAGCCATAAACTTGACGTTTATAACCACTACACACATCTCCCCAAAAAGACTAAGACCATCCGTCATAAACAAATTCCAGCCATACCAGATGTGGCGAGAAACAAAGAAGTATAAGTGAGACAGATCCTCCAGGGAGCCGTCTGTGTCCAGCCCAAACTAGAAAAAAAAAGAAGAAAAAAAAAGACGCAGTTGCCTCCGTAGGTATCAAAACAACCACAGCGCCATGATGAAATGCAAATGCTCATGCTGACGCTCGTATCAAGCCATAGGAATCCTGTAAAGCCAACTCTCAAGTAGTCCAGTATAAAGAAAAGAAGTGAGAAGGGAAATAGGCAGGCAAACTTGCCCGTAGTACAGAGGGGGGGAAGGGGTAAGCAACCCGAAAGTAAGAAAGCAAACAATGCCGTAAGGGAGAATCCATTGTCTATATTTCCAGAAAAATGCAAATAGGACAAGGCACCAGGGATGAAAGATTTCGTCCAATCCTTTTGAATCATGACCAAGGTTTTGGTTAGGACAAGCCAAATGCCGCCATCATGATGGCCAGCTCAGTCAAGTCCATCACAATGGTCCTAGAACTAGTCCACGGGCATAAAAAACGTTCGTTAATGTTATAAGATGTCATAATCGCTATCATATTCGATGGGTGCCTTGTTAAGCGGAGTTCGTGACTGGGGCTTTGTTTTCTACTCGCGGAGAGCTCATCAGAGCAATCTTACCATCTCGCTCTAGCAGAGGCGGAAGAGTGGTAAGCTCGCTGTGTCCTCCTTGAACCGGATTGCTTGCTCGAGGGTCTGGCTCAAGGGGCACAGGCCCAGGTAGGTGATTGGAACGTGAGTTCTCATACTGCTCATGCGCCGGTTCAGCAATTACCCGCTGGTTTCATGAGTCAGAAAGTGCGTGGCCAAAAGAGGAGGGGAAGAAAAGGAGCAATTATTCGACTTACCGGGAGCATCTCATTTTGCGGTGTCCCTTCTTTTTCCAGGCTTGTTCTGCTTCCCAGTGGGCGAGCGTAGGATGTGCTGTAGTTGCTGCCACTCGGAAAGTTTGTGGCCGGATCTGCATTTTGAGGGCCAGTGGGGACGATTGTTCTTGGAATAGCATAGCCCTGGTTGCTCTGGGACTGTTGATCTGGCTGGCTATGCGGCTGGCTATGCGGCTGGCTATGCGGTTGGTTGTGCTGACTCTGCTCCGCCGGACGAGGCGCGATGTGTTGAGGAAGGATAGGGCGAAACCTTGCCTTGTCTGCACGAGCTGGTCGTCCTTTCTTTTTCGGGGCCGTGGAAGGAGGCGTCGGAGCGGCGGCGGGAGCCAAAGTTGGAGCAATATCGGCCGAGCTGCTAGTTGGACGAGGCAAGATGGCAACATGGGTTGACGCTGCCGAATGCGAAGCTGCAATAACGGTGGGAGATTCTGGGTTTCCTGGAAATGCCAGCCTTTTCGCTGCAGAGTCGCTCAGGTCGTCCGACATCTTACGCTTCAGCCAAGGTCGCTGACCAAAGCCAAGGTAATCCGCCGCTTGCATGCATTGGGTCATGTTTCGGCCTATAGAAATATCAGCATCGTCCGCTTGGGTAGGAGTATGTCCCTATCATACCAAGCGGCAGTTGCATATGCATCCAGTTCGGTTCGATCCCATTGGCTCTAATGAAATTGCCCAGGGTCTCAACATCCAGCCGACTGACCTTGATCATTTCAGCCAGGAGGAAGCGCTGGTTCGGATCAGTATATCTTTCGTCTTCAGGTCGAGGCTATACTGTACCTTCTCCTCGTCCGTAAAAGGGGAGCCCATTGCTTCGAGCTTCTTGACTCGGCGAGGAAGGAAGGAAGGAAGGTGTGCCAAGGAAGAAGACAAAGGGGCCGGTTTGGAGTGGTTCACAAGCAGTCATTTGTGGCACAGGTTGGGAAAGAGTGAAGCGAAAGTGATGCCAGCCACAGCGAGAAGGGAAAGCAGGTTTCCGAGTGCCAATATTTAACAATACAGCCAAATGGGGGCGTGGGCGCTCTGCGCGCAGCCAAGAACGAGCGTCGGTCGCTTTTGTCGTCTCGAGGGGTAAGACGGAGTAGAGGGGCAAAGAGACTCAATGACGCCCGGGAGGCTTGTCCCACGTTTGTAAGGGAAGAAACGGTGGTGGTGGAATAGACTCGCTTGCCAAAGGCACGCGATAGAAGCACGCATGCGCGCAGCTTCAGAGGCGGCCGTTGAGAAGCGGGAGCGAAAGTTTGAAGGGACAAATGGTGCGGCGTCGAGCGTGGCGACGGGAACGAGGGCAAAGATCAGGTCTGGTCCAAGTTCGGTCTTGCAACGGCGATGGCAGCCTGCTCCCCTGCGCTCCCACTGGGGCTTTGCCTGCTCAGTGCTCGCTGCTGCGTTCTCCAGCGCGTTGCGCGTGGCTGGGCGTGCAAGCCCGTTGGTCCCAGTGCTGGGGTCTTGGACGCGGAGTCGTAGCCGGAGCCAGGTGATGCTGGGGTGGGCAAACACTGGAACCAAACAAGGGTCGCGCCCCCCCAGACCAGTGTGAGCGAAGACTTCCCTCGACTCCAGGGATGATGACGCCGGAGTTGGAGGGGAGCTTCTTGGTCGCTCTCGGGCCTTCAAACACCTAAACGTGACAGGATAGGTCGAGGGAGCCAGATCCGAACCATGACCCAGGAGCGGGTTGAATTACCTATGAGCTTATGCTTGTGGTGCCTCATAAGGACTCGGGTCGGCCAGGTGCACGCCAGATGTGCGCCGATGGCCGGGTGCACTGTCATTATCAGACCAGTCGCAAAGATCCGCTTTGGCCAAGATGTGCCGGCGCGCCTGTCATCTAGCCTAGGCCAGCGTCGTTTGCTGTATTCCCCATTCGTCGAGGATTGATCTTGTCCACCAGAAAACGCACCCTGCGAAGAATCTAATTACTTGCTGGGGCTGCGTTGCATATACCGGCACCCTAGCACGGTACTCGCCGAGTTAGGTGCTGCACAAGATGCGATCCGGCACTCAAGCCAGGGGCCTCGTTTCGTTTCGTCGGGCGTCGACGTGCCGTCACACTGCTCGAGCCAGTTTAACCATCCGAAGCATAGGCCAGTCGTGTCAGTCTGTGGCGCGCTGCCTGTGCCCGGTGACGACAAGCTTGGGGGGGATTGCAATGATTGCCGTAGAAAGATATTTTGTCTGTCCATCCCACCAAAGTGGCCATGCTCCTGTCTTGATCCGGCTACCTCTTGTCTTCTCAAGACTGCAACTTGTCTTGGTTGGCGGATCCCGATTTGTCGCCGCAGCAGTACTAAGAGCCACTACTACGTACTACACGTAGCAGTCCCGCATCAAGATGGACGATACACCGCGCAATTCCCTATGGAAACACACAGACACCGTCGAATGAACAGAGGTGCGGCAACTGGGTGTGCATCAAGACGGGGCTTGATGTTCGCAGCGGCCAATCCAGCCGAGGTGTGAGGCCGCCTGACTTGCCGTCGACTGCAGTCAGCTCTGAGGGTGTGTCCACCCAACCTAATGCTTCTGCTCGCATGTCCACGCGCACACTGCACGCTGCGAACCCTCTCCTGCCCTCCATTATTAATGGTTGGTGTGATTGCCCATGCTCATGCCCTTGTCCATATTGGACAGACTTGGTACCACACGGTTTTGATCGGCGCCCAACTTGTCTGTGGTCAGCTGTATCAAATTTCTGAATACTCCACCACCAGAATTGCACCAAAAACGGGCCCAAAATCACCCAGAGAGAACTCGTCACAGACAGCCGAAAATGACCAGAAAAGCCGCCGCCACGCTCATTGGCTCGTTGGTGAATGTCGATGAGAAGCCAATCCGTCGCTTGCTCCCGGGGGGGCTAAGGGCTTGAAATCAACTGGCTGTGGTCTCGCCAATCAGACCACCACAAAGGCGCTTGACCTGTCGCATTTGCCCGCTGCACTGTCCACGGGTTCGTCACGGGGACTGGCTGGTGAGCCGCAAGTGCAATTCCTCACGGCACCGGCCCGTAGTGTCGATCCCGTCGCTTGTCATCGCTCAGACTAGGGGCCCGACGGCTTGTTAACATCATTGAAACGGGGGCAGTTGAAGCAAAATTGAAGTTTGGTGTTTTGCGCCAGACGTCCACCGCTTTTTATAACCAGCAGTCACTCCTTGGTCGCGCGCCTTAACCCAGTTGTCGGGGCGTTCTTGCACTTGCATGCACAATGAGGTGGCAGCTTCTCACTGGGACCCACCCATGTACAACACGTCAGTCCAAGTCAAGATTGTCTGAAAGCAGAGAGTGGCAATGGAGATATTCCAAGAAATTGGGATCCGTGTGTTTCATAGACTGCCTTATAGGTGGGATAAATCCTGCTGATTGTGAATGCTTCGTCGGATGAATCAATGGCTTGCCCTGCTCGGGCTGACGGGAAGCCTTGTCACCGCCACTTTTGATCTTCATTCCCGCTCAAGCTCCTTGGCCCCCTTGGTATAAACAGGGCACCATTGGGTGTGGATAACACAATCGGGATGGTTTTCCAAAAATTGACACTTTTCCAATTGCATGGATTTTACGGGCTGTATCCATGTCATCCATCTTGCTCCAACGCGGCGCAGCAGTTCGCATCAAAATGCCGCCTTTTGCGACACAGTAAGTTCGCGCGGGCTGGAGGAATACGCGCTAGTAAGAAACATGCACCGAATATTCTACGAGATTCAACCAGCCGCACCTGCCAGGTACATTAGGGGGTCATGAGCATGCCTCAGCCTGCAAACCCAGAAACGATGTTCGGGGTATAATTGCCAACTTGCATGGGCGTTAGGTCATGACAACCTTGACTCTGTATCACCATGCCATGCTTCATCCCGCTGCAGCAGAAAAAGCAAAAAAAGAAAGTCTCCCACAACTGGCGGAAATTTTTACCCGAAAACCCGCGACAAAAATATATACCCTTCAGAGCCATTAACAAAAATATAGTTTGAGGTTATCGGCTTCCAGGCCAAGGCCGCATGTGGTCACTTCTCACTTCCTGGAACCAAGATCAACACGCAAAGCATGGTGCATCGCTTCCATTGGTTGGCTGCACCTGAGTGAATCTGGGGAAATCGTGGCGCATTTGGCATGGTACCTTCCCAAACACGAGCGCATCGGAGGGCCGGGGACAAGAAATTCCGGCCTTAACCACGCTATTTTGCCCAGATTGGCCGAGTCGGGAATGAATGGCTCTGGACTCGAGATTGGCTTCGTCTGTCTTTGTTCGTTCGTGGATCCGTGGGTGCAAGGCCATATGCATTCTACCCTCTCAACCTCCTCCCTTGCCGCCTAGTACATCGCTATCGAACTCCACATCACTCTTCTTTGCTTCCGTTGCTCGACCGGTCGGTCGTCGTCTTTCTCTTGCCTCCCTCGTACATGCACGGTTCCTCGCTCCACCAAGACCGCTCCACGCTCCACGCTCCCTTGGCCCTCAATTCTGGCATAGCCGTTTCCGCGTTCCTTCACGTCCACCTCCGCCGTGTCTGCGTCCCCAACGCCTCCTTCGTTTCGCGATCACATTCGAAACCTTACTCGGAGGCAACCACTGCGATTCTTCCCTCATGTACTAATGGAGGATGACGAGCGTACGACGAACAAAATGGGGGAAGTCAAGCTCGAGGACGGCGGCGCGAACGGCTCGCGCGTGAAGCATGAGAGGAGCACTTCCATCCCGACACCCAACGACAGCAACAACGACTCCCAGTCTCCATCGCGGTCACCAGATGTCTCCAAGTCACGTAGCGGCAGCGCCGAGACGCCCTCCTCGTCCAAGGCCCCTCCGCTGTCGCGAAAAGCTTCGCAAAAATTGGCGGCCAAGCGCGAACCCATCCTCTTTACCAACCTACCCGATGTCACCGACGAGTCCCGCAAGGCGTTCCAGCTCATCCCCGACTGCCTCTATGGGTCGAAACACCTGGGCTCAACAGACAATGATTCCTTGGACTGTGAATGCCGAGAAGAATGGCGTACGTCAAGCAGCAGCCCGCTCCCCTCCCCCTTTATCGACCCTTTCTGATGGACGCTAACCCATCCAATATAGACGATGGAAAGAACCTTGCTTGCGGCGAAGACTCGGACTGCATCAACCGAGCGACCAAAATGGAATGCAGCAGTGACGCTGGAAACTGCGGGGGTGGCTGCCAGAACCAGCGATTCCAGCGCAAGCAATACGCCAACGTTTCTGTCATCAAGACAGAGAAGAAGGGATACGGCCTCCGTGCAGATGCAGACCTACAGGCTAACGACTTCGTGTTTGAGTACATTGGTGAGGTCATAAATGAGCCAACCTTTCGCCGCCGCATGCTCCAATACGATGAGGAAGGCATAAAACATTTCTATTTTATGTCACTCAACAAAAGCGAGTTCGTTGACGCTACCAAGAAAGGCAATCTGGGTCGCTTTTGTAACCACTCGTGCAATCCCAACTGCTACGTCGACAAATGGGTTGTGGGTGACAAACTCCGTATGGGTATTTTTACCTCTCGCAAAATCCAAGCTGGCGAAGAGCTCGTTTTCAATTACAACGTCGACCGCTATGGCGCAGATCCTCAACCATGCTACTGTGGCGAGGCGAACTGTGTTGGCTTTATTGGTGGCAAGACGCAAACCGAGCGCGCCACCAAACTTCCTACTGCGACTGTTGAAGCACTTGGTATAGATGGTGGTGACGGTTGGGACACGACAGTTGCCAAGAAACCAAGGAAGAAGAGACCCGATGAAGACGATGAAGAGTATGTCAATAGCATACAGGCACGAAGTCTGAGCGAAGAGGACGCCCGAAAAGTCATGGCAACCCTCATGCAGTGCAAAGAGAAATGGATCGCCGTCAAGTTACTCGAACGTATCCAGCGGTGCGACGAGGAACGCGTCATCCATATTGTGATGCGCATGCACGCTTACCAAATCCTGAAAACCACCCTCAATACCTTCATTGATGATCACAACGTTGTTCTCCAGGTCTTGTCTATCTTGGATAAGTTCCCGCGACTTACCAGGAACAAGATTCAGGATTCCAAAATTGAGGCGACCATTGAGGGCTTGACAAAGACTGAGGATGAAGACGTGTCGAGCAAATCCAAGAAGCTCCTGGACGACTGGAGTAAGCTCGAAGTGGCATACCGAATACGACGTCGCAAGTTCGATCCGAATGCCTCGGCCTCAAACTCGTTTGAGGAACGCCGAGGACAAGGGCGCGAGGAAGAGACTGCCCAGCCTTCTTCCAAGACTGCTTCGCCCAAGCCAATTGATGCGCCCAAGGGTCCACGTAATAGTATGCCGCAAAGGAACAATGCGTTCTTCCACAACGGCGGACGATCGCGCCGGCAGAATTTTAACGCCCCTCTGCCGCAGGGTTGGTTTACTGCCAAGGACCCTGCCGGCAATACTTACTTCTATAACAAGCAAGGGACAACAACTTGGCAGAAACCGACGCAGCCGGCTATAGACAATACTCCAAAAGCACCTTCAAAGGCCATGCAGGAGCAGTTGGTCATCCAAAGTATCATTGATCGGGTCACCAAGGAGGGAACACCCAAGCATTCTGCTTCACAGACGCCAAAGGCTGTGGAGACACCTGTAAAGGATGTTAAGAAGGAAAAATGGCGAAGTCTCCCAAGGGAAAAACAGATGAAAATCTACGAGAATACGGTATGCCACCTTTGCTTATCATGATAGTGCCACTGCTGACATGTCTACCCAGCTATTCCCTCACGTCAAACACGTTTTGGACAAATTTCATCACAAACTTCCCAAGGAAGAGCTGAAACGGCTCGGTAAGGACGTTGCAAAAAAGCTTGTGGCCTCGGACTATAAGAATGATCGAGTTGGAGATCCGGGTGCAGCCCTCAGCGACAAGCAATCCAAAAAGCTGAAAAAGTATGTGAAGGACTTTTTGGACCGAGCTGTGGTCAAGTACACGGAGCATCAGAAACGAAAAGCTGCACGGGAGTCGCAAAAGGATGGGAAAGACGGAACTACAAACCCTGACACTGCTATGGATGACCCAGTCGAATCTCCAAAGATGGAAGGAGAAAGGGATGTAGCCGATGACGAAGATGTGGTTTTGTCGGATACGGAGGGGCCCGGATCGTCAGGCAGTCCAGACCGTAAGCGGAAGCGAGAGGCCGAGGTGGTAGAATCGCCAAACATCACGCCCACTGATGGCCCGCTGGTGAAGAGACCAAGAGAGGATGAGGTGGATGAACTCAGCCCTCCTCCTCCCCCTCCTCCCCCTCCGAAATCCGGACTGGAGGATGTCATCAGTGCTGAGCAACAGGCTCTTCGCGAACAGGAGGAAGCGCTCATGAGGGAAAACGAGGAAGCGGAAAGACTTGAGGAAGAGGCCAAACGAGTAAAGGGAACGGAAAACGACCTGGTCGAGAGATCGAAGCAAAAAGAAACCCCGTCGGAGCTACAAAACAATACAGCTGTACCGGTCCAAAGACCGAAGCGCCGAACTAGGAACCGCTGAGCTATTCAGAGGGATTAATGTCCATGGAATTGAAGGATACTGCTTTGTTAATGAACATGGAGCTGGGCTGGGACCTCATAATTACGAGACTCTTTTTTTTTTTCTCTTTTGCATTTTTGGGGAGTTACAAGGCCAATACCAGGCGCATTTGTACCATACCATAAAGGCAGGAAGGCATTCTCCTTCTAGGAGAAATAATCATTCATCATGGTGGAGGGTTTTTGTCTTTTTGTGCGATGGTCAACTATTTGATTTCTGAGAAGTGATGGGGCAGGAAAAAAGAAAACAAGAGCCCGATGCAGCTGACTGCGGGAACAGCCAACAGGAAGACCTGTCACATTTTCCAGCATGCGGTTCGTTGGGTACAGCCATGACAACAAGGGGCGAGTGGTCACATTGGCGACAAATTACAGGCGTTGGTTGTGGATGTATTAAGCCCCATAAGATGACGTCGAAGGAGGGTGAGAGCAATTGCAGCGCCAGTTGGGATGAGATAGGGATACCCTTTGGACGAGGACAAGAGGCAGGTTTGAACAAAAAGGCTCTGTTTCTGTTTATGTATGATATGCTGCGCTGTGCATCATGTAAAAAGTGTCTGTTTAAATAAAGCACCGAATGTCCCCCGTATCCGTGCCTAATGGTATCATGCCGCCGTACGCCGCCATTTGAGTGTTGCTACCATGCTTTTATTTGTAAAATATTCTTCCTTTCTTATTGACGGATTATTTGAAAATGCATGGCATGAATCCTGGTAATACGACAGCATATTTGGGTATCTGTTTGCCGCCAACCACTCAGTCATCTTCGTCGTCTGAAGAATCGTCGCCTCTGCGTCTCTTCTTGCCTTCCGGCTCAACGTCTCCTTGCCTCTTAAACACGTAGCTCCTCGCCGCGCGATCCTCCCCCTTCCAGCCGCCGCCCGTCGCCTCGCCCTGGGCGTTGCGCACGACGCCCAGGGTGCGCGCGTGCCGGTAGCCCGGGTAGGCAGAGGCCTGGAAGCCAAAGGAGCGCTCGACCTGCAGCCCCGCGTGGCGGGCGAGGTCGCGCACGTTCCAGAGGGTGTAGGGCTCGCCCTCAAAGAGCGTCACGACGATTGCGCCGCCGCGGGGCGGGAGCGCATTCAGGGCGCGCTCGAAGAAGGCGACGAGCAGGGACTGGTTGTGGCGCACCTGGCGGTTCACGTCCGTAGACTTGCCCCCGACATGGGGGAAGTTGAAGATGATTCGATCGAAGGGGGTGCGGGTGAGGGAGTTTGGTAGTTTTGTAGCGTCGATATTGTATACGATCTTGTTGTTTGGTGTTATTTTAGGCACGGGATTGCCCTCGTCGTCGAATTCGTCGTCATATTCGTCGTCTGTACCTTCGTCGTCGGAAGAGCCTTCTTTCCCTTCGCCAGCATCACCCTCGTTCTTGTCCTTCGCTTCTTCCCCGTCTTCTTGTTTGCCCTCCTCCTCTTTGGGCTTCCTCTTCTCTCCACGGATCACCGCCGCGTTCTCTTCAACGTGGGGGTACTTGGCAAGAAGCTCGACTGCATCTTTTTCCAGTACAGTTGCGGTGACATTGGTGCAACCATGGTGCTCGACAATTGATGCGGCGAAGCTCAGATCGCCCTCGCCCACAAGCAGAATGCGATCGTGGGGCCCGAATGGGATCGTAGGCTTTTCGGTGTGTTGCTGCTGCTTGCCCCTCTTCTTGCTTTTCGCAGGGCCATTGGGCGACTTCTGATGTACTGGGTTGTGCTGCGTGGGTTTCTTTGGGCGGCTACCCGGCTTGCCAGGCGCATGCTGGTGCAGCAACTTGCGTTTTTTGGCCATGGCGACGTCGAATGTAGTGTAAAAATCCCAGATGCGGTATGCGAAACGTGGGGCGCGATCTAGAAAGTTGCATCGCCTGTGCTTACATAACGGATCGCTTGTACAACGGGTTCATGCGACACCATAATGATACCACATTGTTTCAAGAAACAACATGGTTACACCGCATATTATTTGCTTTTGGTATCGTTCCTAATACATGCGCATATGCAAATAATAATAGCATCAGCTGGGCTACATGTATTTGTATTGGTTGATTGGGCATAGGGTAAGCCGCATGTTGGACTGCCACCACAACACATGTCGGTTTAACCTTCTCTTTAACCTATAGCTTTTATGTATTGGGGTTAATTATATTTTTTTTGTACTGGTTGGTTTTTTTTTTATTTGTGTGGAATTGCGTAGATTGATGAAAATCCATGCCCAGTGTTTACTAAAATACTATTCAATGTTACCTATAACCTTAATGATACGCCAGAAGCCTAGTATCAACACACAACGTACATTCAGGCATAATAATCCAATACATCACTATGATAAGTAAAGTAAAACAAACCAATAAATAAGTCCACATTCATTATTCAGAATTTATCGTGAGAGGCGTAAAATAGTATTATTTATTATTTTATTTTTATAGTGTCGCAGGACTTTTGACATGCCATTTTGGGCTGCCCTATTGAACGACAGGAATGATGAATAGTTTAGATTCGGCAATGTCCAGAAAAAAAGGATATAAAAATATTGGCGACACCCAACAAACTATACTGACGATCTTGAGTCATTATCTGTGTGTCGAAAAACTCAATTGTTTTGTATAAGACTTGACAGACACTGGAGAGCAACGCAACGTTAACCTATTTACTTCGGCCACGTCTTCAGTTTTCATGTTTCAAAAGAAAACAGCCCGATAAATATTTGCAGGCAGCCATGATTATATTCGCGTCATTTATTCGACATGGCGCAACCCCCTGGTTTACCTATGATCATTCTATGTCGTTGGTGGCTGGCCGCTAATCAACCGGGCTGGTTGAAGCCCAGAATGCACACCCAGCCACCACCATCGGAAGCGCTTCCGAGCTTGGACTAACCAGATGCCACAAACCCAATTGCGTGGTGGACTTATGTTATATGTATACACAGCACTACTCGATGGAATTAGAAAACACATTCCTGATTATATCAACTATGGGCCGGGTTTTGGTGAATCATAGACAATGTTCCATTTATTACACATGCTGGTGTTATTGTGGGCTGGAGCATTGGTGTTATACTGGCATGTGACCTGTTGCTAGGATTTAGCTATATTCAATTATAACAAGGTATGACTCGTTGCTATTGCAACGCGGGGCCGACCTTGCATTGGCTGTCTGCTATGTGTCAAATTTGTGTCGAGTCATGTCACAACAATGACTTATTTTCCAGCCGGTCGTGGCATGCACGGTGATAAATCCTGACTGTTCTGGGTCTGTGGGCAACTGTACTGCACTGCAGAAGAAATCTGGATAATATTTGTATGTTTAAGATTGCCGAATATCTTTTCACGGGCGTAGGAATGTTTCCGAGATTGATGTGAAGTCTTTTTGAAGGAGGTGACCGTAGTTGGGAAGAGGCCATTTCGAGAGGACCAATATCCAATCCACATACATTCTGTGACTCGTTTTCTAGATATCATAAAAAGTTATGACCTCACACTCTCTGGGCTTGTTGGAAGACGAGGGCGCTTGCGTTTGAGGTGCGCAATTTGAACGTCGGCGTGTTTATTACGAAATAGGAAATGCCGACAAATCACGGCTCACGACGGCTCGAAATTTGGCCGCACCGAAATGATCGGTGTTCCTGAGTCACAAGCAAAAACATTTTAGATTGAGTTTGAACCTTAAAAACAAGGGCATCAAGTGAACATCCGAACGGCCAAGTACAAACGAACAAACGAACACACGAAAGAAAAAAGTATTCCGTCTTTCAAAGTCGTCCTCGTGTAATGGATAAATGCGCGTCGTGATTGGCTCGTCCGCTTGTGCGCGCCGTTACCTTCCTGTACTAGTTCCCCCGGCAGCTCGGGAGCGTCCACCGTGGGTTTAGATTTGGGCGTGCAGCCTTGTTCAAATGCGGAGCATCGCTGGCGCCGCCAATGAGGTTCGCGTGTTGGGTACCCGGACAGGAAAAAAAAAAAACTCGAGCGCCATGATGACAGTTGCCGGTTTGGGTCGGGGTTACGTACCTTGGTGCATGGAGATGGGTGGTTGGCGTCAGCCCGGATCTGAGGTAAACACGACTGCAGAAAAAAAAAGTGACTGATGACTGCATTCAGATGCAACACTCAGCTTCGCACAATGACGGGGATCCGAGAAAGAAAAAAATCGGGACTGAATCACAGCAGCAACGCGTCGTCCCGAGCAGACGTTAGTTGGGTGCGTGGAAATCTGGCCATGACCCCTGCTCGTGACAACCTGGATGGAGGATGTATGCCCGGGCTGAAAGTCAAGTCCCAATAAGAACAAAGCCAGCCACCACCGCCGCCCCAACACCAGAGCGCACAATCAAACATGGCTGCATGCGAGATTTTCACCTCCTCAGTTCAACTACAGGCGGTCTGGAGATTTTCGGTTTTTGCGTTGGCATTGCAGTAACCCGTGCCCGTTCCCCTGGCTTGTCCGAACCTCCGAGAGCTATCCGCGTGTGTGGAACGGGTGGTGTGTGCCTCGGGTCTCCACAGCGTCGTCTATGAGAAAGGGGAGGCCCGGAACGGGATGGATTACAACACAGTACGAGTGTCACAGGTTGCAAGATAAGCAGGATGGGAGGAGTATTGTGCGACGGAGAAGGCCACGGATTTTTGGACGGCCGAGTAATTTGACGGCCGGATCTCGTGCGGGTGAATGACGCCGTGGCCCAGGTCCTGGCTGTTGTCATCGGCCCATTCTTGCTTTTCCAATCCAAAGTCCCGGGACTAATAAGAGGTGAAAGAAGTGTTTGCATGCAGACGTCGTTTGACTGTTCAACCTGGCCTTGTGTCCCAATCAATAGACGAGGCAACTCATAGCCTCACCCATTCATGCCTACCCACCCGGACGACCCATCCGCGGCATGTTTCAATCACCGCTGCCCAAACGACGTGTTGCCTTGGATGCCAGCGCAAGCTCTTCGCAGCCCACAGCCGCACTCGCTGAGGGAATCCGGAGAACCTCTCCCTGCATGTTCCCGGTACCATTTGGTGGACGGACAGGGGTGATACGCCGGCGGCGACCGGATAATCATGCGCTCCGGGCCAATAGAAGTAACCAAATTGAAGAATCTCGCCCCCGAATTGGCTTAGGGTGTTCCTTTTGGGCAGATGTGGCTGGTGGTGCGGCGACCCCAGTAGCCCAGGGGCGCCATTAAACCCCTGTGGACGCCGATGGGTCAGGGTCTCGCGACGCTGTATGCGGTGCAGTCTTTACTTTTTCAGTGGACTTACAGTGGACAGGGGTGCAGCCGCTGGGGATGCGCCCTGCTGTGGGTCGTGCTCGGGCTGGGGGGGGCCAAGGCTGTGGCTCGGGCGCCGCTCGTTGCCATTGTGCTTCTCCGATCAATGCTGCGTTGGTATTATTGATGCAGAGCGAAAAAAGGGTCACTCACTGTCAGTGAAACTTGAAGCTTGACGCTCTTCTCCGTCTCATTGAAATCGCCCGCAGCATCGCAACCGCTGCAGCAGCCCTTCACATTCAAACGTCGGAGGCATCTTTTGCGTCTGCTCTTGAATCTGATTGTCGTGCTGATTCTCTCTCGCGCGCGCTGCTGTTGGTACGGCTGGCCCGTTCATGGGCGAAAACTTCTGTCCCTTACCCTCACCTCACCTATACGTACACTTTCTCTCTACATCGGCATCACCAGCCCTTCTCTTGCAACTTCATAGCCTCCCCCTCCCAGCACTACGGCTTTTGAAGCACTTTCATCTTAACGCGATCTCTCCCCTCTCCCCCCGTCTGCCTCCGGGCTGAGACGCCTTGCTGCTTTTTTTCTTTACCTCTGCCCTGGTCGCCCGTTGTTGGCGCGCCGGTCTCACTTTTTGTCACCCAAATCTTAGCCTCTTACCCCCGGCTTGCCTTTTTCACCCTCTTGTCACCATCATCTACATGACCCGACTCCATCTCGCCAGCCATGCCTGCTGAGAACGAGTCACCCGCGAGAGAACCTTCCGCCCGCGGTCGCGGCCGTGGTGGTCGGGGTCGCGGTGGGCGAGGACGTGGCGGTGGTCGAGGTGGTTCCAGTGCTGTCGTCTCCAAGGCGGCTGCCACCAAAACCGGCCGCGGCGGATCGCGAAGAGGACGAGCAAAGAACTTCTCGGACTCGCGCGTTCAGGCTGCCTATGAGCGCCAACGCCATCTGAAAGCCACATACCAGGCTGTTGCACATGCGCTCAAGCCTGCGTTGCAGGAGCTTGCTGAGCGTAGCATTGAAGAGGCCATCCAGAACCCGGACACATACAAACACGCGGATGAGCACTTCCCTGTCATCCGCCAACTCCAGAGCAACCTGCAGCGCAGGCTCGCCGAGCATGAATGCCGTCTCCGACAGGATATTCAGCTCGCCGAGGATATGCATCGCGCCGACAATTACGTGGCCGATCAAGAGTTCTTGGTATGTCCCTTTCCCTTTTTGCTGCATGCTTGTCAGTCGCGGAAATTTGCACGAGACTAACGACGAAACCCCACAGAACGGCTTCAATGACATTGAGGAGCAATTTTATCAAAGCCAGGAGAATCGCGCACGTATTCTTTCTGCGTTACACGCAAAGGATCTTCCTGTCGATGTGAGTTTTGCTTCATCTCCCCCGTTGCCTCAAACACGCAAATCTTTCAACCAGCCCCAATGTTCTGATCCTTCGCTGACACATGTCATCTCCTTAGGTCCGGGATGACCAATATGAGTTCAAGGTCATCACCGATGAGCATTATGACAAGGACTTCAGAATTTATGAGTCCTACAAGGATGGCCACCTTGTTCCTTATCCCTCACGTGTTGAAGGGACCGAGATGTGGCAAAAGGTTCGCGATGCTGACGCCGCTGTGGCCGCGCCCGTGACCTCCGCCCCAACACGCGGTGGCCGTGGTAGAGGCCGGGGTGGGATTAAACGCCGAGCGCCAGAACAGCCCGATGGCCAGCCAACTCCCAAGAAGAGCACCAGAGGTTCTGACGACCTCAATGACTCTGGCTCTATGGGCCCGGCTCCAGCCAAGGGTCTTCTTGCTTCTGCTGCTGAGGTGGAAGATACTCCCGAGGGCACACCGGGCGATGAAGACTCAGTTCCCGCATCGCCCGAACCACCTAGTTTCGCCAACGGCATCACACCTGCTGCCCTTGCAAAGGCGCAGAGCAAACTGCCTGCCCGCGAGAAGAGCCCGCAGTTGCCAAAGAACATCACGGAACCTGATGAGTATGGCTTTAGGATATACAACCAAGGCAAGACATTTCGCGACAGAGGCGGAAACAGCCGACTTCTTGCCCCTCATCTATTTTGGTTTGAGGATTGGGAGATTGGATTCCGGGATACTACCAATGACTCCAGCAAAAACCATACCCGCGCCAAGCGCGGTAAATATCTCGACACCCCCAACAGCAACGGCATGCACTTCGACCACTGGTGTAATGGCTACGACTTTTCTTCAACCACTCCCGAGGACTTTGATGCGGAAATGGTCAAGCGCTATAGTGTGCATCCCAAATATGGAATTCCCTTGCCCGACCGTCCTATTGAGTTTGAGGCCCCATCGCCGTATGTTATGCCTGGAAAGCCTGTCGTTTACATTGCCAACCCTTCTGGACGAATTCACCACGCCTCGCGGTCCTTCCTCAAGGTCACGAATAACCGTCGTGCCGATGACAACCCGTTGCGTACAAAGATGAAAGCCTCGATGAGGCGCTTCTGCAAACTTGACAGCATTGATCCAGATGAGGTTTCCATCGTCGAGTACCTGCGCTCTGATGACGAGCTACGAAGTAAGTCCCTGGGTACCGCGATAAAGGAACTCGAATCTCGACCTGTTATCAAGGAAGAGGAATCAGAGTCCGAGCAAGAACCAGCCGAGGAAGAGGCGCCGCCACCGTTTGAGGGTGGCTTCTCAGATCTCTCCGTCTTAACCTATGCAGGCGCTTTCCTTGAGGCACAGGAGACAGCCAAGGCTACTCGACCTGCACCGAAGCCGGCTCGTTATGATGCGATCCGCGACGTCTTTACAGACTCGAAGCCAGCTGCCCCTCCTGCTCCGGAAACTGACACTAATCTCGGCCTCAACCTACTCGCAGAGCTGAGTAATGTGGTCAGCACGTCTGACGACCCCACCGCGGTCAACGACACCGGCCCCAAGCATACTGCGAATGTCAACGTCCCCGAGTCGGATCTTCGAAGCACAGTTACTCGGAACAATGAACCTCCCCCTGTTGTCACTAACCCACCTCCCGTGGACCCTCGGTTCAACACCGCAGAGCCTCCTTCAGCATACATGCACCCACAACCTCGTGCGCAGCCTCCGATGCAGCCCGCCGGCCCCGTGCATAGCCATGCTGCGGATGTGATGCCGTACCCGCCTATCCACGATCATGTCGTGCCACAACATCCGCCACCGGTGCGACCCTCCGAGTATCCCCCTCCACCACCTCCTGGTCCTCCAGTCCAGGACCGGGGCGCATACATGCCGCCGCACGGCAGCTACCCCCCTAACCCGGACCCTCGTGATGTTCACATGGCTGCGGGCCGACCTATTGACCCCGGCTTCAACCCTCGCCGAATGAGTGCATTTGGACAGGAAGATCCGGCGTACTCCCGATCATATTGGTCGCAGCCGCCTCCTGGTCCGCCAGGCCCTCCCCCGTCCGGCCCCGCGCCCTCTCACTACCAGCCGCAGCCTCCTCCTACATCCCGAATTCCGTTCTCTCACAACGCTAATGCTGAGCCCCTCCCACCTCTAAGACCGCCTCGAAGCCGAAACCAATCTGTGGAGGAAGGCATGATTGACCCTAATATGCGACAGGGGGTTCACAACAGCCTCGGGGCTTCTTACTATCCTCCAGGCCCCTCCCGACCATACCGAGGCTATGCAGGCCCCGAGCCGCATGCGCCGCCGCCTCCTCTGCAACCTATCACGACGGATAGGATACTTCCAAATCCGCAAACAAGCGGTCAGGGATACATGACATCCCCTAATTTGGGCTATGCCCATCAAGTTCTTTCACCCACGTACGCAAACCCTCCGTCAATGGCCCCAATGGCTCAAAGCCCACAGGAAACCCCTCCAGGTCTCCCCACTTCAGCGCACCGCCACCGATCTACCCCTTCCGGAAGCTCTGATGCTGGGAACAAGTACAGGAAACTCCAACCTGCGCCGGTTCCCGCTCACCGTGCTTGGCCGAACAAGCCGGAGCTAAAGACGATCCCCTACGACCACAAAGAAACTGGCGCCGCCGCCGCCCTACCCAGCTCAGGCCCCACCCAAATTCGGGGCTGGAACGTCAATCAACCTCGAAAGAGAGGCAAAGGAGATAGGCATGAGAGGGGCGACCCGGGGACGGACCGAGAAGACTCCCGCTAGGGTAAGGGTAGTGCTTCAGTTGCCTCCGGTCAGAGATCCCCCGAGCAGCCAATATTTAAACAAATACGGTTTGCGAAACCGTTTGCTGGAACAGTTGTTCCAGCGCCCTCCGAAGGGCGAAAGAATATCACCGAGAACGCTGTCAAGACTACCACTAAGAGTATCTCTTCGGATGTTGAGGTGGTTGGTTCGGCACCATTAACTGGAAAACCGAACGGTATTAAGAGGAAGGCCCCGGCGACATCGCAAGGGCAAGATGAGAATCCTATGAAGCGACGACTTAGACCTCGCAAGCCAGTTGAACCTGAAGTTATAATCACGGATGTCCGATCTTCCCCCAAGAACCGAAAGCCTTCACGACCAGCTAAGAAAAATACTTCGGGCCGCAAGTTGTTGCCAACCCAGGCACCACTGAAGGATCTCGGGGAAAAACCAGCGACTGGCGGACAGGCCCCAGTTGAGATTCGGGAGACGCAAAAGATTCAGACCAAGATCGGCAACGACACGATCACACCAATTGAGATTTCTAGCACGGATGAGGAGGAGCTATGAGGCTTGACACGCCAATAAGGGGGAAGGGATACTTCATAATGTCGACACCGGCGGGACCTAGTCTACTTTTTCCGGCAATTCGCTGCCACGATACCCTTGTTATCAGCGGCTCCCCGTCGCTACTTGGAACGGCGGTGGCCGTTCTCCTTTTTTCTCTCATCATCGCATCCTTTGGCGTTTTAGGCGAGCATACATTGCCTCTGTTGTTTTGTTTTGGCTTTTTTCCGGAACTGGTCATCTGCATACACGAATTTCTGCTGCTGCTTTTTGAGTACAATACACCCGAATAATCATTTTTGCCGATTCTCAAGTCTTTTTTTCTCTCCCCCTCTTTTCCTTTTCAGTCACTGTACAGCATTTGTGGTTCACGGGAGCGCCACGTCTCGCCGACGTTTGCATCCCGAGCCAGTGTATGAATTAGTCGCCGTATTTCTCTTTTTCTCTTCCTGATCTTCTTTTTTTGATGCTCTCTGTTTGCCCTTCCTCGATTTCTCTCAGGTTTCTTGTTGTTTTGCTCTTCTTTTTCGGTTTATTTTATTTTACGCTCCTCTCCTGTTCTCGAGCCTGGGATGGGAAATGGGCATGGCACACATTTTTGCGGGGTAGCACGGAAAACGGTTGTTTCTGGGCTTTGGTTGTGCAAAAGGGAACGAACGGGCATGGAAAATGGGTGACGAGGGGAACCTCCCGTGGTTTGGGAAGGGGGGGTCTTTCTGGAATAAGAAGGGGATGTCGCGTAGAGTTTCTTCGTGATTAAGAGAGGAATTGATACAAAGTACTTTTTACATTGGTTCACTGGTGAATTTGTGATGCACTAAAAAAGGGGAGATATCGTGTCGTGAAATATTTCCTTCATGCATGCCATTGTAGGGAACCCATTGGGTTATAGAGGAAGCTCTCTTCTTCAGATTCGCGCAATATCTTACAGAGGTATCATCTATCCATCACTAGTATCGGCCTTTTGAGGCAGTCTATGGCATGATACAAACCGCATATCCCAACCACCGTTCCCACTCCTCGTACATTGGTCACGTCGTCCCTTTTACCTTGTTTTCCTTCCCATTTAATTCGAAAAATGGCAATATATCACTGCCCTCTAGTTCTCGGGGTTTCTATCCTAGTTTCCCGCATTTGCAGCTGTGTTTGCGTTGCCGTCAACTGCTGCTGGCTGCTCAGTTGGGGCTGAAGGGGTGTCTTGTGGGACCTGGGCGACGGCCTGCACAGCGTTCAATTGCGTAAGATCGGCGACCGTGGGAATAGTGTTGTCTGAAAGAGACATAATGCCCATGGAGTTGGCATCCTGAGGGATACCGCCGGGGACTATCATGGGGTGATGAGGAAGAGGGCCCATGGAGGACGGATCAGCCGCCATACCGATGAGGGAAGGGTCCATTGGGGGAGGTATCATCATTGGGGCACCGCCGTTGGGCACCGTGGACGTATCGGTGGAGCTGCCGAGAGTGAACATGCTGGCGCCTAGAGAGCCCTCAGGATGGAGAGGGTACATGAGAGCCTCCATAGAATTTCCGTCAAAGACAACCAGGTTTTGAATGGGTTGTTGAGTCTGGCCGAGAACGTTGATGACGTCTTGAGCAAGCTGGCCACCGAGGACGGCGGTAACGGGAGCAATCTCGCTGCCAAGGTTTTGGAGAAAACTGCGGAGGAACTCGGGACGGAGAGTCTCACTGGGAAGGCTGAGGGCCTTGTGCTTCTGTGTAGCAATCTGCGTGAACATCTTAAGGTCCTCGCGAGTGCTGGGGGCACGGCCGTTTTGGAGTTGCTTGAACTCCCAGAGTGCACGCAGGCAAGAGAGGGCAGGACTGACGCTCCTCAGGCGGCGGCGCGACTTGGTGTACTCTTCAGGAAGCACCGCAACATCACTGGCGAGATACCACGTGGAGTACAGTTCACGTTTGGTGACAGACTCGATCGTCTTGGGTCCCTCCTTGCGTGTCTTGACGTCGACAATAGAGCGAGTACGCGTCTCTGGGCCAGGGACTGTAGGGACGTTACTGGCGTCACGCTGGATGACGTAGTCATGCTCAATAAGATCGCTGAAGATGAAGCCGTACAGGCCATGGGACCCAGCAGCGTAGAATGCCTTGCCTTGGAGTCGAGTAGCAGTGTTGATGAGATTGAATGCATCAGGGTCGAGGTCAGTAGCGATGACAACATCGAAGCCAGCAAAGTAGCTGGGGCCTTTGGACTTGACACCATCAGCGTCGACATGTACGCGCACGCGTGGGTTAAGTTTTTGGATAGCGGCGCTGGCAGCCTGGGCACGGTTTTGGCCGATGAGATTGTCATCCTCAGAGAGGAAGAATTGCGCACCCAAATCGGCCTCGGTGACAGGAGAGCTATCCAGGAGGGTGATGGAGCCGACACCAGCCAGGACGAGATTCTTTGCAATTTCATTGGCAAGGGCTTTCATGGTGATGAGGAGAACGTTTGCATTTTGAATCTTGGCCTGGGCGGCCATGCCCCAGAGACGGATTTGGCGATCATACAGAGCAATCTCATCTGTGCGATATTGTTAGTTGCCGGCTGTTTGGAGATTTTGGATAGAGAAGACATGGGCTCACCAGCGCTGATAGAGTTGGGCTGAGCGACAGGAGGGATGTGTCCGTTGCCCATCATCACGTTTTGTTGCATCATGAAGGTTGCTGGATCAGCCAGAGGCATCCCTGCAGCTGCAGCCACAGCCATCGCAGGATCCTGCATGAGAGGCATCATACTGGCCATGACGTCGGGGTTGACCTGAGTAACAAGCTGATCAGGGAACTGAGGAATGCCGTTGGCGGCGGCGGCGGCGCTGGGATCGAGTGGAGGCATGACAACGGCACTGGTGGGAATGGCAGCCGCAGCAGAAGAGGCTGCGCCATCAGAGACCTGGGTTGGAGGTTGCGCTTGAGGTTGCTGGGCTTCAACCTCGGCTGGGGGCTGCTGTTGAGCCTGGTCGTTGTTGGTTGCGTCCATCTCAGGCTTGGTGTTTTGCGAATGAACAAGGCAACGCAAAGCGAGCGAGGCGGAACGAGAGACGAAGTTGAGAGGCCAGCCGCGGACGTGGATGTGGAGGCGTGTTTGTGTGTTGTCAGCGCGAGGCTGAAGACGAGGCTACCAATGTTATTCTGCTATTCAGGCGAGGCCAGAGCGCGAAGAAGCAGGGGCAGGTCCAGCTGGCTGGGGTGCAAGACAGCGTGGGAACGTCCAAAGCCTCACCTACGGGGATGGGAGCCCGTGAGGATGGATGGGAGGGCTGTTGGAGGATGGAAATGACTATTGCACCTGTGGGAGCCGGGATGGGATTTGATACATGGATTTCTTTCTCTGCAATGTACCACACGGGTACGGGTAGTCAGTCGTAGCGTAGCGTGTTTGGCCATTGGTTGTTGGCTGGCGAAATTTGGTAGCGGGCTGGGGGGCGAGGGACAGTGCGGCAGCGGCAGCGGTATGCGGGTGCCAATCACGCTACAGGGGATTGGCAACCAAGATAAATTGGTACCTTCGGGGCCGCATGGCTAGTGCATATGCAGGCAGGTCACTTGTTAACAAATACTTCGAGGCTGCGCCAACAGGGCGCTATTCGCTTGGCTGGAACCCCCGTGTCCCGATGATGAGACGGTTACGATGCGACGGCATGAGACGAAAAGCACCTCGCTAGATCTCAATGCCTCTTACCTGCTAGAATGCCGTCCTCAGGTCCCGCCTGGACAGAATGCGAAGGATGGTTCCACCCCCGAAGGACCGGATGCTACTATATTAAGAAACAGTGTGCAACAATTGGCGCGCAAACGAATGGCTTTCGGGATAAGACAGATGTGTGCCATGGTACTGCAGTGCTGCGGTGGCACCGCGCAAGACTGATTGTGATAACACACAGTGCGCTTTTTGGCTTCCTCTCCCCATTTTTCATGTCCCTGAATTTTCCATGTCCATTTCTCCATCTCTCCTCTCCGGCTCAGCTCACCTTGTGGTAACGTGGGTGCAACAGATGGACAGAGTGCGAACTAAATGGTAGATCCTGATATATGAGGATAATACTTGGAACGGGCCTCTGCAAGAATGATGGAGAGCGGCACAACGAGTGCTTTTGTAACTATGCGCATTTTCTTTTGGGCTTATGCAATGCAGCGCAATGACCGCCTGAAGTATGTTGGATCATTCGTCTATCAACTGCACGTCACAAGGTTAAAAAAAAAAAGGGACCGTACTGCCCCGTACTGTACCTCATCCGCTTGTGCCCAGACTCACCATCCTTGGGGAAAGTTCCCGGCATTAAGCAGTGATATTCCCCCACGGCGCCGGCGTCGTGTCCCCGTTTCGCTGCTTTTCTCACATTCCCGTGATCCATCCTGTCTCCCGCTTTTCGCCGGCCCGAGCCATTTTCATCACCGCTGGTTTTTAAAACCCCCAGGTCCAGGCAGGCCAGGCCAATCCCTCATCAACAATACTTATATCCTTGGCCGATCATTTCTCGATTCTACTTTTGCCGTCCTCCCCTGTCCCCTGGCCTGCCTGAGAAAGTCGTGGAGCCTGTCTCATCCTGCTCAAATCATCGCTCGTCTTCGCTGGCAGGGTCGCCTAACTCTCTCTGGATGGTGAGCCCACCCACCCGCCCCCCTGTCCCGCCGCACTCACACTCACCGCTACGTCCCCAGGCGTGGCCATTGTCGTTGACATGATGCACTCCCCGCCCCAGCGCCATTACGCGTGACTTTGGGATAATTGACTCATCTTGGGCCGGGGCCGGCCCTGGGGGAGAGTGGAAGGCACACAAAGCACAAGCACAGAAACACACACCAGCACCGGAACACGGGCAAGGCGAGCAGCCAAGGCGACGAGACCACATTCCAACTGTGGACC
>JAHVYC010000134.1:0-133763 GCA_020623665.1 Calonectria multiphialidica
TCCCTCAAGCCACCCGCGGCCTAGTCCAGGCACAAACCTCCATATTATTAAAAGGGAAAAACAAAAAAAAAATAAAATTATATATGGCCCGTGGCTAACGGGTGCCATATTGCGGGAAGGCCTGGCACCAGGGCTCCAACATATACATATACACACACTATAGTCGAGACCTTGGGGGCTCATGGACATCTCGAGATCCCGTGCGTGGCCAGCAATTATGTCACTGTGGATTTATCCAAGCTTAAGTTGTGTAAACGACTCCCCCCCCCCGTGGAGGTAAGGCGTCATCTTGACCCGGACCTTGCACTCCGTAAAATGGCTACAGTTCTATCCACGCAGAGAGAGAGCTCACGGATGCTCCCAAATGCGCACGGCACACAACTTGGCCGTTGGGAGAGGCACAGCAAGGCTCAGTTCGGCTCTCGGGACATGGGACTAAACAGACATCCCATAATTTCCTTGTGCATGCAAGCGGCACCTCGTCCAATCCCCTCCATCACATTGAAACCCCGGTGTCAAATCGTTGCGGAGGAAACATCTGGCAGTGGGTGCGCCTCCCCCCCCCCCTTCCCGCGAATCACGCATAACAACTTGGCCCTGGCACGCCACAGGCGAGTATTGCTCATTGATGCCCATCGGAAACATGCATTGGGCACTCATTGGCGAGTGATCCAACCCGGGGCTCGGTGGTGACATGCCGACGTTGTTGGGTATCCATGACACTGGGCCGGCTCCCCGAAGCATGCATTTCAATGCGAGGCCTTGGTGCCCACGGGTATATTTGGGGTTTGTTAAACTGGTCATCGAACATAGTTACAGGTCATCTCAGTACAAGGGCTATTGATCAAGCCAGCATGAGCCAACTTGGACTTTAACCCCTACCATATGAACGAACCTGGAGGGTAGTATTCACATCATAATAGCAATGCCTTTAAAGAATGAGCGGGAACAAAGAGTTGGGGTATTTGGATTTCAAGATGCCATCTGTCTACATGTTCACCAGGGCATCTGTCCTTGAACCCGCATTACACAAAAGTCCCAAAAGCCGCTCCTCTTCGAGGGGCGACAAGTCCGACTAATATCGGCCCCATAGTGCCATCAACTCAACAAATAACGCCGCCATGATGATTTGGTCTCTTCCTCCCGTTTGATCGTATATGTCTTCCCATCTGAAATAAAAAAAAATTGACTATCATGTTTTCCTTTGCCCTATGCGACACAACCAGAACCCACGCCTCGCCAGAAAACGCACCCCAATACAACGCGTATTTATGTGTGCAACCCTTTCATTGCAGGTATTTCCCTTCATTTCATGAAAAATTTACCCTCTTTCCAAAACGCCTGGATGCCAGTCATTGAAGCCATGCTATAGGGGGGTAATCCAAAATCAAGCGGGAATTATAAAGTGCATCATATCTAAACAAGAATTGAATGTTGGGCGTAAAACCCCAAAGTGGCGCAAAATTTGAACCAAGAATGCCAAGACGCAGAGCGGACAAATCCACTCTCTTATAGGCGTTGCTTGGGCGAGAGAAAAAAATTTTTGTGCTCATGAGATGCCTCGTCGTCACGACTCGGCTGCAACGGATAATCTGCTGTACTTGGAGACGAGCTCCTCGATTTTCGGAATCAACTCGGGAATGCGGAATGGTTTAGATATAACATCGTCCTGGATACTTGTTAGAACAGTGTCAAAGATGAATTGGCGAGGGTTACACTCACAATGCCAGCCGCCTTGGCATTCTCAATTTGCTCCGGCCGAGCGTAAGCTGTGACGGCAATAATTGGAATGTGCTTCACAATTGTCCCCTCTCGTTCCAACTCGCGGATTTTGCGGGCACACGTCACACCATCCATGACGGGCATTTCCAAATCCATCAGAATGACGGAGATGTCAACACCCTCGGACTCCTTGCCGATCCAAAATCGAGAGCGCTGAAGGGTCTGAAGAGCCTCTTTGCCGTGGTTTGCCACAAATGTGTTGTTTCCGCAGTTACGAAGCTGTCGCTGCAATACCTTTTGGTTGACAAGGTTGTCTTCGACAATGAGAACGTCATACAACTGAGCCGAGTCTTGAGACGTTGTCCGCGATGGCTGTCGGCTGAGTCTCGGCCTAGTAGGTGTCGCAGGGGATTGGGATTTTCGTGGAATCTTGAAATGTGTAATGCGTTCGAACTCTACAGGTGGGTTCGAGGAGCGCCGCGCTTTGATGTAGAAGCTGAATCTGCTTCCTACCCCTCTCTGGGAGGAAACACCAATCTGACCCCCTTGCATTTCTGTGAGAATCCGGGAGATGAAGAGTCCAAGACCGGATCCACCATACTGAACATGCGTTCGTGGAGTTGCCTGTTGAAAGCGCTTGAAAAGCAATGTTACCTCTTCCTCAAGCAAACCAGGACCAGTATCCTCAACAGTACAATGGATGTTCATCTCTTCTCCATCTCCCCACTCCGATACGTTATTGATATCCGTGACGACGGTTCGTGGGTGATCAATCCTATCGAAATACGGAAGCCCTTTCTGTGTTATCTCTGATACATCCTTGGATACGCTGAGGCTCACGGTAATGTTGCGTGTATCCCGGCCTTGAGTGAATTTGATGGCGTTTGTCATCAAGTTGATCAACACTTGACGAAGCCTCGAAGGATCAAGCTTCGCCCACTTGACGCTGTGTCTCTCGAAGCTGTCATCGACGCGGAAGTCAAGCCCGATGTCGTGAGCGATCAATTCGGATTCAAACATCTTCAGGGCGCGCTGTACTACTCGCACAGGTTGTTCATCCACGGGAGCAACCGACAGGAGATTCGAATCGAGTTTGGAGAGTGTCAAGATGTCGTCAACAATGCGCTTTTGGTGACTGGCGCAGAGATTGATGGTGTTCGCCGCATCGAGGCAGTTATCCAACAGGGTTTCGACTTCTTCTCTCTCATCGTGAGATTGAAATGCGCTAATGTTGTTGGCAATCTGGTCAGCACACTGCAGGATCGCCGACAGAGGGTTCCGCATCTCGTGGCTAGTTATATCGATAAAATTCTCTTGCTGCCTCTTGAGCTCCACGGCTTCCTCCCGGCGTTCGTTTTGAACCTTCTCGGCCCATTTCTGAGAAGAAATATCAGTGATACAACCGAATATCAACTTGAGACCACCATCGTGTGTCTTTTCCGGGAAAGCGCTCATGAGAGCCCAAGTATCAATGGTATTATCGCCGTTCCTCTGGCTGCATTTGAATCGAAATTCTACGCAAATCGTCACCTTCTCCTTGAAAAGTCTATTCCACGCAGCCTCTAAACGAGGCCGGTCTTCGTCACGAACACTGTCCATCCAGGTGTCGACCGAATCTTCACCCCGAGAATGTCGCGAAATCTGCCACCACATGTCGTTGCAGTAACTAATTTGCCCAGAAAGGTTGGCAATGAACATGCCAACGGGTGCAAATTCGGCCATCCGGGTGAATCGGTACTCGCTCTCCACGGCCTCTTGTGTTCGAAGGTAGAGCTGCATGGAAAGCTCTTGGCGATCCAGTGCAGCCATTCGAGCCGCCTTTTGACCTCGTTTGATTTCGTCTTCGAAGAGAGCCACCGAGGCTAAAGAGGTAGCAAGCTGTCGAGAGAGAAGATGGATGAACAGTTTGTAATCCTCGTCATATGGCCGGCGAGGGTTCACTCCCATAACGACGAACCCGGCAGCAGATTCGCTGGCAGTGGTTGGGATGACTGGGAAGACAACAATAGTCCTGCAAGCATCGCCGAATCCCCTCCATTGGATACCATCAATCAAATGAAGTGGGAGATTGCCAGCTTCTTGAGATAGGATAACTGGCCCGTAACCCGTGGCTGCCGACTGTTCGGTTAGTAGCTGCCGCATATACGGAGCAAAGCCCTCCTCGGACCGCCGAAGGTCGAGATGGGATACTGCAGCAGGGTGGCCTTCCGGTACGCCTAGAGAGCCTTCGAGGACTAGCTGTGGGCAAGGAAGAAGGCTCCCGGAATGAAGAGAGGAGACATCGCTTTCGTTCTCGTCCCTGACTGAGTACAGCAGTGCAAACGGCACATCGCGTTCGCTTTCTTCCAGGCCCTTTTGCACTTGGGGCCAGAAATCATTGACACTGGTGGCCGCGGCCGTTCTTTCTCCAATCTCACGAAGCATGAGCATCCGTCTCTCATTAACTCTCCGTCTAGTATCTTCAAAGGCAGGATTATACAAGCCGACAACTTCGCCATCGGCACCAATTATGGGAACGATGGACCATGAAAAATAGCATTCCTCTAAAAAGCCGTTCCGATCGATGATGAGTTGGTTTTCATGCTTCATGGTGGCTTGTCCCGCTTCCAGCGCATTTTTGAACACAGGTTTGATTTCGTCCCATATTTCTGTCCAGGCGTCTTGGTAACATGCACCCATCAACTGCGGGTGTTTCCGACCGGCCATGTCGACATATGCAGCATTATATATGGCCACACACTGAGAACCCCAATACATTGCAGCCGGATGAGGGCTCCCCATGATTAGATTGGACATGGCTCTGAGATCGGCAGGCCAGTCCTCGATGGGTCCAAGTGGAGTTGCTGCCCAGTCTATTGATCGTGCGAATTTGATGTGTTCTGGGAGGTTCTCTGTGACGGGGATCCTTGTCCAATCGAATATTGACTTTGCTGGCTGCGATTGGTACACTTGGTTAGTAAAGTCGTCCGGATGCAGCCTGGAATTATCCTGGTCCGTCATGTCCACAATGCCCTCCAACGCCCCAGCTTCACCGAAATAGTCAGGCGCATCGACGATCTCGGCATCGGGTATGACTGGAATTTCTGGGGTTTGTGGCCGATCTTGCTCGTTTGACATCCCGGCTTCATCAGCGAGTGGCATTGGTGAAGATGGTCGGGCGCTAGCAAAGTTGCCGGTGCCACTGACGAATCGGAATCTTTTTCGCAACGTTGAGACGGTCCAGGTAATTCCACCATAAATATGGGACGCTTGACTCGGGTCTGGCGATCGCTTAGACTTGGGGGGCCGCATAATCCATGACTTGAAACGCCCAAAGTCAGTGTCAGGGCTTGCATCTTCTTGGTCTACGGATAAGCATTGCAGGATGTCGTGCGCCGCGCGCAGCGAGGCGTTGTAATATAGAATATGAAGTCCAGCGCGACTGGCATTAGCTGAGTTGTCGAGGTCGATTAAAAAGGTGGGCCGCTCATCCTGTTCCAGAAACTCGACAACGCCAACGCCTTGCAGTATCTGCAAGCCTGGTGGAAGGAGCCTACTGTCGGGGCTTGACGAATTCGCTGGAACGTCCATTGACGAAGCAAGACTTCCTGGTGTGCTTTCCGACCTTGCGGCATTCACGGCACTCACACTGGCCCGAGGCAGCTTCAGCGTCGTGACAGATCCAACATGGTCCTCTCGCAGACGTCCCAGCATTGACGAAGCGATCTCGGCGGTCGGTACGG
The DNA here is from genome assembly GCA_020623665.1 of Calonectria multiphialidica. Classification (NCBI taxonomy): domain Eukaryota; kingdom Fungi; phylum Ascomycota; class Sordariomycetes; order Hypocreales; family Nectriaceae; genus Calonectria; species Calonectria multiphialidica. The sequence continues at coordinate 5,445 of JAHVYC010000134.1, forward strand.
TTGTCGGGCGCGTGACATGTCTCGACGGGGTGTGGGAAAAGAAGAGTGGCGAGATTGGACCTTCAGCATGTGCCCTCGCAGACATCTGTAAACCAGCTGCAACTGTAGGAATCTCCACCCTGCGAGGCGGCGACGCACCAGTGCGAGCCTTCTTGACGGGAGATGGGTGCATTATGTTTTCGCCTCTAATTGAACTTGGCGGGCGCTTCGCGGGGATTGGGGGCTGAGCGAGCCCTCGATTCGCTGCTGGTAGTCCTCGCGGACTGACGGCCGTGTATAAACCTGGTTGATGTATAGCGCTGGTGATGGAGGCCGCGGTGGCCGAAATAGTTGAGGGAATCGATACGGGCGCGTGCAAGGCCGGTGCTGGGTGGCTAGGGTCGTGCTTCCATGTTGCGACTTGATCCTGAGAGCGTTCGAATGCGAAAAAGCTTGTGAGTGGTGAGGGCGTCGGCGTAGGTGTCGAGTGCCTCGCCACGGCGGCGGCGGCGGAGATAAATGCTGGAGTCGCAGGCCCCGAGGACGGCACAGCGGAAACGGCGAGAGGAGGAGGAATATGGCGGGGGTTGCTAGTAGTATTGCTCGAGTCGATCAAATCGGCAGCGGCGACGGGGAATGAGGGTGAGGCGGAGGGAGAGAGTCTCTCGGGGCTTGAGGCAGAGCGGTCATTGCGGAGCTGCTGCATGAAGACGCCGGGGGCAGGGCCGGAGTCGAAGCCCCGAAGGGACTGCGAGTCCAACACACCCAGATGGCTTGGGGCCTGCGTAGCGGAGAGCAGGCGATTGAGGTGAGCCTGGGAGGGGGGCGAGTAGGCGAGGGCGAGGGCGAGGGCGACTGCAGTGGTGTGTGTGTGCTGTCCAGCGGGCGGATGTATGTATGTACGGGACGTTGGGATGTATGTAGATGGGGGTCGGGGTCCTGGGCAAGGTCGGCGAAATGGTGGTGCAAGCTACCCAGACAATCCACAAGTGATGTGGAGCTGCGATGCTGGACAAGACAGTAAGTAGTCAGGGACTAAATCATCCAATCCAGCCAGTCTGGTCAGGGTACTGGAGATGCGCGGCGACGAGGGGGGGGGGAGGTGCCTCAGTGGGTGGATCGGGTACGGTATGGAGAGAGTGTGGTGGAAGTGGATAACAGCTGAGCAGGGTCCGTCCAGGCAGGGTCACCAGCGCCGGTAACGTGGGTACTAAACAAGTTGGACGATTGATGGGAAACCACGGCGCAAAGATACTAGTTGGCGACGGACCACGGGAACAAACACCAGCAACCGGCCGAATTGGTCTGAAGTCGTGTCTCTCGGGGTGGCGCTTGTTCGTGGGTTGGGTTGGTTACTTGTCAAAGTGTTCCCGTTGAAGGTGCTTGGAGAAGAGGTTCCCTGGGGGCGTGCTGGGGTGACGGGGGAACGGGCAGTATGGACACCTCCGAGGCACAGGTCTGTAGGGCCGGAAGAGCCGCACGCACGCAGACGGATCTAGGTCATCAGGCGGTCCAGGGAAGGTGAGAATGAGACCTGATCAGCGCAGATAAGGGAGGGATCCAGGGCAAGGGTTCGGCCGGAGCCATCGAAGTATCGCATGCGCACTTGAATCAGAGAGCCGGTGGCCGTAGTGCGCGCGGGCGGGAGAAGAGTCGAGAAGATGAAGGAAAGAGTGAAAGGGAACGGCGCTTGTCAGTTGGAAAGAGAAACGGATGGGGGGCCACTCCCGTTGCAGGTGTACGGTACGACAAAAAGTGGCAGCAAGGCAAAGGCAGCGACAGGAAATGGCAAGGACAAGGACAAGGACTAGTCGGGCATGGAAAGACCGGGGAAGCGAGGAGGTGCGCCAACAGAAGACTCAGCCCAAGTGTGTGCAAGCCAAGGCGAGGGAGCGACCAGGCGAGACGAGGCAATGGGCAATGGGCAATGAATGGTCCATGGACCAGAAAAAAAAAGGTTCGGGTACCTTTGCCAAACAAGCAAAGATGGACGGCGGTCGAGAAGGGGCGAAAACGGGCCCCAGCAAGGCGACGCGGAATAAGGCCCAAAGTCTATGTGGTAAACGAAACGGAAGAAGGAAAAACAACAACCACTAATAAAGTGCCATTACATTACATTACAGCATGGCGGTGCAGCGCCGGTACCACTCATACCAGAACCTTGAGCTCGAGGCCATGACGATAGTACCCAAGGCAGTTGGTTTGGTTTGGCTCTGAGAGCCCAAAAGCATAACAAGTGACACACGCCCGGGTTGCACTTCATGCACGACGTGCTTCACACAAAGCACCATATGGACGACATCGAAGACATTGAGACTAGCAACTTTAACCTGGACGACTAGGAAGGGGAAGTTGAAGGTGAGCGACCCACGTCTTGCCCCCCCCCCCCTCTCTTCCCCCTCAATACTTGCTCGCCCACTGTGATTATATGGAAACATGGCACAACAGAGCAGGCAGGCCGTTTGCGACAGAGAGACACTGATCTTAAAGTGTATCCACAGCCTCTATGAAACCAAAATCCGAGAATCGTTGCCTTCTGGAAAATGCCATCCATTCTACCCTCGCCTCGGTCCGTAATTATTTATTTAATTTTTTTCTTTTCTTTTCTTTTGAGAGGGGGCTTTACAGTGTTCCCTTCTGTACCATCCTGATCGGCAGAATCCAGAACTCGCCAGAGACCAGAGCGGCTCTGTTGCCAAGACCAGGCGCGTGAGACACCTTTCCCTATTGGGCCTTCCCATGGATCCAAGCATGCTCCAGAATCCAGCGACGCTCCACACCCGCCGCCTCGCTCCCCCGGAAAGGCTTAGAGCCAACGAGGGAACGGATGGGACAGGCGGATTGTCGGACACAGACCGGCCGAGCCAAAGGGCCCAGTCTTTGTTCGTCGTGTCCCGTGGCCGTCGATCCAGTCGGGATACGGAATGGGGAATGGGGAAATGGGGGATGACGACGTCGGGGGACGCTGGCCGTGAAGCATTGGCCAGGACGCCCACACTCGACAATAACAGAGACACGACGCCGGCACTGGGCAATCTTTTTTTACTCCAGCAAAAAAAAAAATGCTTTAGCACCCCCTGGTCCCTTGTCGATCATTGCGCGCTCGTGCTTGGCAGGCGATTACCCATCAGACCACTGGATCAGCGAGAACCATGGGGCCCAGGGCCTAGAATTCGCATCGACCTCTCCGCACCACCGGTGGCGGACGCAAGAGCATCAACAAACGGGAGACCTGGGGAGACAGGATACCACGTCTGGGCACCCTGGTTGTCGCCAGGCCGGTCAATATTACCAAGCGCACAAAGCAGTGCCAGCCAGACGCTTTTTTGCCAAGCCTCGATGAGGGGTGTGCTCTGCGGTCTGTCAGAGGTCCAGACCACAGCCTATGCAAGTGGAACTGGTTGAGTGCCGGAAACGCCCACGCCCCAAGGTTAGTAATAATACGCAGAACCGCACATGGCAGCACTGTGACAGGCAACCTTGTTGTCACCAGACGTGGCGTATACCCTCCCATGGTAGCTTGATCCCGTCCGTAGGGTATGCGTTCTCGAATTCCCTTTCTCGGCAGTATCTGGGCCTTAGTGGGCGAGGATGGTCTGTCAGAGGCGCAATGACAGTTGCCACGACGGCGCCGCTGGCAAGCCTCATTTGATGTCCTCGCATCCTCGGAAAAGGGGAATTGTGGGTATGGGATTCTGCGTCCCAAAGCCAAAATGCGACGAGCGACAACGGGAAACCCAGAGGACGAATAGAAGGGGGTGGGAGCGCCGCCACCAGAGCCCAGCGACCCGAGAGCGAAGGACGAGTGAGAAAAAAAAAGTTCCCGATTTAGCGCTGGCCAGAGGCCAAATGGACAGGCACTGGCGTCATTCGGAGTCGGCGTCACAGGCGTCCTCCCGCGCCTCAAACGGACGCAGTGGAACTTGTCGCCCAGATCCAGAAACGCCAATGACGATCGTGGCGGTCTAGAACGGTCTCTTGAGCGCGCCTTATCCCGCCGTGGACTCTCCGCGTGTCCCGTGCCCCTGTCGCCTCATTCGCTTTGTGTAAAATGTGTGTGTGAGGGAGTGAGCACAATTCCCAGGAGCCAAGAATCCCAAGGTCCCCCCAGGCCCCCTCATTTGACTCCAGGTAAAGAGGGGAGACAAATGGTCTCAGGCTAGGCGTACCGGTTCGGCGCATGTGGTACACATATGTGTGTGGCCATGGAATATGACTTATGCGACAGAGAAGCCTCCTCGACCCGACCGCGCAGCCATGGTCAGCTCACGCTTCCGACAGACAGGCAGACATGTAGATAGAAACGCCATCATCGATACGGAGCCACACGCTCGCTAGCATGAAAACATCCACATGGGCGCAGGCCAGAGGGCAGGCTGACGCAGACTTGGGGTTCGGTTCGAGGGTTTGATTGCGCAGGAGATTGGAGGCGTCCGGGTATTTTCCAATCCGTTCCCACCACCTCTGTCGGCCGAGTGACTAGGACCCTTCCCTACCAATGCCGGCTGCGAAGCTAGGTGGTTGGGTACTGCCGGACCATCTCGCCCTTCGACCTGGTTTGATCCGATCGATTTCGGCCAGGACACCTCCAAACCTTCGGGCTGCTGCGACCTTTCCGATTTCATGGACCATCCCGCCCAGATTGAGACCGAGGCGGTGAGACTTGGGGGCTCGGCTACTGTAAACGGAGCCATTAAGTTCGATTTGCTCCCCAGCGGACCCGGTCTTGCCTCGTGTCGGGTTCTTCCCGTGAGGCCCAACTGATCGGATGTTAAACCCGTGAGATCGCGATTAAGTGTCTGACAAGCTATGAACCCCATAATTGGGTGGTAACTTACTGGGCATCTATAGGGTAGTCAGGCCATTCACCTCCAGGCTTGAACGGCGATGTTCCGAGTTTGAAGCATCTCAATTCCTTTGACGAAGTCATCGCTCAAGGGTGACGATGTTTCTCACGTACCATACAGATGATTCAGGTGCAGCTGGTTTAATTAGGTGAAGCTATGGATCGCTTGCCATGGATCGCCTGTCATGATCCAACACACCAGATGTATTATGTGTTGGTTAGATTACTAAACAGCTGGGTAGGCAGCACAATTCAACGAAAACGATGAATCAGTATAGGGTAGCAAAGTGGGTAAGGTATGCTACAGAGTCCAGAGAAACAAGTGATGTCAAACCTGGCAGGTCAAATTATCCCAAGACAATGAGACATGCGTCAGTGTCTCTGCCCACACGTAACTCGATAACTCACGTCATAGGCTTGCTCTGAACACAACGGAAGATATACTATACCGTATATCGCATTGCTAATTGGCTGAATGGATTGTTGACATGCATGCCACTGCCGTTGGCTAATTGCCACCCGCCGCCATCGCAAATCCTCCGGTATTGAATGTTTCAATTGTCTCACCCGAGGAAGAGGTGATATTTTTATCGCTGTGGCGCGCACACGCAATGAGATGACACACTGGAAATACCGACCGGTTTTGTTAATAAGAGAGGCAATTTCTTTGTGGTCACCCTGTACTCTGTACGCCCACACTGGTGAGACGCGAGGTCAGCAAGCATGAGACCAATCGCCCAACATGGACTGCGTCAATTCGCTCAACTGGTTGAACGAGGGCCCATCCCCGTGGCAGCCCGGAGGCGTCACAAGAAGAATCAACAAACTAGTCAGCGACAATGGTATTGTTCGTCGCTCCGTGCCTCATCCCATGTCGGAGGCTTTCCAAGGGTTCCTGACGCGATTTTACTGGAGCCTCAGATGATAATACCATAGACAGCGGCTACGGGGAGTGTGAGACTGGTTGAGCAGCACAAGGCCCAGTGTGATGAGAGAAGAGGCAGCGCCTCTGGAGTCTCGGAGGCGTCGGAAGCCGGGAATCCAGTACGGATATAGAGGCAGCTCATAAGATCAGCGGTGTGGTGCAGAATCTCACCTCACATTTTGGCAGCGCTCACAGCAAGGAATGTACAGTACAGGTGCCACTGTCCAGTGTGCGTTACAGCGCCAGGAATAAGAAAAAAAAAGAGGTGTACAACCCTCCCTGGTCATCATGGCACTGAACTGGGTGGTTCTGCACGGCATTTCACATGGCTGAGCGGCTGGTCGAGCTGCTCATTGGCTCTGGTGCCTTTAGCCCAACCACCGGCCTGTCCAATCGCGCAGCCCCCCTCACCCGGGGGCCCCCAAGTTTCCCACCCGGGCGCTTACAGCTCTGTGACGACACCATCTTGGGCCTCTCATTGGGCGGCCGACTTGCTGGCATGCGATACCATGGATCATGGTGCTGCTTGGTGAGCGGCTGCGACCTGCAAAGACTGCTAGAATGACACTTGCCCACCTCTCACAGCGCTTCTCGCCGCACCTCTCGCAAGGGTCCTCGCCCCATCTTTCCCGCCCATGCCCGCCTGGCCACATCATGGCCCTTAAACGCCATGCCCGCCCCCAATCCCTCGAGCTCTCTTCCCTTTACCTTGGACGAACAAACAAAAAGCCGATAGATCTGTCGCTAGGTGGCCTACAGACGGACCCAAACCCGCGGCCTCCAACGACGACGCACCGACGAGTTCACCATCGATAGCTCGCGGTCTCCCATGCGGATGTGATCTACAGCTGCTTCACCAGCAGCCAGCCAAAACCACCACAACCACGAAAGTAGCGCAAAACGCAGCAATTCGTACCACGACAGCGCTTTGATAGCGACCCGCGGCGAGAATCCCAATAGACATATCCAATACCCGCCGCTTCTGCGAGGTGGCATTTAAAGAAAACACCAATCCCTCCCCCACCCATTAAACACCAGCTGTCGCCGACATGCCCGTCTCATTCTTCCAGCGGAAGCCGAACCGCGACGGCCCCAAAACCTATCGCGTCGTCTTTCGCAAATGGCCCAAGATCTCGAGAAGGGCGACCTGGTGGCTCATGCCTTGTGAGCTGGCCGGCACTGTCGCCGGCCTCGTCATCTTCGCCATTTCCCAGCCCAACCTCTGGCGCACCGAGATGTGGCAGATTGGCTGGGACCACAGATGGAACTCGAACCCGGCTATTATCCTCTATGCTTACGCCAACCACACGCCCCAACCGCACATCGCTCTGATCTGGACCCGAACGTGAGTCTATTGGATGAACAACGTCGCGCGTCGAACATTCGACTAATACAATGTCTAGGTTTACTGATTTCAATGTCGCCATCTCTGTGCTCTCCCTCTTCATGCTGATGAGCAAGCTCACTGCTTTCATCATGAAGGTCTGGTACCCTCCGCTCGCTACGTTCATCAATGTCGGCATGACCGCCCTCTACACCGTCAGTGTCTACGGTTTCATCGGTCCCGATAACATCGACCCTCGATACCCTGCCCCCTCTGCCTGGTACTGGCGCAAAGGATGTGGTCCTGCCAAGGCCTATGGCTCTTACCAGCACTGCAAGATTGCTCAAGGATCGCTAGCCATTGCCCTATGGATGATGCTCGTTTACTTGTTCAACCTCGGCTTTGCTGCCTACGCCATGTGGCCCAACAAGGCCAATGACGTTATCAAGGAGGACGAGGATGAGTACAGCCCTTCCGGCGCCGAACCAAAGGCCCACAACTGGGAAATGCAGAGCATGAAGTCCCCCATGGGCTTCCGCCACCAGCCCTACACCCCCCGCACGCAGGCCTTCCACACCTTGGACCGCCAACTACCGTTGCGAGCAACGCAGGCTCCTGAGCCATGAGGCACCCAGTAACATACACAAAAACTATGAGACGATGGGGAAGATACACAAACCCGCCACACGGAGCGATGGGGGGTTTTGATATAGTTCCGGGGGGGGGGGGAGCTTAAATTTTCCTTGAGTATATTTGGGTTCGGAGTTTGGGGATCTTACATGATATACCATTGGATTGGCTGGGTGCCCCGAGAGGCCCCTCAACTCTGAAATATTTCTTTTTTCTGGGATAACATCTTAACCTGTACATTTTTTCTCTTATTTATCCATGTAGCATTCTCGTCTAGCGTGCTGCTAGCTGGCATGTTTGATGACGGCGAGAGATGTGGAGTGTGACGATTATACGGGTACGAAGCCGGCCCCTTTCACTCCCGCAATTTTTACCGAATTGGTTCAGATATACACTATCTACATACATAATGATTCATCGATGAGTGTATATCTACCCTATTTCAGACCCTGATGACGCGAGAATGTGCACGCTCTTGTACGCCTCGCCGGATATTTTCCACTGCATTATTTTTTCTTGGCCACCGGATTCCCCCACCTCAGCACTCTCTCCGCATTTGAAACGCCCGGGCCGGAACACGAACCGGCACCGGATCTCACGCCCCACAGCAGCTGTTCGTTCCCCATCACCACCCCGCCATGGCGGAAACCTTCCCCAATCCCAATGGCCGACGTCTTTTATAGATAAAGGCGTTGCGTCGCCAATTGACTTTCCCCCTCCCTTCTCCCTCTTCCCCGGGAAACTCTGAAACTCTGGTTCGCGCATAATCATCTGGCAGAGCCGATCGTTATGTCGCTTCTTCAACGCATCGTTGCTCCGTCGAGCAAGGGAGCTCTGCGCCACGGCGCTGGTATCGCTCTAATCTTTGCTCGCCGAGCCTCCAACCTGGCCCCTCCCAAGGTCAGACCCGAGACCACCCATCGCATCCGTCGCGCCGCTGTTCTGACAAGCCGCAGCTCAGGGATCCCTCGTTGCTGAAGCAGAACGTGTGCTACGTCAACGGCAAATGGGTTCCCGCCAAGTCGGGCAAGACGTTCAAGGTCAACGGTGAGTTCAAAACCCCGCGGGGGGAGGACCGGCAAACCATCCCCCCTCCCCGATTGTCTACGTCATTGAGTCGGCTGTCGATGCTAATCTCCTCCCTCCTTGCCAGACCCTTCCACCGGCGCCCTGATCGGTACCAGTCCCGAGTTCGACTCCAGTGATACCGAGTCCGCCATCGCCGCCGCCGCCGATGCGTTTCCCGCCTTCCGCGCCAAGACCGGCCGAGAGCGCTCCAAGCTGCTGCGTGCCTGGTACGACCAGATGATTGCCAATGCCGAGGATCTCGCCACCCTCATCACCTGGGAGAACGGAAAGCCCATCGCCGACGCCAAGGGCGAGGCCGCCTACGCCGCCAACTTCCTCGAGTGGTTCAGTGAGGAGGCCCCGCGTATCTACGGCAACACCATCCCCAGCTCCATACCCGGAAACCGAGTTTGGACCGTCAAGGAACCCATTGGCGTTTGCGGATTGATCACCCCGTGAGTCTTTGGTGACAAATTTTGGCTGCTCTCGTTACATGGACTGACTGGTGTTGCAGGTGGAACTTCCCTGCGGCCATGATTACTCGAAAGATCGGCCCTGCGCTGGCGGCGGGCTGCACCGTTGTCTGCAAGGCACCCGGAGAGACTCCATTTACGTCCCTGGCCCTGGCCGAGCTTGCTCACCGAGCAGGCATCCCCAAGGGCGTTGTGAACATTGTGACGTCCCTCGACAACACCCCCGAGATTGGAGAGCTCCTCACCACCTCGCCAACCATCAAGAAGATCTCCTTCACCGGGTCCACGGGAGTTGGCAAGCTTTTGATGAAGCAGTCTGCCGGCACCCTCAAGAAACTCTCCATGGAACTCGGAGGCAATGCCCCCTTCATCGTATTTGACGATGCCGATGTCGACGCCGCCGTTGCCGGTGCCGTCGCGTCCAAGTTCCGCTCCTCGGGCCAGACCTGCGTGTGCGCGAACCGCATCTACGTCCAGAAGGGCATCTACGACGAGTTCGCCCAGAAGCTCACCGAGAAGGTGCAGGCCTTCCGCGTCGGGAACGGCTTCGAAGAGGGCATCACCCATGGACCCCTCATCCACGACCGCGCCGTGTCCAAGGCCGAGGCGCACGTCCAGGATGCCGAAAACAAGGGCGGCAAGGTGACCATCGGCGGCCAGCGGATCCAGGACCTGGGCCCCAACTTTTTCGCGCCCACTGTGATCCGCAACATGACGCCGGAGATGGACATGGCCTCTCAGGAGACTTTCGGCCCCGTCGCTGGCCTGTTTCCCTTCGAGACCGAGGAGGAGGTGGTCAAGATGGCCAACAACACCAACGTGGGTCTGGCAGGATACTTCTTCTCCCGCGACATGGAGCGGGTCTACCGCATCGCCGAGAGCCTCGAGGTCGGTATGGTCGGAGTCAACACCGGCCTGATCTCCGATCCTGCGTCGCCGTTTGGCGGTGTCAAGGAGAGTGGCTTTGGTCGTGAAGGTTCGCTGGACGGTATCGCTGAGTATCAAGTGACCAAGATGGTTACAACCGGCGGCATGGGCAAGCCGCTGCAGGCCTAGGAGGGGCGGATAGATAGATATACAACTCGGAGTTAATTTATCGAGGTAAAAATAGTCGCGGCGGTAATAATACCCAAAGAAACCAATTTTATTTTCATCAATTGATATCCACCAAATCCATATATGACTTGATTTATATTTGCGAAGTTGATATTTACCCAGTGTCGTGTTTGGGGCAGAAGCTTGCTGTCCCTTTCGTCCCTTATAAATGGGAATCCATGTGAGGTGATAAAAGGCTTTGACTTCCCACGACTACATCCACATATGTGTATATAGATAGTAGTATGTGCAATTGGGAAGTGTAGGGAAGGGGATCAACGTCCAGGAAGCAAAAAATACAAAAAGATAATGGATCTGATCGCGGCAGGGATCGAACCTGCGATCCTTTGCGTATTACTTGTAAAGCAAATGCCTTCTTGAAGCTTATTAGCACAATGTCCATGTGGAGTGTCCACGAATTACTTACAACCACTGGGCCACGCGACCGGGTTGCGTTGCATAGGTGGTGTGTTAAGTCAGTATTTAAGGAACATGGATAATTCGATATTGGCACACTCTCCCTCAGCATACATCTCCCTAAGCATCCATATTGCACACTTTGTGTTGCTCTTTCTCATTCATGTATACATATATATATATAAGAAAATTTATCCTCTCCCCGCCGTGCTTAGACTATGTATTCAATATATTTGGACAACCTCAATCCTAAACCCTGTCCTGCGCCGAGGAAGACAGTCAGGTTACCATGTCGGAGGATTTGGTGATGATAAAAAAGTGATATCTCGAACTATCACTGTAGAGTATTTCTATTTCATACCATGGGTAATTTGTCGATTGCTTTCGGTTAAATAGAGTTGTCACCACCATCACTTACATCAACATGACATACGATATTACACCAAGTTCGTAACTATCATTTGGGGTTCCCGCTATCAGCATGTTTCTCATACTCAAGCTTTCAGTTACTTCTCTCCAATTGCCACTAGCACATAAATACGTACTTCTTGGACCTGGTGCCATGGCGAAAGCTCACGGCGTTCTCATAGGTGTCACTAGTCACTCTGCCGGAGGCCCACGATGCGTCTGTCTTCGATGCTTATTCGCCCCTTCTGCAGGATTGATGGTATATAATCCATGAATTTCCGGGTGCATTGGAATCAAAAGGCAGCGTGGCTCAGTGGTAGAGCGTCTCTTGCACGTCGTCCTCGGTTCGATGTCTATGGCTGCTGAGGACTCATTGCAGCCGTTAAACCAGGTGCCCCGGTTTGCTGCAGGACCGGTGGTTATTACAGCTCAGCTCAGTAAGGAGAGACCCCTAGTTCGATCCTAGGCGCTACCATCGATCAATGTTTCTTTTTGACTTTTTATTTTTATTTTTTTGATTGTTCATCTCGTCAACTGTTGTGTCCACTTACTCACAAGCTATTCAAGTACTCTCTAGTCACAATCTAGAAGCTATACGCTGAAAGAAACGCGTCAACAACTATTATACATATGACAATAGATTCCACCACAAATTTATGCCAACATTATATTTAAGAGTAAAAGGAAATATGTTCAGCCAGTCAATCATTTGATCGATCTGTTTATAAAGGTACAGGGTAGGTAACATGACCGAAAATCGACCACGCGGGCAGCTTGAAATGTGGAGAGTAACGCCATCAATTACCCCACAGTGGAGTCACCCGTGCGGTGCGTGCAAACAGTGGTCATGACTTTGTGAAACTCGACATCGGAAGCTCAGGTGCAAGGATTTCGGCGCTGCAGAGTTAGACCTCAACTTCCCTGCTTCACAACAAAAAACCATGGCATTCTCACGAGCCAATGCGCCCGCCAGGCACTGCATGCGCCTTTTCGCATCCGAAGGGTACGCCAATTGTTTGCCGGGAACTCTCCCCCGCTCGCCTCGAGAGCTAGAGGCGAAGCGAGCGAGAGTCTCGTGTGCTTGGAACTTGACTGACATTGGGCGTCCAGACTAGCACTCCAGAGCGTCCCCCGTCGGCAGCTCGCTCCCCTCGCAACCAGACTCGCCGCAGAGCGACCCGGATGCTCTGCCGTCCGCTGCTTCAGCTCGTCGTCCCCCCTCCTCAAGAAGCGCAAGATTGCCGTGCCCAGCAACAGCCCCAAGCACAGAGACGCTCCCTCGGCCGCCCCCGCCGCCGGCTCAGATCATGACATTCCCTCGTCAAAGGGCCCCCAGCCCGACCCCGAAGACCCGCTCGACTTCTCCGCCGTCCTGAGCGCATACGCGCCCATCGACGCCCACTTCAAGACCCAGCTTTCCGGCATGGCCCACGGCGGCCGCTTCAACCCCAACAACCTGGGCGCCCTCCCCGTGCCCGTCAAGGAGCACGGCGCCGAGGCCGCCGCCACCTTCCCGCTCCGCGAGCTGGCGCAGGTCGTGCCGCGCTCCGGCCGCACCATCTCGCTGCTGGTCCACGAGAAGGACTACATCAAGCCCATCATGTCGGCCGTCCAGGCCAGCCGCGAGTTCAACCAGCAGCCGCAGCGCTCCGAGGATAACGAGCTGGAGCTGCTCCTCAAGGTCGAGCTCGAGCGAAAGGACGACGTTGTTCGCCGCATCAAGGACACCACCCAGGCCTACCGCGAGCGCATCCGCCAGGTGCGCACCCGTCACGAGAAGACGCTCAAGGACTGGAAGAAGAACGGCACCGTTCTGCCCGATCTCGTGAAGCGTGCCGAGAAGGAGCTTCAAAAGGTCCAGGACAAGAAGATGAAGGAGATTGATCAGGAAGAGGCCCAGATCATTCGCCAGCTGTAAATAATTTGCTTCAAAGGCATCGCTGTATGATTGTATGATCACGAGGCAGATATCTTTGGGCAGGTGACAAGAGACCAATGCTTACGGACAAGATGTAAAAGGTGGATGGGACATTGTGTTGTATATTACATATCGTGACATAAAAAGTGTACATTGATCTTTCCTCTCTAGATCCGTATTTCTTTTCTTCTCTAAGCCTTTGCCTTTGCCTTTGCCTTTTCCTTTGCTGCTGGCTTGCCTCCAGCTTTGGCCGCATTCTTTGATAGTAGCGAAGTCAGCTTGTTCTCGAATGTGTCGACATCTTTGCTTGTGTATGTCTCGGCGCGGAGGTGCCACGAGCGGGATACACCAATGGGATCCGTGGCGAATTTGGGTGTCTCATGCTGGCCTTGGACAGCCTTCTGGAGAATGACCTTGCGGACGGCCTCTTCGGCGTCGGTGATGATGGGCTCGGGGGCCTTGGCCTTGGTCTTGGCTTCGCCCTCAGCCTCCGCCTCACCCTCGCCTGCAGCCTCCTCAGGCTTCTTTTGTTGCTGGAGATACTCCTCGGCAGCGACCTTGGCCTGGGGATCGGCGAAAAAACGGAGCCCGTTCTTCTCAACCTCGGAGGCGTAGTGACGGGCCTGGAACGTTTGAGGGGCACCGACATTGTCGGCCGTGCCAAGGACGCTCAGGTTTTCAAGGACGGCAGCAGTCTTGCCGATGGTGGTTGAGGGTGCAACAGGCGCAAAGTCGGCGAGAGAATCGAGCGTCAGCGAGGGGCTGTACTTGGTTTTCATGCCAAAGCGGAAGCCGTCATCGAATGCCTTCTCGTCCGGGTCCATTCGCGCAAACTCGTCCCCGCGGGGCTTGCGCTCTTTGTCCTCATCCGACTCCTTGCGTCGACCTGTGAATCGCTTCGCACCACCGCGACCACGACCCCGACCGCCTCGGCCGACGAAGCCGCCTCGGCCCCTCGTGGGGCGACCACCATCTCGCAATGGCGACGTCAGGCGGGGACCCAGGCCGGCGCCACCTCGAGCACCACCCCGAGCACCACCAGCTTGGGCACCACCGCGGAGGCCACCGCGGCCACGGAACGTCAATTTGGGCAGGTTCTTCACGTCAAGGACCTTGGGGCCACCCGAAGGACCGGGTCCAGCACGTATGGGGCTGCGGGATCGGGCGAGGGCGTTGATCTCGGTCGTGGTAGCACGGGATCGCTCACGGTTCGAGGGCTGGTTGCTGGGGCCATTGTTGTCGGCGGCTTGCAATTGAGTCGTTGAGAATTGGCGGATGCAGCCCCGAAGAGCGTCAGAGACCTGCTCCAGCTCGGGCCTCGTCCGGCCGCATACCGAACGGAATGCGTGGCGTTGCATTGTTGCTTGATATCGTTCTGAGATGCGTTGAACTGGTGAGGGCACCTACGCTAATACAAATTTCTGCCGTCAGTCCATCGGATTACCTAAGCACACGGCAACCCACCTTTCTATCCGTGTTTCCCCCCACATACGACGGCTTTCAGGTGGAAACCAGCAGCTCAGTTAATCACTGAATTGGATCATGTATATAATAATTATATAAGGCAAAAACACCCCTTTATCTCATTGAGTAGAATAGCTACCAGAGGTCTTCAAGACCAACGCAATGCAAGATCCACATATTCTGGGCAAGGACAAAACCAATGTGACACCCATACACTGCCTGTTCCGTTCCATCAAGATGTCGACTGCCTCTAATACAGCCCTATACCAGTGCGATACCTGTACATTGCGACATGAAAGCCGCCAAAAAAAAAAAAAAGAACCCAAAAAATAGCCCATCTGAATTCCACGAGGCGAATGCTGGAGCCAAGTGGTGGCGACCTAGATCTCGTATGCCGGTTGACCATCTCAGGTCGGCTGGACCAGACAGCTACGCCTGTCCCTCGGCAGAGCAAAGGTCGATGTGAGCCACCCCAACACGGTTGTCACCCCGTGGGCACATTGGACATGTTTGACGTGCTGAATAACTCTGTTGTCCCCGCTTGAAACCCTCCTCATTGCAATCATTTCCCAAGAATGCACCCCGAGGTGCTGTCCAGCTGTGTTGCTCCGAACCATGACGTCCGACCTTCCCGGGTTGCCCTCGGATCAACGACCGTCTCTCATACGCGTTTATTAAAATGCTCCCTCTGAGGGAGCCGAGAAAAGGATTCTTTGTCTGCCTCGTGGCCTCACGCCCACCCAAAAACACACTTTATACACTCTGGGGCTGAACCATGGCCGGCTGGGGAGGGGTTAGTCGCGTGCTCGCATTCATCGGAATACGTGCCCAACTTACAGGACTGTTTAGCATGTGCTGTCGCTTGTTGCGACTCTTCTTAATATGGCTCTTGAGAGCGCTCGAATCCAGAGGCTTCAGCAGCTCGAAACTGCAAAGAAGCTCGGCAGACACCGACATGACGGCGCCCCAATTATCGAACTCACCGCAATACTGCGCCGTGTTAGTAAAGTTAGGCTGGGCCCGGGGTAGAGCGTGGACGACTTACGTTGGGGGCGCTAAAAACGGTGACCAAAACCCTGTCGGTGAAGAATTCGTACCCGTCTTCGACCACCATGTGCGCTCGGCAGATTAGGTCAAAGTCATGGACGGCCAAGAACTCGGTAATGACTCGCTTTCCAAAGCAGTAGCTGACGCCTCTCTCGTTGGCCTCCCAATCCTGTTCCATGTCTGCCGGATCTGACCATAACAGATCGTTCAACAGACCATAATCGGGCACGTCGGTTGGTCGTGCGATGTTTCGGATGTCGTCCATGTGACTCAGCGCGGGGGAGAGGCCTCCGTGAACGCAGAAAATCTTGCCAGCCACAATGGCGGCAATAGGCAACGTGTTAAAGCAATCCACAAACGTCTTCCAAATCTTGACATTGCACCTCCGCTTGCATTCATCGTAGAAGCCGTACACTCGAGTGACGTTGGCGCACTCGTGGTTGCCGCGGAGGAGGAAGAAGTTTTCGGGAAACTTGAGTTTATAGCACAAGAGAAGCAGGATGGTCTCGAGCGACTGCTTCCCTCGATCAACGTAATCGCCCAGGAAGAGGTAGTTGGCCATGGGCGGGAACCCGCACATCTCGAACATTCGGATCAGGTCCGTGTATTGTCCGTGAACGTCGCCAACAACCTTGACCGGGGCGTCCAGCTCGAGCAGAGCGGGCTGGGACAGGAACACCTCCCTCGCGCGCTGGCAGATGGCAACAATCTCGGCATTCTTGAGGCAAACGCTCTTGGTGACCTTTCCTGCATAGCCTGCGTCGTGGAGTCGCTTGATAAAGTCATCGAGGTCGATGTCCTTGATCTCGGACATGGCGACGTTGGTGTTGGACTCGCCTTTGGCATCGGGGGAGGCGGGCGCGTGGACTGGGTTGATGGTGTTGTCTCGCTTCACCAGGATAGACTGGCCTGGGGTCTGCATGTGAGTGTTGACGCCGGCATTGGCAGACGGGGGCTGGTCGGAGACATGGTCGACTTCGCCCGAGGCCTGGGCTGCGCTGAGATCGTGGGCGCTCTTGCCCGAGCTGTGGACGGGGGATGGCGGAGGCTGCTCCTCCTGGAGGGCCGATTCTGGGGTGGAGAGGTCGGTGGAGTTGTTCCTCAGTGGTGGGAGGTCGCTCCGGCTTAGACGGGACACGCTCGACCTGGCGCTTCTTCCGGACCGCACCGAGGCGGCATCGTTCTTGGCAGTGTCGTTTGCAGCGTCTCCGTTGGATAGAATAGCCGAGTTCCTGGGGCTGTCTGTCTTACCGCTCCCAGGTATCTTGGACCTCAGGGAGCGGAAAGACCGTGTCGAGTCCTTGGTGTCTGACCTGCTGAAGGAAGGGTAGGACTGGAGTGGCGCATCTACAGCGCCTGCGGAGCCCTTTGACCCAGAGCCCTTGGAGCCGGAGCCACCGCTCTCTCTGGAATTCTGGTTGCCCATTGTACCAGATGTCGGATCCCCGTGTCACTCAAGCGCGACGACTGTCTCAAATGTCGCGTGGTGGCGTGGGAGTCTCGAAGGGGCTCAGCGGCCTACCTTTATTACAGGCACCCACGAATCGTAGTCAATGACGGACGGCGGCACGTATGTGTGCTAGGGAGGATGAAACAGTCGACCGAGGACAGTGAAAAAGGAGCCGCGACGACGGGCTCTTGGTGCGTCCGTTTTGTGTGGTTTCGGCTGGCGCCTGGGATAGGCTGATGAGAAGGCGAGGTCGGGTGTTGGGGGGTGTGGTTCGCGGCGTTGATGACGTCGTTAGGGGAGCGTCCTAACGCCGGGGATGCAGCCGGGGATGACGAGCAGCGCGAGAGGGCGGCAGTCGGAGATAGTGCCTTGGAGCGAAAAGGCCGATTTTAAGTCTGGACAATAGGCCTACGTCAGCTTGACTCACATCTAAATATTTCGAGCAGCAGCAGTGACAGGCCAAGTTTGCGCGGCGCATTCAAAGGTGGAGCATACTGGGGGGGAAAACGAGACAGCTTCGAGGGCGGCGGGAATGGACCGTGATCTCAGGCCGTGGGTAGGAGCAGTTGCGGTTGTGTCGAAGATGAAATACTAAGACGGGGGGAAAAAAAGTACCTGCGGGAGGGGAAAGAATCGGCAAGCGAGAAAAATAAGACTGCCAAGAAAGCCTTGGGAGAAACGAGCGTCAAAGAGGACGAGTTGGGCGCTGGGTGGTTGCTGCTGAAGGCGGCAGTTTGCGCAGGGTTTGTTGGACCGGGGTGTCGAGTTGAGGCTAGGCACTAGAGAGACGAGGGACGGAGGATATGTCGAGGCGGCTCTCTCAGGCGACCGAGGCGTGGATCCCGGTGACAAGAGCAAAAGCAAGTCGAAGCGGTTGCAGAAGAAATATAATGTCGACGGGGCGATAGTGACGAGAGAGTAGGGGCAAGACGTTGTTTGGGAGGGATGATGCTTTGGCTGGTGGTGAGGTGATGGAGAGGGAGGAAAGAGGGTGGAGATGATGAGATGGTCAAGGATGAGAGACGAAAACGATGACGGGGATGGACGAAGAAGGTACAAGGTGTACTATGTAGGCGAAGGCGTGAGAGAGAGTCGCACTGGAGGCTCCGTGGTGCCGGATAAGGTCGAAGGCGACGGAGCAGGCGTGGCGGGCGACTACGGATTAAGGTTCCACACCCCTCCTCACAGCTCTGTTGTTGACCTCTGGGATGCTGCTTGGGCGCAAGGTATCCGTACGGCGGAGACGATGAGTGACGACGCTGAGAATCAACGGGGAAGCGCGGGAAAAGAGAGAAGAAGGAAGGGAGAAAGTCGATTGTTGGTGGTATGGGCGATCGATGGTGGTTCGCGTTGCACTCGATTGGGGAAGCGACAGACAAACAGGCGCCGGGGATCTGCTACAATTGGCACCTAGGGCGCCCGAGTGACGAACTGCGCTGCGCTGCGCTGGGACGGGAGGGTTGAGAGGTGGGATTGGGGTGGCAGGGGGGCCGGGCAAACTAGAGTGGCAGCGGCAAAAGCGATTGGCGAAAGTTGCGAGGCCCGCGAGGGTGATAAGAGAGGGTGAGCAAGTGTAGGTGCGTGCGTGCGTCTCGTGTCAAGGTGCGTGATGCTGAGGGATGTGGGATGTGGGATGTGGCTCCGCGATGAAGAAATGAGACAGGACGTCGTCGAAGCTTTGTGGGGGAGGGGCCCGAAGTTAAGCGGCAATATTTTTCATGTATGACCTACGGCAGCTAAGGTATGCAGACATCAAGAAACCGACGGGAAGCGGCAAGAAGAAACGAGGTTGAGGCTGTGTCGATCAGCGAAAAAAATCGAGCCACGCGCGTGGCCGGATGGCAACTCGCGGCCTTGTGGACATTGGCCGAAAGGTCTGGATTCTGTCAACGGTGCCCACAGAGCGAGAACAAGCCTCCTAGCTCCAACCTCAAGACTGGGCCAAGGGCCCGTGAGCTTTTTGCTAGCTGCCGATATCCACGGAATTAGACATAGATCCTAGGACCCGATGCCCAAGGGGACCCAGGGCCCCAGACTCCTAATGCCCAACGAGAGCAGGGGTCGGGACGGGAACGCCTAGTCTGAAGTCTTTTACGTACATAATTGAATAGATAGGGAACAGAAGAAGAAAGCAAATTTGTGACCGAGTACTACTTTGAAAGATGGGTATCCATCACGAAGCGGCTTAGGATGGAGTCGTTTTTTTTTTCTTTCCTCTTGTTCCCTGCCTCCCGCACCCCCACTGCACCCCAATTGTGCTGCAAGGCCGGGCCATGCTCAACGACTATTGGAGATTTTGTGTATGCATGTACTCCGTATTACCGCTTGAGCAAACCGCACGCATAAAGAATCGCCGCCAACCTGACCATTGAGCGCAGCGCAGCCGCATGCAGCAGGATACACACAGGGAATCTACCAGGGTCTGGGGGAGACGACATGAATGTCATATGGCACGTGCGAGAAACGCATGCCGCGGAACACCTGGTTCGGCCTGTGCGAGCGTGGCAGAGAGACAGATGGAGTGAGAGTCAGAAAGAGAGCCAAAGAGAGAAAACAGAGGAGGGGACTTTCCTGCTGTCTCATTCGACATATCACCTTTCTCTTACACGGTTGCTGGAGCAAGACAGCCAAGACCGCGGGACCCGCCATCCAAGCATCTGGACCACTGCCCACGCGATCCGGCCTCGGCCTTCCCCATGATTACCGTGGCATTGGGATATGAGCTTGCAATGTGCAAAGGCCACCTCAGCTACCTTGGCTGCAATCAAACCGGGCAACGGAGTTGGAGTTGGATGCACACGAGGACATGCTCCCGTGACCTCACCCCGTGCTCGCCGCCCCCTTCACCGACGCCGACAGGCCGCCGCCCCCACCACCCAGGGCCACCGGGAAGACGAATCCAGCGAAGCGCCTGTTGACGGAAACGGGGAGTTGAGCGAACTGTCCTACAAGCGCAACCCACCTCCCGCAAGTCGCCGTCTGGAGTGTGCTGCGTCTTGAATCTTGGTGATTCAGATCAGCTCGCCTTTGCCCGTGCTTGTCGACCTTTGCGACAGGGGGGCTGGGGTTGTTGTCTTTTTTTTTTTCCTTCCCGAAAGCTTGGTTGTGTCAGCACATTTCAACTAAGTCGTCAAGCATTCCCTCCGCTGCGGCTCCAAGACATGCATATACAACACCTAGCGTCGACGTTGAAGAGCACCATATGCAGGTAGTTCTGACGCCAAGGGTAAACGTACATGGCGGTGACTCTTTCTTCTGCTGGCTAATTGTTAGCTCGTCCTTCGTGGCCTCGTTGTCATTGCTGCATATTCTATGTTGCATTTTCTGCGACCTGGGCACACCCCTCTGCATCATGACCATGTCATCGCGAGTCTGGTCTCATGATTGGCTTTGGTTTGATGGGAGCGACTGTCTTGGTATTGTCTCTCTTTTTTTTTTTTTTTTTTCCTTGCTTCTTTTTTTCTGCGTGAAATCCCACATGACTCGGAAAACGAAACACTTGCTGATCAGTCAGCTGCTGGGGCCAAATGGACACGCCGATGATTCAAGTTGAAGCCGAGATTCGCAGAGGTGGTGGTAGCTTTCGCGTCTTTGTAGACTTCGAGTTGATGCCTCCACTCAATTGGCTTCAGATAATCGGAAGCATATCTGAATGGGTAGCAAGATCTTCTCACAAGCCGCAAACCCAGCCCCAGTTCCAGCCCCTCACAGAGCTCCTCCCGAGCCACACAGGTGTGGTGCTGGTGCATCTCGGTGTAGTTTAGTGGACAGCTGCCTTGTGACTAGCCCCAATGCGGATCAAATTGCAGCAGCCGGTCTGTCATGTCGAATGAGGTAACGGAATTTGCGTGGTGATGGCATCCAGGAAGGAAATGTGACGGGTAAAGGAACGAAAATTTCCAGGAACACTGACGATCATCCTGAAACGGGACTTCAAAAAGGTACCGTTGGGCAATCCCGTGGACGGCGTCTCGGCTCATCGGATACTTTGGAGTAGTGGGCAACCTATCGACACACTGGGCGGAAGGCACAAGGCAAAAAACAAGGCGATACTTGTGACGAGACTGGAATTACCAAATATATAAAAGCGGTCCTGATCGTCCCTTGCCTTCATTTTCCGGCTCTAGATGCCGAGACTTTGGCTCGACTAAAGCGCAAAGGAGTACGGGCCACAATGGAGACGATTAATCAATCCACATGCCTGCATGTTTGGACATATTAGTTGACACCTTATTAGGTTGCTGGCCGATCTAAACAGCTAGCAAACCAACCCACTGGAAGATGTAAGCCGAGAGGGTGATTATGCTGGGGAGAATTCATGCCAAGAGGAGACAAAGCCCAATTTTCGTTTCACCGTCTGTCGTCAGCGCCAGCGACTTTAATACCTGCTCGCTGAGAGTGCCCCGCTCACGTACATCCCACCAAGACTAGGCTTTTTTACATGTGCGAGCGTTGGGAAGCAAAATGCGGTCTTGCATGCTGTGAATCGGAACGAAGCGGAGGCGGGTGCACGCTACGTAGTTTGGTGGGCCTCGATGGAGCCTCCGCCAGAGATCGGGCGGGCACCGAAGTTGCCAGCGCAAGGACTTGGTTTTGATCAAGGCAAAATACCCAACGGGTCATCATGCTGCGCGGGGTCATGCTGCACGGAATGGAGGGAATGAGAAGGCAAGCTCCGGGTGGAATGATCCCTGGAGGGGCGCACTCTGATTCAAGGGCCCTGTTGAGCTGAGGCCAAGGGATGGGAGCCCCAGAGATCATCATTACCGGTGTTCTTACAGGCAATCGCACTGAAGTTCCTCATGAGGAATAAATTAATGCGTGGGCTGGTAGAAGGGCAGTGCAGACAGCTCCCCTGGAAGGGAATCAAATCGCCGATAGCTGCTGCTAGAGCGCCAGGGTCAGTGGTGCGGAGCAGGGCTGAGGCGAAAAGGGCTTCTAAATTTAGTGGGAGACCGGGTGGACGGCGCGCGAACGAGCACTTGTGTGAGTGGGATGGGGGGAAGGCTGTGTGAGCGAGTTCGTCACCCATCGTCCCCCGCCCTATGACCCCTGGAGGCCATTGGTGGTTGAGTTCGACTCTTGGGTGCTCAGCCCTTCGGGACTGCGTCGCCTTTTTTCGGGTCAGGTTCCATTTCTATGGCACACGCCGTTGCCGATGGCCCAAGCTCACTTTCTCGGCATAGACGAGAGTCAGGGTCCTCCCACCTCATCACGTCACACCTGGGTTGGGTTTCTCGTTTTCACTTACGCAGCCCGTAACCATTGGAGAGTTGCGTGACATCGGCGGATGGGGGCGAGTGGTTGCTGAATCGCGGCGGATTGGGAGGTGTACGTTTGCTGGCGTGCGTGCGCGTTATCGTGCGCAAGGAGCAATTTCTTTCTTTCTTCCTTTCGAATTTGGCTTGCCCCTCCCTCCTCGCTCTGTGCGATGTTTGTGTATCATGGTATCACCATGATTTTTTCCCAGGCCAGGCCCTGGACCTGCATGTAAGCACCAATTTTTTGCTCAGATTGGTGGGGCCCTCACAAGTGTTCACGATTCGCCTGTGGCTAGCTCGTCGGCTGGATCAGGGCAGCATGTTGATCAACACAATGTCAAGCTTGATTCCCAAAGCGGGGCCCTCCAGCATCGTGCTCCCAGGTGCAGCCCGGCCGAGCGTCGTAAGCTCCGAGCGAGCCAAGACTTTTGTTCTTCTCGGGCTCTAGACAGAAACTTAGGTCGGGCCAAGACGAGCGCCAAGCACAGAAAAGCCTCGCGGAATAAAAAAAAGTTGGGGGCCGAACAAAGAGGAAACGACAAAGCACCTGAAATCTCTCACAGAGGTAATTTACGGTCAGATGGGATTCCATTCCAGAGGGGGCCTGCCCAAGATTGGGCTGAGGGCAGGCAAGTGAAACCGCCCATCTCCCGCCCGTCAGCAAATAAACCCACCTAGTCCCTGAAGCGAATAGGCTAGACTACGGACCTGTGCATGTACTTGGCCATTTCTCCCGCTCTGTTATTGGTTTGCAGAGCTGACTGTGTCGGATGACGATTCGATCCTTCACACCGGCTTTCCGTTGCGTGCTGGCGGACCAATGGCGCGCTTGTCGTGTTGGAAGGGGGATTTGATAAACTCAGGACCATGGGGCGTTCGCTGATCGTGTTGATGTCGATAGTATTCGGAAAGGATTGACTGAGAATAAGTGGAGGCCGACACATGGTGCACTGTGCTTCTGCTTGTCACGATAAAAAAACGAGGGCTGCGCCAGGCTGGGGCCTGGACCCTGAGCAGCTAGAGTGGCTGAGTTAGCGGGCACCAGCCTGTTCCCTTCAGGGACAAAACGCATGCTGGTAGTGAGGGTTTTAGTGGGAGAGAGGCCGACGAGGGGCGTCGTCCAGCAGCGTCCAGCGGCTACGGACCAGGGAGTTGGGGATAGAGTGCGCTGCAGACGTAAGCACCAAGAGGGCAAGCTGCAAGCCCCCAAGCCCCCCCGGCGGCCCTGGAATGCCCCAAGGCAGAAAAATGGCCTCTTGGTGCGCTCTCCCAGTCCTTTGGCCTGTCGCTCCACCCACCAAGCTGCAACTGCCACACACACACGCCGGCGTCGACAATCCACTCCGGCTGCTGCGCCACGCCAAACTCCACGTCAACCTCGCCCGGGCTGTCGCTAACCACAAACCGCAGCGTGGGCGTCGTCGTGGCCGGGTCTAGTCTGGGTCTTGGCGGGAGCAGAGTTCAGCACGTCCATAGCTCGCCCAGCCCATCCATGCACAACCATCCCAGTCCAGTCAGCAGCGACTTTATAAATCCTGCGTCCTCAGCCGCTTCCAGTTTGCTGACATCTCTCTTCCATCTTATCCATCCGTCTCTTACCGTCGTTTCGGCGTCTTCCCATCGAGCTTTTGTCGCCGACGAGCCTCACTCGCTAACCGGTTTCGCCTCGTACTCTCACACACTCGCCTCCTCCCACCGACACACGCCTTACGTCATCCCCGACCACCCCCCCGACCCCTCGACGTAATCTCATAAACACCACCAACACCATCTGAAAAGCGAAATCAGAATCTAAACATCACACATTAACGCAAAGATGGGTGTCGGTCGTTTCTTTTGCGTGGCGCTGCCGTTTGCGCTCACTGTTGGCTCCATCATTTTCCTTCTTGTCGGTGCTCTTGCTGGCGTGGCCGACAAGTCTCTCTACATCTTCCGTCTCAATATCACGGATATGAGCATCGACCCTGCCAACGTCGACAACATTGTTTCAAATCTCGAGAGCCGTGACATTCACGTCGACATCCGCGCCGCAGTCAAGACCGACAACATCACTGCCGCCGATCTTGGTCTTGGCAATGTCTACGACATCGGTCTCTGGGGCTACTGCTACAAGGACCAGAAGAACAAGCAGCACTGCACCAAGGCCAAGTTCAACTGGGCCGCTTCTGCCCTGAACACCTCTTACATCGAGAACTTCGGCTCTGCTGCTGGTGTTCAGATTGATCTCCCCTCGGAGATCACCAAGGCCCTCAAGGCCTTCACCAAGGTCACAAAATGGACCGAGGTTGCATACATCGCCGCCTTTGTGGCTCTCGCTGTTGAAATCGTCCTCGGTATCTTTGCCAACTGCTCCAGACTGGTATCTTGCTGCACCTGGATCATCGCTGGTCTCGCCGCTGTCCTGGTCGGCGCTGCTGCTGGTCTCTCTACCGCCATGGCCGCTGTCGTTGTCGGAGCTATCAAGGCTACCGCCAAGTACTATGGTGTCAACGCCAGCATCAACTCTAAATTCCTTGCTGTTGTCTGGATCTCCACCGCTTTTGCCATCGGCGCCACCATGTTCTGGGTCTTCACCATCTGCTGCTGCAAGCCCGAGCACCGCAGCCGCAGCAGCCGCAACAAGAACCGCGACTCTCACGCCGAGAAGCTTCTTCCCACCGGCGGCACCGGCTACGCTCCTCTCAACAACGACCACGAGATGACCAGCGGCAACTACTACAACCAGAACCAGAGCCAATCCCAGTACGGTGCTCCTCGCTACCCCAGCGGAGCTCCTCGCTCTGATCTGGCCTACGAGCCCTACTCTCACCGTGCCTAAGCATCTGCAGCGTAGCTGCATGAGTTTGACACATGATACGATTGGTCGTTTTTACACACCCTTATGAATTTGCATTGCCGGCGTTTGGATATAATTGGGCACTCGTGGGGGATGGTACCGGACACTTGGGTTGGCCGTAACGAACATGAGGGCCAAGATAGTGCAACGCTTTTTTGTTTTTATTCTGGCGAGCGATAGTAGTCGAATTGTAGATTCGAGTTGAGCAATGAACTGGGAAGACGCTGGGCCAATGGCATGATACCCAAACAGAGGGGATCTGAATGATGACATATATAGCCTGCTTATTCTTCATTTTGTTGTATGATATTACTCAAAAAACTATGAACATTTTTTCCCTCACTTTTCATCTCGTGCCCCCTTTCGCCTGGTGTTTTTTTTCCTCTTGCAATGTCATAATTCTCCTTGGTTGACATGGTTCTGAGCAATAACCACGACGGGACCACCACACCGATCGAGATTTTAAAAATTTTGCCCACCAGCGCAGAACCCACTCACACGCTTTTTTTATGTAGGCGCATTGCATAACACTCACCCTCAGACAATTTATATACCATTGACCGGCGCCGAACCTGTCGCTGATCTAAAACACCGTGCTGTAGCAGACAGACGAATGGCTCCCTGACCCCGTCCTCGTCGTCGCTCTTCCCTCCCTCCCCTCCCTCTCCCACCGTCGCCGTCGCGACGACGACCCCTCGCCGCCATGACTCAACCCCGCGACTGCGAGGTCTGCCGTTGCCCCTCCCCCGCCAACAACCCCTCTGCCATGGTCGCAAAAACTCATGCCTCTTCCCCCCAGGTCCACCTCGCGAGAGCCTACTCCCAGGGCCCCATCACCGCCCTCACGTTCCTCGGCGGCGCCTCCCACCTCCTCGGCGGCGAGGACACGCACCTGGCCGTCTACGACCTGGGCCCCGCGCGCCATGTCGCCCGCCTGCCCGTCTTCGCGTCCCAGCCCGTCCACGGCATCCGCGTCCTGCAGGGCCGCGTCCTGATCTGGGGCGCCTCGAAAGTCGCCGTCATTTCGGAGGATGCCCTGCGGCGCTTTGTCGCCGCCGGGCACGGGGGCGATGCGCCCGGGATAAAGACCGCCACGGCGCCGGATTGGATCTACGACGCCGCCCTGTCGCCCTTTGACGCTCAGGCGGCGGTGCTGGTTACAGCGCACAACGAAGTCGTCCCCGTGCGATTCGACGTCGCGGATAGATCCCCCGTTCTGGGCTCCGTCGCATCGCCTTCGAGGCCCATGCTCTACGCTGCGAACGTGAAATGGCTGTCGGACGACTGCGTTCTTGTTGCCGGGGGCACCGTCTTTGGCGAGATCATCATGTGGAAGTACCATCTGGCGCAGGCGCGGCCGGAGCTGATCTCTGTTCTCGCCGGCCACGAGGGCTCTATTTTCGGAGTGCACATCTCAGACGACCTGGCCTGCGCAGATGGTTCGACCGTCCGTCTTCTGGCCAGCTGCAGCGACGACCGGACGGTGAGGGTATGGGATATCACAGATCGGCAACTCGAGACGAAACTGGAGCACGAATTGTCGGCGCCGCGCGAGACGGGATTCGGATCCAACATGGCACCGGGGGAAGAAGTCGCGGGAAACAAAAGCGCCGAGACGGACCAGGCTGTGGCGGTTGCTATGGGCCACGGCTCGCGCATCTGGGGCGTCAAGTTTGCGCCTGCAGCACCGGATAGCGTGCTGCCGGCAAACGAGCTCACACTCTACTCATTTGGCGAGGACTCTACGACCATTCGTTGGCGCTTTGACTTAGACGAGGCGTCTTTGGGGGATACTGCTGGATCTTCAAACCGACTACATGGCGTGCTGAGAAATCAGGCAACATTTGCCCTCCATGACGGCAAGCACTTGTGGTCCCACGCCATTACTGCCGTAGGAGAGCAGGTTATGGTTGCTACTGGTGGTGCGGACAGCAAAATTTCTCTTCTCAACCAGCCGCTATCTTTGTCCTCGAACACGACCGAGACGCCCGTTCACGACACCACAACCCTTGATATCCCGACCTTTTTATCCTCCTGCATCAACCCCAGCGAACTGGGTCCTGGCCGCGAAATTGTTGGACGTTATGACTTCATATCCGAAAATAAAGTGCTAGTCACAACGTCGCTGGGACGACTAATCTTGGGCACCTATGAAAAGACACTGCAGTGGCAAGAGATTAAAATCGATGATACTACCATGGCAGGCGTCAAGAATTGCTACATCATGCGGAGAATCGGCGACGGGGCAGCTGTGTTGGGAACGACGACGGGAGATCTCTATCATTATACCGAGACTCAAGGCGTAACACATATTGGCTCCGTGCCTCGCAAGATCACTAACATTCTGCTGCTCACCAGCCCCGGAGATGCTTGCAGCTCATCCGTCGAGTTTCTCGTTCACATGCATGGTGTACCTGACGCACAGTACTTTACAGTGGAATGGACCACGGGAACCGTGCTGGCTACAGCCGATGTTCGAGGTGTAGATCCCCGCTTCGTGGCCTTGTCCGCCGGCAAGCTCAGAGGAGGCTTGCTCGCAATGGGCTCCCGTTGGGGTTGGCTCTCTATCCTGAAACGCGGAGAAGAAGGCTTCCGCCCCATCATTGACTTGGCGACGAAGAGCTTCGACGCAATCACCGGTATCGTGCCGCTCCCAACTAAGGGCGGAGACCGGGCGATGTCGCCATACTTTTTGACCACGTGCCGTGATAGCAAATACCGAATTTATGAAATAGTGGAGGATAACCAGGATGTGCGGTTGGAATTAAGAAGCGAAACAATCTCTCTATTCGGGACAGTCATCGAGGGTGCGTGGTTCACCTGTGACGCAACCCCTGAGTTGATTTTGTTTGGTTTCAAGAGCAAGAAGATGATTGTTTGGAATGAAACACGCCGAGAAGAAATAGCCACCGTCGAGTGTGGCGGTTCTCACAGAACATTCACTTTCGCGCACCACCCGACGGATCCTCACAATATTCGTTTCGGTTTCACCAAAGTGTCACAGTTAATCATTTACTCACAGCGAGGGGTGTCGCATCGAACGCTCAGGCAAGGAACCCACGGAAGAGAAATCCGGTCGCTCAGCTACAACGGGCGATATCTTGCAACCGCCTCCGAAGATACAACGATACGGATTTGGGACCACGGAGATTTTCGGAAGCGCCCGGCGGGCGAGACCCAGCTGCGATGTTTGGCATCAATGAAAATGCACATATCAGGGCTGCAGCAACTCCAATGGCTTGGGGAGGATTATCTTTTGAGTAGCGCTGGCAACGAAGAGCTCTTTATCTGGAGGGTGCGAAGTTTCGATGATACCGGCTACCAGGGACTAGGAGTGGTGTGCGAAGCAGTCTTCAACGACAAGACCAAAGACGGGGACCTCCGCATTATGTCATTTGATGCCCACAAAGTTGCATCTGATGGCAACATCATTCTGACCATAACCCTGTCTAACTCGGGTCTGAAAACTTACCGCTATAGGCCAGATGGATCTTTCCATTTGCTAGCCCAAATGTCCTACACGGGAGCCTGTATCACACAGGTGCGCCATCTCGGGGTGGACGAGAGCGGCATTTCAGCGCTCACAGCCTCAACGGATGGCCACTTGGCCACTTGGGAAGCGAGGTTCGACAACGAGAGCGTAGTCAGCCATGTACTAGTGCATGTGGCACCATTGCACCAGAACAGTATCAAAGATCTTGATCTGAGAGCAACACCCGAGGGTTTCCAGGTCTTGACAGCTGGTGATGACAACGGGCTTGGCCTTATCACACTAAAACCACTTCTTGGCGAGCCAGGGAGTGGACGTTACACAGTATCAGACCGAGGCATCGTGAGAAAAGCCCACGCCGCGGCCATCAATGGGGTGGCATTGATACGGCGTGGTGATGCAACCTTTGGAGTGAGTGTAAGTAATGACCAACGCGTCAAGGTATGGCGAATTGGGACGGAGAGGATGGAGCTAGTTGCCGATGGGTACAGCGGAATAGCGGACCCAACCGATGTTGAGGTAATGACCAGCTCAGACCACATCGGGGATGACAGCGAGACCGATACCCCTGAGCAACTCAGATTTGTCCTCGCTGGAGTGGGTGCCGAGATTTGGACTATTTAGTCGTAATTATCCGGGCAAGATGGTGCAAGGCTATGTGGTCTCATGTCGGTTGTGCTATGGGAACGCGGAACCGTGATATCATGGCAGCCTACCTGTAGCAAGTAACACTTTAGATGAGGGTCGATAGAGCTCCCCGTGACAGGGCTGATTGAGATGCTCGCCGCGTGGGCTTTCCATCGTATCGAGCCGCAGGGCGTGATGATTTGGTTCCAGTGTCAGATTAGTGAGGTCGCATTTGAGATTGAGAGATGTGAGGTCATCCCGTACTCTGTCATTTTTAGCGCGCGAGACGCATGTCAGCCTGCATTGTGCCTTGCGTTAGCTAAGGTTCAACGGCTGGAGTTAGACGGGCTCGGTGGACCGAGCAAGGTCTTTGATTGAATGTGGCTGAAGAGAGTTTCGCATTGAGCAGAGCCCCCTTGCATTTTTCAGCTTGGCTGCGGTGGCAGATAAGGTTTCAAAGCTTAGTTTTGAGAGTGCAAAGTTGACTTTGGATCTGCAGTCGAGAAGTCAACTTCGAGAAGGAGAGAATGCAGAGTCAGCCTCAGCCACTTCAAGAGATGGACTAGACAAGGAATGAGACTGTTAGGCTCTGTCTGCTCCATACTGCCAAAGCATTTCCTGTGCAGCACCCTGTAATTTCAAATGTTCGAGTAGAAGGATTCAATTGAGGCTTGTAGGGCTGATTTCTGGCAATGCAATGGCTAGTCGGGGGCCCGGGCCTCTTGCAGTCAGCCATCTGCTCTGCGTCGAGGGTTGACAGCGGGGGCGTGTCATCCCTGAGACCAATAACCGGGACCCAACCGCGTAGCCAGGGCCAAATCGCTTCGAGACACCACGACGGATGCATGGCTTCACGTTGAAGAATATTTGATGCCAATCGCGAGGGCAGGGTACCTTGGGTGACGCCCGTGCAGGAAATTGCCGAACTGCATCAATCGCACCCTTGTCCTCCACGCCACGGCAACGAACCAATAACTTCAACATGTGGCGTGGGGGTATGGAGGACAGGGCAGAAGCGAGTTGCCCTGGGATGGGGACACGACAGGGACACGACAGGGACAGAATGACCGGAATCGTTGAGATCGACGTGAGGGAAATCTCTGGTAGCACGAATCTGGCAACGGCCATGATGGGCGCGGTGGGTGTGGAACGGCGCCAAGTGGATGTCGAGATTGGGCAATGATACGGGCCCAGAAATTGCGCGAGGCTAGCTTTGGCCTATCGTGTAGCACATATAGCGCCTGCTTGCAAGGGCAGCCGAGCAGAGAGCGTAGAGGCAGGGCAGAGAGGCAGGGCACTTATTGCAAGACACAAAAGAAAAGAAGAGGAGAAGGCGGCTGAGAAAAGAAGGAAAGAGCCAAGGGGTTAGCGAGCCCCGCTGTGGTGGCCTGCCATGGTCTGCCGTGGCCGTCTGGCCGTCTGTGTCCGTGTGCGTCCCTCGAACTTGAAGCAAGTCCGTGACAGCTACCGGTTTCTGGGGGCGGATGCAGGCCTTGTGGATCAAGTGAGGATCTGCCCGAGTAATAATTAAGCAACTACCAATATGGGAAGGCGTCTTCAGCGCTGCTTGTTTGCTTTCCTGCCCCTGCTGATTTTCTTGATAAAGTCTTTGTGTCCCATCCCACTGTCCGACTTTTGCCTCATCCTGCCGTTTTCTACATTCTCTACGTTCTCTACTCACCATTGTCATTCTTTTATAGAAGGGGCCATCATCCACCCATGCCCATTCAAATCCAGCGCAGGACAGCCGGCCTCTTTCGCCTACATTTACCAACAACACCCACGTCTCGTTCAGCCATCATGAAGTTCACTCTTTTTCTTTTCGCCGCCGCTGCCACCATGGTTGCTGCTGCTCCCATTGGACCAAACGGCCCCTGCCCACAGGTAAGTCTGGTGCAGCCTCGCCATTCTTGCTTTCTCCCCTGACTCCGAATCTCCCTAGGCCAAAGTAGATGCCATTCTCAATGGCGATATGGATCCTTCCGAGTGCTGTTCGTACGGGACTTGCAAGGGCGATGTCGTTGTCTCGGTCGGTTAGGGGCCCTTGGGCCAGGAACCTCTCGTTCCTATTAACGCGATTCCCACGATACTACGAATTCACGATTTAGAAAGTCACTCGCAACACGCAATATACGACAAAAATGTGAACATGCCAGACACAACCATCCGACGCTTCTCATTCATATTGTAACAACTCCACCAACATCCAACCTGACCTTGCATGTTGGCCGATGTTTGTTTGGAATAAAGGCGAAACGGAGCCTGGGCAGGCCGAATCACACCAGCACGCGCCGCAGCCCATCACTCCTGCGTCTTATTTTTCCGTCCAAATGAATCATCCTCTTCATGGTTTGAGTTGGCAATTTGTCGGTTGGTGGTGGGGTCACTCTTTCTGAGACGCAACCGAAACCAGGGTCTGTTCTGGCTGCCAGACCAATTGCAATTCACCAGCATGGCGCCAAGTGCATCAGACATATTAGTCTCAAGTCGATGTGCTGATAGTCACGGTCCGCCCTCATTATTCCCAATCTCGCATTCCAGGGTGCCAACACCTCCCTTTCTTCTTTTCTGTTTTCGCCCCAGGAATTTATATGGAAACTTGATTTGTCAGTCCTTGTGTATTCTCAAACGATGCCGACATGGGCAGACCCGCGAGTGGAGAAGGTGATAGATAGAGCAGCCAAATACGAGATTTTATACGCATCAAACCCTAATTTGTCTTCGCTTCCTTGACGTCATCCGTGATCGCTTACAGAATTTTGATAAGCCATTGTTACGGGTATGGTAGTGCTTTTTGTCTAGGCACTTTACCTGGCCTTCTCGTCTGCCCAAGTTTGTTGACTTCCCCGCGGAAAAAAAAAGTCCGGTGTATTTCTGGTCAAAGCATTGACCTTTATCTCAGTGCACGCATTTAGAAGGTCACACTCCCAACGTCGATCAACACCGTTTCTGAACTCTGCCAGCGCACTCAATCCAGCTCCATTCTATTGCGGATAAATCCAGTGGCACACTGCTGGTGGCGGGCCAACGAATGTATCAAAACATGGCAGAAGAACTCGGCATCATACTAACATCTCCACATGTTGTAGGGGGGGAAACGAGATATTCGACAATATGAGCAGAAGTGACACTTTATTCATGTTTTCTCGCATCATGAAGTCTGTCTTATTTTTTGTGTGTGTTTCTCCTTTAGCTTTGGTTTGGTCTCGGTTTAGTTTTCGAGTCATATTCCAATGACCCCGGGTAAAGTGGTTGAACCCGCGTCGCTTAAACCAGAGGCCATCAGAGGGCCATTGCACTTTTGTCCTCCCCGCGTTCTTGCATGTCCGCTTGCGGCAGCTCGGTACGGGAAGCATGGCGTCAACCACGGGGATCCGTCTCGTCACATGAGGCCCGAGGTTGAGATCGAACTCCACATGGTGACTTTGCTGAATAGGATGTTTGCCAATGTAACCGGCGAATGCTAATCATTGAATCCGATAATGCTCATATCGGAATAGGGAGGGGGCGAATAAACCTGCTTTAGAACATGTCTGCTACGTGGTCGTCATCGCTGAACCCGTTCTTCGATCGAGGACGGCATGGCCAGATGATGAGCCGAAAGTGTTTTGTATCGGTTTCCATTGGCCACATAATTTTACAATATGGCCAGAATTCGTTATAAACCAACCATAGTTCGGATCAAAAAGTTAACCACTGCCGCCGAGGTCGCCAGGCGAGCATACATTTCATATCCCTACCCGACTCCACGCAAATAGCAATGGCCGCGAGGAGCTATTGGACCCCATGCCACTCTAAGGCCCAAAAGGTCAATTTTTATGCATAATAAAACAGTGTTAGGCCTTCTGGGATATGCTGATGCGTCCAGCCTTCGGTGAAAGCCCCTAGCGACCGACGTGAAACAGTTTCGCGTTTGACATTCTTGTTCAGGAACAGGTTGAAACAATCGTGGATCATTTGCGCCCTATTAAACATTAACTACCGTGGTTATTCGACCCCAGAACAACGTTGACCAGGTAGTGTCACCTGAATCCCAAAACAAGGCCTGGGTTGCTTGCTCTTAGGTGGGTTATCATCCCGGGGTTTCTCGTCGGCATTGAGTGGTGAACAAACACAGCCCTTGCTTGAAACACTTACATGCATATTATGCTGCATGGCTTTGATTTCCCCGCACTCAACCTGAATGCGCTGGAGGTGAGTGTGCTGGCCACGCTTTTGGATACTTCCGGTAGTCTCGGAAGCGGTACCACAGACCACACATCTTGTAACCAACTGGCTGCAACTCTTCTGTTGCCACATTTCAAACGTCTATTTGGTGTTATGCATCATTGTATGCAATAGTCTCTTGATTTGCCTTTGATTTGAGGGATTAACATTGGCTTCGACGATCGGCCAGCTTGAGCGGATAGCTCGTCGGATGGTTGTCTACTCATGCAAGTTTACCGCAGGCGGTGGTCATTGGACGCCAAAATAAAGGAGGCATTTGTCTGTGTGACATACCATGATAATGATTCGGTCCCGAACCCGATGTCTTCCGACTCCAACCGAAGTTGCTGGATAGTGGTGGGTTGCAACCACCTGAAGTTGTATTTCTACTCGACTTCTAAGTATTTCACTTAATGCAAATATCTGCTGCCATTAAAGAGAAGACGAGTATTATCAGCTCAAACGATGGTTGTTATGACTTATGAATGACTCTTGAGTTTAACGAAAACTCGTAAAGTCAGCACAATTCCGTAGTCGTTTCATTTCTTGGTTCTGAGAAATCATCAAAACAGCACGGATTGTGACTCAGACTATTTCTTTAGATATTTTTAATGTTAATAACGCGAAGTCCCCCATGTGCTCATTTTGGTTATATCCAGTTTTGAAAAAAGAGGTCCAATTGACGACGGATCTTGGGTTAGTGAACAGAGTTGTGGGCACAACCCAAGACCGTGCACAAAGGTTGTGGGCTTGTCGGCCAACCCCAAGGTGTAGGGATGTATAGCCTTAGATGCAGGGACCAAGGCTTGGCTTTCGTGGCCCAGAACAAAAAATCGTGGAAATGGATGCAACGTAGCCTGGGCTCACATAACAGAGAGCACAATTCGGTTAGTACCACATTCAAGCGTTGTTTCGATACGAGAGGATAGGGTCTATGCGAAGCAGGCTTTCGAATCAGACACCGTAAATAACTCACGGGGCTACGACGTGGACAGACCGATACTCCCCGCGGCTCTGGCCGTGAAACGTGCAGCTAGCTCTGGACCGGATCACGGCCCCCTGAGGCTCAGGATCCGCCCACACATGGCCACGAGACCACTGTGCCGGGAGCTAGCTGTCAGACCCGATATATTGATATCAGAAGGATATCATTTGCATGCAATTGGACCGGTTGGCGACCGGGATGGCTTCCACCAACCCCCTCTTTCGGTATCGGCTGCCACGTTTGACCGAGAGGAGGCGATATTTTGTATATGATAAATCGAGGGTCAAGGTTCGGACCCGCTTTCAACTACGATGTGAAGTCCCCAGTCGTTTAGCCGTACCAGTAAAGAGCTGCCCCGGCCGCCCCAACATGCTCTAGTCCGGTCGGTAGAATACCACTAGGCTGTCGACCGACCGGAAGAGTCTGGTTGCGCAGTTTCAAGACTGCATGTAAGCCCTTGGTGTTTAGCCGCAGGTCTGGAATGGCATGGAAGGACCGGCGAGGGCACGGCACCGGAGCAGGCGCTTCGTCTTGTCAAACGCGGTCAGCAGAGGAGCATTTCTTGTTGGGGCGCAGTATGGATCAGCAGTGCTCTTGATGCACATGAGCCACATAAAAATGCTGTCGTCTGGAGGTGCCACGACTCGGGTTGACTGGCGCCATGGGGATCGCGCGTCTCGAGGGCTCCGGGCGGAGAGCTTTGTGATTGGCGCGGGAGTTAAGATGCATCGGTCGTACAGCCTCCGCCTCCGAACCAAGACCCATCCGCTCTGAGGCAACCCCACATTCACCAAGTGGGAGCTGCTCCAAACCCTGGGCTACGTGGGGGAATCCAGATTTGCCTGCAACCAAACATATCCCAATGAGAGAGCGCATGACCTCCAAAATTTCTCCGAAATGGACATCATATAAAGGCATTGGAGGGGCCCTCAACCTGGCTGACTGGTCATCCCTCTCCTCGTTACCTGTTCCTGATTCTGACGGCTCAAAGTTCCACCGACTTGAGCAGCAGCAGCAATTGAAAGGATAGGTAACCCTGAACACCACATCCGCTCTCTCTCAGCCATGAGCCCCTCCGCGACTGATGCCTCCTCCGGGGCCGCCGACATTAAGCTGTCGTTGAAGCCCAACATTGGTGTTTACACCAACCCCAAGCATGACTTGTGGCTGTCCGAAGCTGAACCCAGTGTGGAGAGCGTCAAGGCCGGCACCGACCTGAAGCCTGGCGAGGTTTCTGTCGCCATTCGAAGCACCGGTATCTGCGGGTAAGTCGCGACGATCCTATGAGGCCACATTTTGCCCGTCCCATGACTGATGATCCCCCAAGCTCCGATGTGCATTTCTGGCATGCTGGCTGCATTGGCCCCATGATTGTCGAGGACGACCATATCCTAGGCCATGAATCTGCTGGCGAAATCATTGCCGTGCACCCATCCGTGACAGATTTCAAGGTTGGCGACCGAGTCGCCGTCGAGCCCAACATCCCTTGCGGTCATTGTCAGCCTTGCCTCACTGGCCGATACAACGGTTGCGAGACCGTCGAGTTCCTGTCGACCCCTCCTGTCCCCGGCATGCTTCGACGATACATCAACCACCCCGCAGTCTGGTGCCACAAGATCGGTGACATGTCGTTTGAGAACGGTGCCATGCTGGAGCCTCTAAGTGTAGCTCTGGCTGGCATGCAAAGGGCCAACATTACCCTTGGTGACCCTGTTCTTATCTGCGGTGCCGGCCCTATTGGCTTGATCACCCTTCTCTGCTGCGCTGCTGCTGGCGCCGCCCCCATTGTCATTACCGACATCTCAGAGAGCAGGCTGGCATTCGCCAAGGAGCTCTGCCCTCGAGTCATTACCCACCAGGTTGGAAGAACATCCGCCGAGGAAGGTGCCAAGGCTATCGTCGAGAGTTTTGGTGGCGTAGAGCCTGCCCTCGCCATGGAGTGCACTGGCGTGGAGAGCAGCATTGCTGCCGCCATCTGGGCCGTCAAGTTTGGCGGCAAGGTCTTCATTATCGGCGTGGGCAAGAACGAGATCAACATTCCTTTCATGCGTGCCAGCGTTCGGGAGGTCGATATCCAGCTGCAGTACCGCTATTCTAATACCTGGCCCAGGGCCATCCGGCTCGTCGAGAGCGGCGTCATTGATCTCTCCAAGCTTGTCACCCACCGATACAAGCTGGAGGACGCCCTGGAGGCCTTTAACACCTCAGCCGACCCCAAGAGCGGCGCTATCAAGGTCATGATCCAGAGCCTAGACTAGAGCTTTGCGGCGAAATGGATACACACACATGGATGGTTATTTGGCGTAACTGGGTGATTGGTGAATGGCTTTGGAGTAGGTAAATTGGTGGAGGTTGCTGGGCCGCGTAACGTGACTTGATGAAACCCTTATCTCAGAGCATAGAGAAATGAAAGCACGGATTGGAAATTCTATATTGATTTTGATTAATGTATTGCGTCCCATGTCATTGGCCAAAGTGAATTGGCAAGTTGGACCCTAGCCGTAGTTGCCGTCCGTTCGTCCAGGCGCCCAGGTACCAGAGTGTTTCCCAAACAGGACTAGCTTCGTCCGTCCTTCGGCTCCAACCACAACACCTTGCGACTTCTCCCGAGCTTTTTTTCTCCCTCAGACGACCTCGCCCACGATCACGATCAGCCTCCACGCCATCAATTGACCACACACCGTCGGTCCCATCACCCCCCGGAGCTCCGAATTCGATTCTGCGAGGCCCTCTCAATCCCTCCCGATACCCGTCCCCGCCCGCCGTCACGATGCAGTCGCTTGCCCGTCCCATGCTCCGCTCCCCGGCCCTCCGCCTGGCCGCCCGCCGCTTCGAGAGTACCGCTGCCTCCAAGGCCACCGAGGCTGCCAAGGACACCGCAGCCAAGGCAAAGGAAGGCCTCTCGCGCGTCACTGCTGCCGCCGGTCCCGCTGTTGCCGGTGCTGCCAAGGGTGCCGCCAATGCCCTGAATGCCCTCAGCAAAGTTGGCGGCCCAACCGCTAAGCTGGTCGGCTTCATCGAGCGTACGTCTGCCATCGTTCTCCACATTGCCCCAGGAAGAAAAGAAAATGCTAATAAATTGAACAGGACAAGTCCCCTTCGTCGTCTACTACTCCAAGGTCGGTCTTGAGGTTGGCAAGCTTGTCTTCCAGGGTCGTGCTATGAGCCCTCCGTAAGCCCTCCCTCAATTGATGCCCAGATCGACGGAACATGCCGCTAACGCAATAACCAGCTCTGTCGCTACCTTCCAGGCTTACTACGAGGGCCTTATCAAGTCCATCCAGAACCGTACCATCCTCAAGTCTTCCCAGAACCTGATCCAGCAGGCCCGAAATATCGGTGCCCCTCAGATCGCCGCTGGTGGTGTCGTCGCTGCCGAGCTTCTAGGTTTCTTTACCGTTGGTGAGATTATTGGCCGATTCAAGCTAGTTGGCTACCGTGGCGAGGTTTCGTCGCACCATTAAGCGACTTTAATGTGGTGGAATGAGCGTTGATGAATGAGAAAAAGACGAGGTGGGCGGACGTCACGAGTGGGTTATAGATAGACTTGGCCTACCCCGGCTAAAGCACGCCTGGGAAGAGCCGATTGGAGACCATTTGAGGTTGTCCTCCTGGGAGAATTAGGGATATCCAGTCTTGCTGGGACCTCGATGCTTGTCCTCTGCGAGCACTTTTCTTTTGTAGAACTGTACATCAATCAATGTCGCAGCGGTAGCCCACCGCTGCGGCAAATGCCAAAACTATGTATTCATACTTGGGTGTGTGGCTTTTCTTGTGTGATTTGAACGAGTATGAGCAATTCTTGGTGGTTTCCGATTTTTACCTCAGAGTTGCCAACGCCAACTTCATGAAAGACAAAGATAATTCAATACTAAAATATACTCTCGTCGCTGAATTGCTTGCAAGGGTTGACATATCTTAAAAAACGATCATCCTTAGTTGTCATTCAATTAATACGTGGATGGGGCAGCAATGATAAGGGCAATGATGGATTTACCCAAGGCAATCGGTGTCGGGTTGGACTATATAACTTGCTGGCAATGTATGAATGAATTGCACTTGTGTTTCCAATCAGCGTGCTATACACGCATATACTTCCATATATATACACATATCCCGGCGTTGATACTCGTTCTGCCCGCTTCATCGTCTAAACAAATGAGGGGTTATATTATTCATTGTTCTAGTTCCAAACCATGATTTTTCTCATTGATATTTATTGGAAACCCTCAGATGAAAATGCGTCTCGATGTATGCACATTACGCCCAGTATCCTATATCTCCTTTATCCCCCAAACCAGAGCGTGTGCGGCAAAAATATGTCAACGTCTTCTAGGTGCGTCGCCAGCTTTTGCCAGTCATTGGCGAGCGATTTTTTTTTTGACACTCATAGAAAACAAAAGCCTCTCTTTACACAGCTGGGTTTCAGCCACCTGAATTAGTCAAGTCGCTTGCTTGTGCTGGCAATGAGTATGCTATCTATGACAGACCCAGGTATGGGTGGCCAACTCGAATCCGGATGTTGCCTAGCAGATGATGCATGCTCATGCTCCTCCTGGTCGATGTTCAGGGGTTCTTCAGAGCGGATGGTGAAGAGGTTGGGAAAGCTAAGCCGAGTTTTCACTCGGGAATTATTATTCTTTCGGGCGAGAATTGTGAAATGTTGCTACATAATTGTTGTGCTAGGATTCTCATCTTTGAATATGCAGAGCCAAGTCTACGAGATGTCGAACAGAATAGTAATACTTTTCCACAACCTCTGCAACCTTACTCTCGCTATTTACGCTTCTTGTATGTTCTTCACAATCACCAGATTGACTTCAAAAGGCCTAACCGAGTATTCTCATTAAAACTCAGTTGCAAGCGACAGGCGCCTTTGAGCAGCCAGAGCTATTCAATATTACTCCATTGATTACAATTGATGCACATGCAGATCCGGGCTGGCAAATGTGCTTGGATATGTGCTTCCTTATTCCTACGTGCCTAGTCTATGAATCACCACTTCAACACCAGTCTCCACAAGATGGCCAAGTATGAATGAGAGAGCATGTCCCATTTAAGAAGCAGTTAACAAGGTGTTGTATTTTAGCGAGACACACACATTTCTTTCACCCTATATTACTTAATATCTTCCAATAACACACTGCATTATCATATACGGGCCCAGGCCAACCCACGGTGCTGATACAATCATTTGCGCCATTCGCTAACCAACCTCATGGGCCGAGTGAGGTATACCAAGTGCCAAGAACGAACCCCCAAAAAGGCATACTCGGGCAAATGATGACCTGGTACAAAATTACACGGCCTTGGCTCTGCCTTCAGCGGCTGAGAATCACCATCACAACGCTCTCCTTCCATCCGACTTGTGAGAGCATTTACTTGGTGAGTTTGTGGACTTATCTGTCCGCCATATTGCGCGACATCGTCCTCGTCCTGCCCGAAAGGTTGCGACTATTTAGGTCCGAACCGCCGGGCCGCCCGTCTTTTCCCAGTCACGGTTCTGATCCTGGCGCCAACACCTAGCGGGAAATGTTTAGATTCCCAAAAAGCCCGAAACCCAAACTGTGTACTTAGCGCCACCAACATCAGATGATCGGCGTCGTGACAGGGTGGCACGGGCGCGGAGCTGAAGGGCCGAATTAAGGAGCCAAGGCCCCAGCCGCGGCTTTATTATGAGCGGCTACAAAAGATGTCGGCGGCTAGGCCCAGCGAGAAATGCAACCTCCGTGACGCCCCGTCAAAGATCATCCAAAGCGCTTAGCTGCTGATGGGTGAAAGTCCAGATCCGAGTGACCAAATTTTGTCATTAGGATTCTCACCGCAACCAACAGCAACATCTCCTTTTTTTTTTTTTGGTGCTTACGCCAAACCCCACAGCCAGTCTCCGCCCAGTTGGTTCAGTACTAGGGAGGCAATGGCCCATCCCGAAACATAACTCTGAAAACAACACGGCCGACATGTCCGGATGATCCCCAGGGACGAGGAATCTCCAGCAAAATTATCCGGTCCTTAATTTCGGTTGAAGCCTGCTGGCGGTTATGGGCATCGTCCGGGAGGGTATTCTGTGAGGGTCTGAACCGCGAAAGCATATGTCCAGCCGAGGCTAGACTTGGCTGGAGCAAGGGGAAGGAGTCTACCCCGGCCAGTTGTTTGGAACGTTGTGGACGCCGCACAGCCACGCTGGTCTTACTGGGAAGCGGGTCCAGGTCTTCTTGCTGTCCAGACGTGACTGTGAGTGCCAGTTAGCGTGCGCACACTTATGATTTATCGTTTTGGGGGAGGAATGAATAAACCCACATGTTGCAATATGTGTGATAGCGCAGGATGCAAATTTCCTTCACAACTCTTGTGCAGAGGGCTTTGACCTCTTCAAATCTCATCCCCTTTTGCTCAACAAGGGGCATAGAACCCAAAGCTTCGAGGCTGTGTCCCAGCCCCAAATTGAACCATCTCGCGAGCTCGCGCTCGGTCCGGTCAACGGACCAAGGACAAACATAGGCCTTGATGACCTCTTCTCGGACATCAGTGAAGCCTGCTGCCTCGATCATTTGACGGGTTTCGTATGGCCTAACCCTTGCCGAGCGGTTAAATCGATCCATGCCTTCGTAGTACAGGTCCGTCCACTTCTGAAATTCTGAGGTTTCTGGTCGTTGTTCGTCATCCCATCTCGGTGTCCAGTCGATTTCGACATGCTCCATGTGTCCGACGCCTGGAGCCAGGTGCCTGCAAATGATGAGCAAAATTCATGGTTCAAGAAAGGACCGACCTACTCTAAGATATTTCGATACGTTTGTGGCCACGCATCGGTTTGAAGACTACCCAGCAGCATGCGTATATGTATCAAATCACAATCAGTCATCAGTGGAGTCCATGATGGCTCTTCAATATCAAACTGTTGAGGAATTACACCACGAGGGATACTGTAGATCGTTAGAAGACGGCCAATATTGAGAATGACAAGACATACAGTGCCGGCTGGATCTGGTTGAGGTCCACAATCATAACTTGGCTATTATCTGGGACACACCTGAAGGAGGTTAGCAGCACCCGACATAAGCCTACACTTTAAAACGTACTCCTCGGCGACATTGATGCCCCAAATTCCCGTCCCTGTGCCCAGGTCCATGACTCTGGCATTCGGTCGAACAATTGGCGCATGGAAAGGCTTATTCCCACGGGCCAGTAGGAAGACCTTGTGAAATATATCAAGGCGATTTAATTCTTCCTATATTAAGTTAGCTAACAGTTACTAGGTAACAAGAAATAGTGGCCGCGTCTTACGGAATCGATGGGAATCAGATACTTTTCGCGTTTCCAAGACCCATAGAATCGGCCATATCTCCAGTAGCCATCCTGAAGATACTTCTCGTCCCCCTGTCCAGGTGGCGCACTATACATCTGCATTAGACTGGTCATCCCAAGAGTAAGATGCAATTGGATGAACACATACCCATTCTGAGAAGACATGACTACCATAGGGAATTCCCCACTAGATGCTAGTCAACCAGAGGCCTGGAGGGTTGGTATTATGAGCCTGGGTGGTAGGCTCCAATGTGGTACTCGGAAATGCAGGTTGGTGTTGGTCTCGCAGCGGAATTGCAATATGTGCCAAGTCAGGGTGCCTAGCGAAAGTTAACATGCTGGGACAAAAGTGGACGTCCGAGACATAATAACTAAGAGAAGAGGGAAGTGGTGTTTTTTTCTTCGTGTTTTAAGTCAAAGCATAACGGGGAAGGGGTTGACGGGAGTGGATGGGCATGTGCCAACTAAGCAAGAAAAAAGACCACGCC
The DNA here is from genome assembly GCA_020623665.1 of Calonectria multiphialidica. NCBI lineage: Eukaryota > Fungi > Ascomycota > Sordariomycetes > Hypocreales > Nectriaceae > Calonectria > Calonectria multiphialidica. The sequence goes on from JAHVYC010000134.1 coordinate 47,687, forward strand.
AGCCCCATCAACGGAGCTGAAGCGTGGAAACTCTAAAGCTCACCAGCCAAGGAATACAGCTGCAATGCGCAGTTCACCGCAAATTTCATCTGCCTAGTTGCCGTTCACTGGCTTGTTCTACCTCTCTATCCTTGGAGGGCCCTCGCAGTCGTGGGTATCTGGCCAGAATGAAGGACAAGAGGAAGAGGAGATCAGGGGGAGTGTAGTGGCGGGGTACGAGGAAATAGGAGTGGGCAAGGCTCACGAGTACAACATGCAGACACAACTCGGGACTTACAAGGAGAAATCCAGGTTGAGTGAAGTGGAACAGCGCCGGGTCCGAGAATGGAGCACGGAGATGGGAAAAGGTAGGGCAGCAGGGCCTGGACCTAAGCAGAGTGGCAGGATTGGCTGGCAAGTGATGGCAGGGCCCAGGGTTCTCGGAAGAGGGGCGAAGGCGGGCCTGGGGGTGGTCTCGACACAGAGACGGGCCGCTGAGGCGAGGATCGGGGGGCCGGTTGGCGAATCCTCAGTTGGGCTGCAGATGCTGGATGTGGGCGCTGGAAGGCGGGCAGAAGCGTGGGAGTTAAGTTGAGCGAGGCGTCGGTGCGAGTATCGTGAGCGAGTTGTGCGAGAAGCAGAGTGGCGATGAAGCCTGGAGCAGCGCGAAGAGTTTGAAGGTAAGGTCTGAGGAGGGGTATTTGGAAGTCGAATTGTTAAGACACTGGGGCCGCGGGGGACACCAGGGGAGTCAAGAAGGCAGATTGAAAAGCAAGATGAGACACTGATGATATCAGGCAGGATAGTGCAATACGAAAGCCACGGAAAAGGTCGTAGAGAAGAGGAGGAAGGTTGGTGATTCTTATTGCCGGCCGGATGGGGACGTAGAAGGTGGGACATGAGAATTGGGACATGGGACATGGGACATGGCACACACACTCAAGGACGTGTGAGGTAGGACGTGGGACCGTGGGCGTGGTGGCCCTCTTTTTTTTTTCTTCCTTGCACCCCCGTCGACCGTTGGTTGAGTGTTATGAGGGCCCCGACAGCTTAAAGTGCGCCCCTGGGAGGGCGCTTCGAGGGGGGGGGGGGGGCCGCCTGGGGCATTCGGTGGCTAGGGGGGAGCCGGCAAGCCGGACAGCCAGGTACATCTGTTTGTGTGCTTGATGTAGCGCAGACTAGGCGGGTAGGTCCCGTCCTACCCATCGAGATAGGCAAGGCATTGTTGGTTGGTTAGGTTGGAGATGGTCTACACAGTGCCCGTGCAATCGTCAACAAGCCCCAGCATCGCATGGGGTGGGAGGGCGAATGGCATGCTGGGCGCACCCAGTCGGCAGAGCAAGGTACATGCCCAGTCACAATACAAAGAAGGGGGCCAAGGGGCAAGGCCGCGCGACAGGCCCGGCGATAGCCCTGGGAAAGGTGAAGGGAACGGAGGGGAAAAGAAGGGGGCAACCAACTCGGTCAAGGCCAAGACAAGGTAGGTAGGCAGGTAAGTAGCTAAGCAGGCAAGGTCAGCACCTACCCGCTTGCTATCGGTCCCGGTCCAAGGCCTCTATAACGGCCTGAGGTCCGTATTGGGAGAGAGGAAGCGGCCCAGGCCTAGGGGTCACTGCAAGGTGGTAAACAAACAAGCAGGCACACATGTATGGTTGCAGCGCGGTGCAGCGCAGCTACGGGCAGGGCACAGAGGCATTGAGAGAGGAAACAACCAGCGTGCAACAGATGCCTTGCTTTGTTTGGCTTGCCTCAGCTCGTACTCTGCCCATACGTACCTCCCACCAAAATGCACCCAGTCTCGATATGGAAGAGACTCGTCGGGTGGCACAACACCTACAGCACCCATCCAATACAAAAGTGCGTGCACGTCAACTCCCCGCCTTGTGCTGGATCTGGCGCCCCTCAAGATTGTGCGGCCGTCGCTGTCAGTCTCGAAATACGCCGAATCCGCTCCCGCTGGACACACAGACAGGCACAAGAGACACCCAAAGGCTAGGCCACGCTGTTTAGGATTTCTCGTTGGCTTCCACTCCAGCGGTGGTCGCGCTGGGGTTAGGGGATGGGGCGGTTGGCCCGTGGGCGCCTGTGTTTCGGGGTTGGGAGTGCCCGCAGCCGAGCACACCCGTGCCTTAGCGTCGACCGACTGCAGTGGTCTTGTTGCAGTTAGCGCGGGACAGGGAACATGGGATGACGATGAGGGATGCAGCCGTCGGGGATGGATCATGGGTAGCGGATGGGAATGCCATTTGGGAGGCTTATGGTAGGGCCTATGGGAACCGCGTTGGGCACGGTGCAATGGGCCCAGCACACAATTGCAAATAGCACAGTACAGGAAACCGCACAAGCCATGAGAATCGGCAGAACCACAAAACTCCTGCCTGCGTACCTTACCTACCTGCCCTATGCGCACGCGAAGATCCTGCCTCGCTAATTGCCGAAGGAGCATGGCCACGACGTTCCGCGGGAGCCCAAGACGACCGACCCAATGTACATGGCAGTTCGTGCTGGCAGTGCATTGGCACTGGACAAGGTTGGGCGCCCTATGAATCGATTGGGATGCGGAAACGGGCTGGGCTCCTAGGTCGTGGCGAGTGTTCCATTCGGCAGTCGCCAGTAAGGCAGGTCATCAGGCGAAGTAGAACGGTGCCCCAGGCCCCTCGATCCCGAATATTCGCCAACCGCCCAGCTGGTGTTCTTTTCCGCATGGCGTCTCGCTAGCGCCCATGGACAAGCGTCCATCACAAGATGGACCATGATCCATCTGACCCATCTGGCCGATTTTCGATTCCAAGGCCCACGTCAAGCTCACCAACAACGCAACCCGATGCGATGGACGCCTTGCTTAGTGTCCGTGGCCTGCTTTCGCGCGACGTCGCCAGTGATGCTGTGTAGGGAGCCGGTCGAGGTTTCTGAGCATCATGGGGTCAGGCAGCCCGATGCTTTGGTCTTCCTTTCTTTTTCTCTTCTTTTTTCTCTTCCTATCGTTCTTCTGGCGAGAACACTTGTACAAATAGAATGTACTGATAGAAAATGCCCGTTCAGGACCAAGACATCCATACAGCCCCTTCGCCCAGTCCCGCACCGGCCCTGTCCTAGCATCCCCACTCGCATGGTGCTGAACTGAATCTTTCTTGGAAGCTTTGCCCCTCATCGACTCAGCACAAGCCAGTCGCTGGTTACCACCAGCCAACAAGCCCCAGTTTCTTCCCGTCTCCTTGTCATCCCGTCACCGTGCTCGTTGCTCTCCCGTTGAGCCATACCGATAATGGGCACAGGAGCCATATGGGACTGCTTCCCCCCTTCTGTCCCATCTATTCCTGCCCATGTCTGTGACTCGCATCAGCACATGGTGACGCTGGGCTTCCTGGCGATTGCTTCAGGCCCCCAGACCATCAGCTCCTTGTCTTCAGCCGAGTACCTGACCCGTCAATCTTGACTTGCAGAGGTCATGCACCTCGATGGTACATCCAAATTCATGGCGGGTGTCTCCGCCCACATGCACGCACTAATTCATTTAGAGGTACTGCCATCTAGGCTCAGCACTGTGCAATGTCTCTCTACCCCTCCTGCGACACTCAGTTCGACATGGCCAACCCGGGATCCCTCAAAGCATGGCCAAAACAGCGACTCGGATGCGAGACATGGTACCCAACACAGCCCATTGCACCAACCAGTACCCTGTTATTCACCGAAATCGAGGCTTGTGTGCCTTCACACCTGATGTGAAATGCATCCTCCTTGAGCCAGCCATTCCCACCCTCATCCCTATCCCCCCGTGCTCCCATCAACCGCTCTTGGCTTGCTTCTTAAAAGCCTCCTTACTTTGCTTTGTCGCTTCCGCCGGGAATTGCTTCTCCTATGTACCATTCCCATTGACCGCCGAGGCGTGTTTGGCCACCGCCACAACCTCAAGACGGCGATTCCAATGGGAATTGGCGCGCGGTCTGGGGGCTGCGAACATGGGTATGCGCACCCTCTCTCTCCTCATGCTAGTGCCTCGCGAGAAATCAATCGCACTGAGCTAAAGCTCAGGGGGGTGTGGTGAGCACCTCCTCACGCAACGGAGGCACCCTGCAAGCGCTCGCCTTTGGCTGTAGCCGCCTGCTTACGCTGAATCCAGAGCTCTGGTACAGGAGGGTTGCCAGGCTCCGGTCCTAGTTAGTAGCCACACCTCAGAAATTGGCCGCACTTCGGGGCCTGCTAGCACTGTGTTGTGTCGTGTCGGTCCGCTCGACGATCGAAATCAGGTTCACCAACGCACTATGACGGGATCGGCTTGGCCTCCGCCCGCCATGCCCACAGCTCTGGGTCCTGCTAAACCATCTGCGCCAACTTTGTACACTTTATCTTGTCAGCCTGATGACGCCTGGCCGAACCGCCAAATGCATGTCTGTCCTGCCGGACACCGACTCGACGGACGTGTTAGTATATCGGCTAGCTGTCTCTTGACCGGCCTCAGGCCATCATGGGCAACACACAAGCTTAAACTCGTTTCTCATCACTTCACTGCCATCCCCCCCCCCCCGACCCCAGCGCTGGTACAGATAACCTGCGCGTATTCTCGCGCCCAGCCAGCCATCGCAAGCCCCTTTGGCTCCCCGCGAACCCACACGGGCCGCCTTCATGCTCTCGGCCCCCGCCACAGTCTGCTCAGCAAACTAACAATCTCGGGCATTACGACCAATCTTGGGCGATCCCCAGTCTGGCGCGCCTCCACCACTGCCGCTGATGCACACCCTTGTTGCGTTGTCCCCTGGTCAAAAAATGCAGCCGAGTAAACGTCTGTGAAACTCACCTCTTGACTGAGAGAAAAAAAAAAAGAAAAAAAAAAGAAGCGCAAAGAAGAAGAAAAAACTGACAGGCCAGGCTTAATTCCCAACCCTAGTCATGGGCTGCAGACGGACTCGCCGTGTCAGGGATGTTGTCCTCAGCGACCCATGGAACCTCAGATCAAGCGTAAAGATTGGCTCCCAGAAATATTATGTGATGACCATCTAGCAAGTAACCCGATGATCAGTCGCCTCTCTCACAGCCGAGCTGATGGGTAATTCCAAGCTTTTCTTTTGGCGCTTTTCTCATCACGTTCCCAGTCCTTGCAATAGGTCCAGCCAACATACCACGGCCGGTTATTGCTGCATTGAGCACCCTGCAGTGCGACACTCGCTCGTCATGTTTGCGTTTCAAAAGTCTCGAGATGGAATCCAAGATGTGGCTGCATTAGACCACACTTTCGGCGTGCCACTGGACACCCGGACCACCCGACTTTGGTATAGACTTTCCAAAGAACATCAGCAAATTCCGTGTCTCGGAATGCAAAAAGCAAGTTCCATACTCAATTCTATTTCCAGTCTGTTACCCGTCTAACATATGAACTGTTGGCCTTGAATCATTATCTTACGATAAACTCAGTCAGTGGACGCTAGCGACACTCCAGCCCAGATCTTGTCACCCATCCAACACCCCGGGGATAGGGCAATCAACTGCAAATAAAATCCCATGGCCGCGGTCCCAGTAACGAGCGAGATTGGACACCTGGAGGGCCGGCTGTAAATGGAGTGATCATTGTGTTTTGGCCAGGCCGCTGTGTTGCCCATGTTTCTTACACCCTTACGCACCTCATGCATGCATTGGTGTGGGAACCTGCCAATAATGAACCCAACAGAGCATTCCCCGTCCATTGCGGAGACGTGAGTACTTTTCAACGTCTTCTAAACCCTGGCATTACCACATGTGCCCCAATCAGTTGTCTTATGCACCACCCTTGGCTTGTCGTTTGCGCGAATAGCTTAGGTGACGGGGCAATCAGCTGGTGCGAGCTTGATGCTCCATTAGCCAACGACCTAAGGAGCATCGGGACCATTCGCAGCGGGGACAGAACCCGTCGGCCAAGCACCCACAGTATTATTATGAAGTCATCGGTCCCAACTAGATTGCCACGCTTATTCTCCTTGGCTCGAGCACTCAATCGAAAGAGTCAGGTTCGGCCCAGTGCAGCCACTCAACTCAACAACATACGTTCTCATAGCCGTTCATCCCGCCACCACAGGCTTTTGTCAGCGCCGCTTGGCCAAGATGGCTACTCGGACAGTGCTTAACCATTGTGGACAGAAATTCGGCAGTTCAGAGCAATTGAGGACCCCGCCCAATCAGTTACCCGATCAAACCAAAGCTGACGACACACTCAAGGCCCGGCCGGGCTAGCACCGCTAGCTTGGGCAGAGTCTCAGATGTCGCGTCCTGGATGCCAGGGCAGTCAGTCGCCAAGTGACCAACGAGTTTGATATCATCTCTCATTCACCCACACAGGTCGGGGAAGAGGTGCGAGTAGCTTGAAATGAGGTTTGTCATATGCTCGTTATCCCTGAACCCTGTCATCTCCCGCGCTATCCAGAGGGCTGGGTCGAAGCCATTCGCTGCAGATCCCGGCTAGGGTTGAGCAGAACGCTTCTCATGGATCCACCCATCTTGCACCGCTTCGACAATCGCGCCCCAGGCGAACCAATTCTCATTCCCAGAGCGGGGGAGTCGGTACACGTTGCACAGTCGGAGGCCGGTACCATTATCGCCGCCTGAACTGTTGCATCTTCCAAAACGCTACTTGCGCACGGGGACGTGCCATTCCTCCAGCGTCCCTTTTTTTTTTTTTTTTTGCATACCAAGCCCAGAAATCCCTCCCCCGACTGACCTGTTGGAATGGTGGGCCCGGCTCCCTGGGCCTTGGGCACAATCCCTTTCCGCTTGGAGTGACTCGCTAGACGGAGCCCGGAAGAATAACTCCATCATGCCATTGGCTCGATTCCAAATCTCTATTTCGTATCGAGGCTGACGATGTGGCCTGGCCGAGTATGTAGACCGGTATGTCGTTCCCCCGAAGATTTTCTCGATCTACATGTCTACATGTGGTAAGCAACACGTCAGCGGGCGAAGAGCTGCAAGTTGAGCGCCGCCCTCCCCTCCCACGCCCAGCGGGCAATTTTATGAGTTCTCGTGTCCCTTGCATCTCTACCAAATCTTCTATCCTCCCTCCCCTTGCCCGTATCATCGACAAGGCGTGATGTCGAGTCCAGTGTAGTGATTGGGCGACCTTGCGGCCGATGCAACAATATCCTGGTGTCCTCCTCTTTCACTCCAGGGATCGTGTGGGCGCAACACTACGCACAGTGTTGTAATCCTAGCAGCCACAGTCTATTGATACGAGACGGGAGAGAACATGAGCAACCAGCTAGTCCCGTCCTTAACTAGTATGGGCCGGGCTGAACCACTCCATCGGGAACAGGTGTGTCAGGCGATCAGTCGGGGTGTAGGAGGTTATGCCAGGTGGTGCGCCCCCTGGCCGGCTTAGTTGCCCTGCTACTAGTAGTAGGCATGGCGCCAGTACTCTTGGTCGACAGCTAATTAGGCGAACAACTTGTTTGGGAGGTATCGGCATGGGTCTGACCAGCCACGCCCTGGCACATCCCTCCTGGTTTGCCCACGCTTCGCCATCTACCCTCTGTTTGGATGGACGACATGCAGGAGTTATGGATGCCTGAGCGAGCTCAATCTGCCTCGAACCTGGCGACGTAGTGACAAGTGATAGGTAAACTCTCCCTTGCAGACCGCCTCAAATTTCCATCATTGACAGTCCCTGGCTCCGACTAGGTGGCGGCTTTTTTTTTTCTTTCTCTTGGGGGCGTGCCTCTTTGTTTTTTTTTTTCCTTTTCTTTTTTCGCGTCGCAGCACTTCACGGTGGCATGATGTTTAACAACAACAAAAGTCCTTCTCGGCGCTTCATAATTTACCTTGCAGATAAATTGTGACAAAAAGTAAAAAGAAGAAGGGGAAGGAAAAAAAACTTCCTGGAGCGGTCAATACGATTGTGGCATGCGCTGACTCCGACCCCAACAGCCTCGCCCTCGCTTCTACCCCAATCCCGGACACATTAGCAGCACTCTGCGGAAAATCCCCCGACGCTGAGACACTGCTCTAACCCCCCTGTCCACTGTGCCGCATTGGTGCAAAATGCTGAACCAAACTGTCGGGTCGGTCAGTGTGGGGCTGTGAAATTACGGTGCCGGCGGCAGTTGCGCGAAGCACTCTGTTCGGATGGGCGAGTGGCCAGTGATGACATATGAACGGCCCGGGGAGGGGGGTCGATACAGATGTCATTGGCGAGGATACGGACATGGAGCATTGAGACAGTGGGCATGTTCTGAGGCGTATTCGAGAAATGCCATTAGGCATTGTTGGTGTGCGACACACACACACGCACACGCACACACAACGCAACCCACTATTTCTGAACTGGACTGGAACTAACCTTTCGAGGCAGAGTCGCAGCCCTGCAGCTGCATCTGTGCCCCCAATCGACAGCCTCAAACCACCTCACCCGGTCGCAAAAGATGGCTGGGCCGAAGAGCAGCCTCACTTGGCGGGCCATGTTGTTTCTTTCCTGTCCTTCTCTCCGTCACCCTCGCCCCCTCTCTCATACGAGAGAGAGGGCTGCATTTCGGAGGGGAAGTCGGAGGAAGCGCCCGCGCTGTAATACCGCACATCCCGGCCTGCACAGGGATTCCATGCTGATCCCGCTGGGGTGTGACACTTCGAGAGAGCCAACACTCGGTGGCTGCAGAGTCCCCAGCCCCCGGGTCGTCCCTAGGTCGCGTCGGTTTCTGCTCCCCCAAAGGCCCAGAGACCGGACCAACAGCGTCTCACTAGCCTGCACCCAGTTTCCGCTGGCCCACCACAGTCAGTCAGCAGTGCAGCAGTGCAGCAGCGCAGTACACAGAGCAAGAGGGAGGGCAGGGTAGGGTAGAGGAGCATGAGAAAGAGGGGGAGGGTCCCAACATGCCAGAAACATACAAACATGCCGCCCGGTCAGGCCGGGGGGGTGGTGATTGAGGAGAAAACATGATTGATGACAATAACGAGTGCTACTATGAATAACCGGTCCGGGATCGCGTTCCCTTGAGACCTGCGAGCCTCCCCCCCTCTCTCCCCAGCTATCCGTTTCAACTCGGCAATTCTGCTGGAACGGGCGACAAGGAGTCGGTCTTCCAGGGTGCGGTGAAGCCTTAGCTCACCTTCAACCAGGTGGCCCCTTCGTCGACCCATGACACGACACCACATGGATGAGGGGCCTACTGTACTAGAAACGGCTACCCATGCATCGCCAGGTGTAAGCATTCAGATCGAACATGACCGATGGAACTTTGCAATCTGCCCTGTGTGAGTGCAATGGCGAATCAACCTTCAATATGTATTTTCTTCTTAATCTTTCATGCATTGTACAGATACGAGGAACACAAACGTCTTCCTCGTTTAAGAGTTCCTCCTCCAATCCCGAAGCCCCCGAAATGATTCATTCTGTTGTTAGCTGGTTCATACGACACCCTGCGGCCGTGTGGGACGTAGTCGGCCGGTGAGCCCAAAAGCAAATATCCCGCCCCTCCGCACCTGCATCAGTACTTCGTGTTCCGGGGGGCCGTCATGTTGTTGGCCCTCGCCTTGCATCAAGACGGTCACAGTTTGGGCCTCAAAACACCCCTCTTACCACTCGTACTCTCCCGTGGCCTTGTGGAAAACGTACTCCTTGCCATTGACAGTCAAGACACCGTCCTTGAGCGTGCACTTCCTGTTATTGTCGTCAGTAAACAAACATTGGGACCTCTCCTACGTGGAACAATGGGACAACTCACCATTTGTTCTTGACGCGCTGAACCTTGTCGTACATGCAGAGCATGATGTGGCCAAGGCCCTCATCGTCCACTTCATCATCGTCCCGATCCTCATCAGGATCATCCAAGTCCGAGTTGATGGCATCGTCATCATCCTCATCATCCCCTCCGTCATAAGCCGCGGCCTGCTTGTCCTTGGATTCGGACCGTGACCGAGCTGCCGTGGCATGTCGAGTTGCCTCCTTCAGTGGCAGCATCAACCCGCCGCCCTCCATGCTCCTGGCCTTTGCAGCAATTTGTTCATGTAGCATCCGGTCGATCTCTACCCGGCCGAGCTCACGTAGATCTCCAGTCGCGCCCCGCTCCATAAGGACACCTTCAAACTCGTCATCATCGTCGTCGCCAGCTCCATCAGTCTGGCCGTTCCCAATATGGGGCTGACCATTGGGAGCGCGTGGCTGCTGGTGGGCAGGGTTCGCAGCCATCTGCTGGCGATACATCTGCTGCTGTTGTTGATTCAGGGCCTGCTGTGGCTGCGGAATCTGCGGTGACTGCTGCGGTTGCTGCTGCTGCTGCTGAGCTTGTTGGGGCTGCTGTTGCTGGTGCAGGGCATTGATTGAGTTTGCGGCACGCTGTCCATACTGCGCCTGAAGCTGCTGAGCCGCTCGCTGGGCGGCGACATTGTGCTTGTCATCAATACCATTGTAGTTCTGGTATGGTGGTGGCATGGCGTTTGGCGCACCGGGCTCCTGCTTGATGCCGGGCTCCGCCTTCACGAAGCTGCCATCTGGCTTGGCGCCGTTTGGGCCCTGAGGAACCTGCTGCCCAACGTTTGGCAAGGACAGTGCTTGGGGTATCTGCTGGGTGAACTGAGGCTGCGCATGTGCAGGAGGCGCTGGTGCAGCCGGCTGAGCAGCCTGTGCTGGGGGAGGGTCAGGCTTGGGGTCCCAAGGGAACTTGGCGACATCAAGCTGAGTGAGTTTCCGTTGCCATCCCTATGGGTAAAATGGTGTTAGTCGAGGTGAGTTAATTCAACTATCGATGCAGCCAATCCCAAGAGCAAAGACAAATACAAAGTGCTTATCATCATGTAAGTTGAGGATATAGGACTTGTATTAGCGGCCAGGGCTGCAGCCTGCCTGCCAATGCGGTGTGAAGACAATCAGCACCGTGGCATGGCCAAACACTAGGCAGCAGCATGAGAGATGTGGAGCGGATTGGTGAAGTTCATGGGGAGACACGTGAAGGGAGGAGGGGTGGAGGCAGAAGTGACCAATCAAAGGGGGCCGCTGGTGGCGTGGAGTCACAGCACACGTAGCGGCAGGGGTTTGGGGCTTAAAAGACCCAAATAGTTCTGTATCGCCCCCCTCTCGCAACCCGCCGTCTCCCTCTGCGCGAAGGCTCCCAGCCGCGCTGCTTCCGAAATGGCTCGCCATCAAGCATGCCATATTGGCATCATAGCAGGGCATTTTCTATCATCAAACTGGCGATGAAAGAGAGAGGCGTGCCCATGCCCGTCCCAATTTTGCACTTGCCTGTGGCTCTGGCTGATGCGCGGCTTGAACAGCCAAAGGGAACAATGCCGAACAAACTAAACGAAATCGGGTCCTTACCTGTCGCAACTCTTCCAGCACTGACTCCTCGACACCACTCTCTTCGAAATCGACGCGCGAGCTATTGACGACCTCGTCAATGATTGCCTGATAGACGTTGCCAACCGCGGTGTTGGACATGATGGCGTTGCGTGCTTGTGTAGAAGGGTGGATTCGGTGAGGTTGTCTCGGTATGCAGGCAATTGCCGTTGCTTGCGCCCTATGGAAAAAGGGAAGCACCTGCGGATGAGCAGCTCTCCCAGTCGCGACCAGGAAGTTGCGAAGATTAGAATGCGGATGTTATCGCAGGATCTATCGCTGTCGCTGAAACAACACCCTGGCAGCCCAAACACTGCGTTGGTGCGATATGCGACTTGAGGAGAATCCCCAATGTACTTTGGGGCGGCGGGCGCAACAAGACCGCCTTAGTTAGGCACGAGGGTGCACAGTTGAAGGGTGCAAAGCTCCTAGACCAGAAAACAAATACTTAATGCGTCTATTCGCAAGCTGTGGGTGGACTTTTTGGCGGGAGTCGAGCGAATCCGCTGGAATGTTGATCTAATCGTAGTCGTCGCAGTCGGTGCACGTTGGTGATGTGCAGTGGGGAGAGTTGGTGGCCTGTGGTAGATTTCGACTTCTACAACTGCGCTGGCAGCCACCCCAGCTGACTCAGCAGTGCCTCCCGCGCTGCTCCCACCGCCCTTGACAGCCCGCCGCCCAGACCTCTGAATCAGCCATTGATGGGGCGCTGAAGCACCCTTCTAAGCTACCTTACTAGGGTCAAATGTCTCAGCCGCTTCTAATTTGTCGCTGTTTGATCATGGCGACGTGAAGTAGTCCAGACTTCACGTTGCAATTGGTCTGCTTCTCATCGTATTGGCTCCCACAGGATGATAGAAAAGACGGCCAACTGGTAGGATTGGGTTGAGACAGCGCGGGCTTACCAATCAATCAACATCTATTCGTGTTCACCACCTGTCTGCCTTGGAAGCTGGTGCTGGTGCTAGTGCGCGGCCCAAGCCGCACAACCTCCTCACCACCGCTCATTGTTACAATGATCTACGTCGACTTTCCCACAATGCCACGATAGTTGAGGAGATCAATAGTTGCAAATCAATAACGCCCCCACCAATTCCAATTCAAAAACTCAAATATTAGGTAATCTTACACCGCCAAACATATATTTGTGGCTCAATCAATCCCAGGTGATACCCATTCATCAGTCATGACCATTCAGTTTCCGTTTCGTCCCTGCGTGGAGAAGCGCTTTCATACCACGTTCAGAAGGGCAGGCAAACTCCCCGACTCCGTGCTTCAATTCACTCAACTCCAAGAGACCGAGATACCAGTGAAATGTTCATACCTACCGTGGTCCAGTTGGTACTGGTATATTTATCGGATGGTCATCTGCTTAACCATATCGGCCTTGCCAGAAGCGCCAGAGGCACCAATGCCAGCAGAAGCACCGGCCTTCTTCTCAAAGATCTTCCAGAACTTCAAGCTCTCATCAGCGGCGGCAGTTGCTAGCATCTGACCGTCAGGGCTGAGGCAGCTGTGAAGCACTCGGCTCTCATGAGCAGGAATCTCGACATTACGGACGAGAGTAGGGTAGCTCCAGATGCTCAGGGAGTTGTCAGGGAAACCGCTCGAGCTGACAATCTCACGGTGGTGGGGGCTCCAGCGCAGAGAGGTGACTTGAGATCCAGTGTCGATGCTGTTGACACGAGCACCAGAAGTAGAGTTCCAGAAGTGGATATGACGATCGTAGGAGCCACCACCGGTGGCGAGCAGGTTCATGTTCCAAGGGCACCACGCAAGAGCCTTGACAGCGGCCTTGTGGTTTGTCTTGGTGAACTTGGGCACAGAGAGAGATCTGGCATCCCAGATGGAGACGAGGTTGTCATTGCCACCGGTCGCAAGCTGGGCTCCGTCTGAGCGCCACTCGAGACCGCAGACCTCAGAGGTGTGGGAAACGAGCTCGGCAACCTTGTGCTCAGCAATGCGGACATCGTGGTTGAAAACCAGACCACTTCGGGCACCAGTAGAAAGAAGGTGCTTGCTCCAGCCCATCACACCGACACGGGTCTCATGGCCGAACATGCTTCGAATCTTCTGGCTCTCAGCAACATCCCAAATCTGAACCTCTCCAGTCCCAAGGCCAACGCTGACGTAGGCGCCATCAGTGGACCACTTGACACTGCTAACGTAAGTGTCAGGGGAAGTCTCAAGAAGGCAGCTAACACTGCCCTCGTCCGCTGACCAGACGTAGACATTGCGCTCAAGGCCGATGGCGACTTGGTTTCCGGAGCTCCAATCGAGCAGGTTGAGGTAGTAGTCATCAATCAGGCCGGGGGCATCAAGCACACGCTCGGGAGCGGTGGCAATGCGTCGTCGGAGCTGAGCAGAACCAGAGCCAGCAGGCTTGAGGGGTCGGTTGTATTGTTGTCGAAGATCGATGGGTTTGGAGGACTCGGGGGCAGCAGGCTTGAACTCCAAGATACGGGTGTTCAAACTCACACCGCAGGCATTAGCCAAAGAGTCTTGGTAGGCCACAGTATTGGGAGAAGGGCGCGAGTAGGTCTCGGGCTCGTCATCGTCGTTGATGTTCAAGCTCTCCAGGGCAGCCAGAGCCTCGTCGGCCGCAGTTGAGAGGACAGTGGAGCTTTCAGTGCTTCCGCTCTTAGGTCGCTGTCTGTCGGGTCGGTCCAGCTTGCCAGAACCGGCGTTGGCGATAGCGGAACTGGCGCCACGGTTGGGAATAAAACGGTCGCCGCCATAGTTCAGAGTAGTCTTCGCGGTCTTGGACCTCAGAGAGCCCTTCTTAGATTTCGCGCTAGAGGGGGTCTTGGTGAGTCCAGTAGTGGTGAGAGAGAAGTCGGACACTCCGAGCTCCAAGGCCTTGCGGGGAGTTTGCACTCCTCGAGCAATGTTGGACTTGGGCGAGTCACGGTGAGAGGCAGTGGGTCGAGAGAGGTGTGCCATAAGATTTCCGCCATAGGTGCTAGATTTCGAGGAACCCCGGAATTCATTGCCGCATTGCTTCTCGGGGGTGAAGGGGGAGGAATTCAGGTTGAGGGGAATGGCATTGTTAGACTGCTGGCGGGGTGAGGGTGTCAGGGGCATGCGGCCACCAGCGGTGCGAGCGTTGAAGAGTCCCTTGTGGGACTTGATTGGGGTCGACACAGTAGCAGAAGCCATTGTGGAGAAGTGTGGCGGTATGGTAGGAGGTGCAGGGCGACAGGCGCGTGTAAGTGGATTCTCCAGATGAGAGCCAATTCTTCGGCGGCAAATCGAGCTGCGAAGGTATTGGGAGAGCTCTGAAGGCCTCTAGCGAAGGATTCCTTGCTAGTATGATATGCCTCGAGAATAATATTCGATAAATCGAAGTTTCTTTGAACGAGGAGGTAAAGTCGAGGGGCGATCCACTGGTCCAGACTCAATGAGATCGTACGGAGTCGCAGATGATCGATTGAGGAGAGTGACCAGACAAGGATTTCGGACAAAGCACTAGGCTTTAAACAGTGCAGAGAGCGGAGAAATAGAGGTGAAATGTGAATTGAAGGTGATGAGAGTAGAGAAGCACTCGGTAGCTGATGAGATTCACGGTTTCCTTTTATTTACATTGAGACCCACCAGGCACCTGTCCGGGCAACCGCAGAGTGACGTCGGAGTGGGACAAAATTCCGCTCCGGCGAACGGCCCCCTCAGCGAGACCAATCAAACATCCCGAGCCACATTGTCAGGGGTCCTCCACCCGCTCCATAGGCGAGGCGAGGCTTCGAAATTCTCTAACCCAAGGCAGGGGCCAAGGCCTTCGAACGCATCACCGCATCCATCCATCCTTTCCATTCCTCACCGACGACACACGACCACCACGGCAACTTCGCGACAGGTTGTTGTGGCCCTTTCGGAATATCGCTTGTTCCTCGCGTCCCCACGCGGCGCCTTTAGATTCTGAGATGACCTAGTAGCGGCCGACATATACTCTCGGTTCTGCGCCATGGCTCAACCAGCGACCCCCGGCCAGGCGCCGCAATCCATCTTTGGCGGGCCGACCCCTGTCGTTGGATCACCACAGCAATCTGCTCTCGTCCATCAGCCGTCATCCAGTCTTGTCTCGTCGCAGCCGGGGGCAACTCCCCCTTCGGCCTCCTCCTCGACGAACAATACTTACATTATGCCAAACTCTCCCGTCAAGGGTCGCTCACTCGCCGACGGATACCGCCCCAAGGTTACGCGCACGCTAGGACAGAGACCCGCTTGTCTGGTCAACGCCTCGGTGACCTACTGCGGGAACAACCAAATATATGCATTCGGCGGCTTCGACCAGTATACTGATGAAGTATATAACCATGTGCTGAGGCTGGACCTTGTTAGCCACCAATGGAACCTCGTTGACAATTACGGAGATATCCCCGGTGTTCGCATGGGTGAGTGCATTACCTTCGTTCTTGGGTCTAAGTGACTTTGAAAAGAGACTAACCACCAGAGTCCAGGCCATACAGCCACATTGTACCAGGGAAACAAGCTCCTCGTCTTTGGCGGAGAGAACGAGCACCGAACGTATCTTTCCGATTTGATCATATTCGATCTCAAGACAGCACACTGGACTCAACCACAAGTATCTGGGCCGATCCCCAAAGGTCGTGCCCGACACGCCGCAGTCCTCCACGAGGACAAGTTGTTCGTAATTGGTGGTATCACGGGCCAAAATAACTACGTACTAGACGACATATGTTATTTGGACTTGAAAACCTTTACTTGGTCGAAGGCATGGCGTTTTGTCGGTCGTTTCGACCACTCAGCATACATCTGGGGCGATCGTGTGTGGGTATTTGGAGGTTTGAGTGAAGACATGGACAAAATTAGCGACTTGTGGTGGCTGGATCTCAAGGGAAGTCCCCAGTTCGACTCTCGTCCGCAGATTGGTATGTTTGATCGTGCCTGTGCCAACAACAGAGTCAGTGGTTCGCCCCGGCCACCCTATACGATGCCACAGACTCCTGTCGTTGGTGCGTCGGGATATGCCGCCAATTCCCGAACAGCCCAGGTGAACCCGCCGTCTTTCCAGCTGAAATCGTATGCTCCATTGGCTCCAGGGTCTATTTCAGCCTTGAAATTCATGTCGGGACCGTCTATTCCATCACAAGGATCTGGCATTCACTACCATGCCTATTCCTCGGGCACCCTTCTTGACTTTGTCACACCAGCCGCTACAATAACACCAAGGGAGTGTTCGTTATCGGCGCTTGACCTGGGGTCGCTTCGATGGCAAAAGCTTGCCGAGGGCCGCGAGATTTTTAAATCTGGCTATCGCTGGCATTACTGCACTATGAATGAGGACGGCACCAAGGCTTGGTTGCTAGGTTGTCCCACCGACCCCGCGACAACAGATCTAGGCCCTAACGGGTACGAAGAGTATTTAAGGTATGAGATGGGTAATTAAAACGTGCAGGGTATTAAGCTAACCATGATCGCAGCGATATCATGGAAATTGATCTCCGACGATATGGCTTTTTAGGCGATAATCTTACATCGGAGCCTTGCACGGAACTGAGGCCATCTGCGACGACACGAGTCGTCGATCAGCCTTCCAAAGGCCTTGGGTCTGATCTTGCAAAACTCTTCAACCAACCTCCAGAGACTGGTAGCGGTACAGATTTTATTGTGACTGCGCTAGCTGGAGACTATGACGAAGATGATACGCTAAGTTCCGGTTTGATCAGAACTGATGATGTGCCCCGGGATCAAAACTGGCTTTCGGCTGATACGCCAACGTCGCCGCCTATTCATGTTCACAAGCTTATCCTTCAAGCACGCTGGCCGCATTTTGCGCGTCTATATAATGCCCAGATGGCCGAGTTCCATACAAGGAAAATGCATATACCCGAACCATATTCGGTGGTGAAGGCATTCCTCTACTATCTGTACACGGATAGCATCCACGGCACGTCTGACGTTGACAGCGCCGCGGCGACAAATCTCTCCGACGTGGCTGGACTTTTGGTCATGTCAAATATATACAACATCCCCCACCTCCGGCTTCTTTGTGTCAACCGGCTGGCCAAGGAACTTGACGTTGACCATGCGTGCGTGATTTGGTATTGCGCAGGTCTGGCCAACGAGGAGTGGCTTCGCAAACGAGCTGCATCCTTTTGTATGACCCACTGGGGTCGCATAGTCCGTACCCAAGGCTTTCTCCGCCTTCCTCGATCCGCACTTGTCGAGCTTTCCCAAGAAATCGACATGGAGGGTCGTATTGTCGGTGGCGAAGAGCTCGAGTGGAGCAGTATGAGCAGCCGTTATGGTGAAGGTCTTGGCCATACTCCCCGCAAGGAGAGCATAAGCAGCAACCACACTCAGATGCTGGAATCTGAAGTAGACGACGAAGATGGCATGGAATTGAATTGATATGCATTTACCCAACATGTATAAATGCCCACAAACAAACGATACCCACGACAAAAGCACTTATCCTCAAACGAAGAAAGAAACTCAGTATGTTTGAGCTGGAGAATAGAAACAAGTCAAACCAGCCCAATTTGTTGTTTTTTTCTTCTTCCCTTGTTTTTCATTTTCATTTTTTTTTAGTGATGTTCAACCTACCATATCTCTCGCCTTACGTTATTATGGACTGCCCTGCTGCTTTTTTTCGATGCCAGACATGCTTGTTATGTTTCACCACCCCTGTTTTTTGCATGAGGACAAAAGTGGCGGCAGGTTTCTTTTCACTTTGGCTTTGTCTATGCCGAGTTAGCCCTTCCCTATTTCTCGGTCATGTATGGTGATTGTTGGTCTTGGCTTTCTTTTTTCTTTGCTCTGTTCTATTTTCGCATCGCATGGTGTTGGCTGCTGCAATGAATTACGCACTCATAGACTACGTCTCAACCAATCAATCACGTTTGCTATTGGTTAGCTATTGCCACAATGGATAAATTCTAATGGCGCCCGCTTCGTGAAACAGCCTTATGTCGATCATATCCGATACCGCCATGTGATGACCCTTCCCCCTTGCAGTTAGCTATCTACACTGGGGGCTTGTCCATCAGCAGGGGGCAGATGCATGATACCTAAGGCCAATATGGAAGGGAATCGGTCAGATCCGATATCCCTGACAGTCAGACTAAATCAATTCTGTGAATCACAATCTGTAATCACCAACCCAATTAAGCACGGCGTTGTGGTCGCTCCCTCGGGCAAGGGGATGGAAAAGGGAGAAGGACCAATTCGTTTCCTGCACATCTATTGATCGATCCAAATCAAGTATCAAAATCAAATCCGTAGCGCAAAGCCACGCTGCCAAGTCTATATCCTAACCTATTGACTTCATCTTCTTTTTAGACAGACTCCTTGCCGCCCCCATTTTGAAAACACGCCAGAAGCGACCATCCTCGGCATAGAAAAGTCCAGCGGCACCCACCGACACCAGCAAAAGCAAAAACCTCCGCAAGGGGAAAGCAACAGAGTTGAGAGCAGTAAAACCAAGGGGGCAAAAAAAAAACAAAAAAAAAACTTTCCAACAGTCCATATAAAGCCACTTTTTCTCTCCAAACACGCAATTTTAACGCACTCATAAATCTCAACGAAACAAGGCTGCTCGAAAGTTCCCTCTTTCTCTCGCAAGCTTGCGAAGGGAGAGTTGGGCTGCCGTACCTAAAAGTAACGTTGTGCATGCCTATATATGCAGCTGTGTAAAGAAAGGGAAACAGAGATGTGCACCCCAACATAGACACGATATTACGTACAATGACGGACGAGATGCTGGCCAGTCGGGCATTGGACAAGGTACTAGTAGGAAGCGGAGCACCCATAAGAGAAAACTTACGAGAACCAGAACTTTTGGGGGTCGCAATTCGCCAAAGGAAATCAATCTCTCATATCTGTCGTTTGAACAAGTTGTGACGTGGGGGGGGAATTTCAAGAACCAGCCAATACATCAACGCCGTTGCGGAATGCAGAAAATCGACAAGGAAAACCAAGAGGGGTATTGACAAGAAAAGACGGCGCTGGCATTGTGCTGGTTTCATGGTCGAGCACAAGAGGGGGATGACTGATATCATCAATATATGTTGAGGTGGGGCCAAAGTTGGCGGGGGGAGGGAGACGTCTCCTCCATCCGTATGTCTTCAACTGGTTGGCTGCATCAACAGATCGTGCCTCGCGCGAATGATTCGCTAACAAAAATCCGCACACCGAACCTCTGATCGCAAGGTATCATATTGGTTCTATTGCATCATCTGGTCTTCGCCTATTCCCGGGAGGTTCATTCCTGCAGCCAGTGCCTGAAGCTTGAAATCTGGGTTGCATGGTAACGAATGGGCCTTGTGCTATTAAGTTCATTAGTACATTAAAACGACCAGAAGACCTAAAAATATAGGCAACTTACGTATTTCAAACCATTCAGGTTCTTGTAACGCTTGCCGCAAGTCTCACAGCTGAACGGCTTTTCCTTTTCCATACCGAGGGTTCCGGGATATGGTGCGCTCGTTTCTGGGTTGACAATAGAGAACGTGCCATCGCCGTTCTCGTGTAGTTGCTGCGTCTGATGACCATGAGTCTTGTGATACCTATTTTTGCGTGGTCAGTCTATGCCTATTCACCCGCGAACGCGATCCAGGAGGGTTTGAAAAAGAAGCTTACTTGAGACCGTTTTGATTCTTGTACGCCTTTTCACAGCCAATAACGGGGCATTTGAAGGGTTTGTGTTCCTCAGGCATCATCATTGCCTGCAGCCGCTGCATGAGAGCCTTGTTCGCGGCGGGGTCGGAGAACTGAGCTTGGTTAATACCCAGCTGAGCCAACTGCGCTTGGATAGATCTATTGGCAGCAGGAAAGGCACCGTTGGGGCTAAAGAGGTGCTTCCCAGGGTCGTTAATACAAAAGTTGGCATCGCTGTTACCCTGGTTGCCACCAAAGCTCATATCGCCGATGTCGTTCGTGCTGCCTCCCATAGGCATGCCGGGAAGGTCGTCGTCCATATCCACACTGTCATCTCCCTGAGGAAGCTGACCTTGATGAGTAGTTAGGGTGGGCGTGTTGACTGATGAAACCGTAGGGTTATTCTGGAGGCCGAAACTTGCGGCTGCGGGCGTCGGCGGTTGGGATGTTCGTAGGCCCTGTGTAAGACCCGAAGTGTTCATGTTTAACTGCGGGCGTTGCTGTTGTCCGAATAATTGTCTTGTTTGGTGCATTCGCTGGCTGTCATCCATTTCCATAGTGCCGACAGCGTCATCCATTTCCATATCTGCCACCGCATCCATCTCATCGTTCAGATTCGAAGAGATGGCGTTATTCATGTGCGAATCGCTGACCCCGGTATTTTGTTGCCCCCCCATCATCTGCATGGTTGGCCCAGTGGCCCGATTCTGCTGTCCAAGCTGGCCAACAGGTTGCCCATTCCCATGACCCGGGGCTACCGAGGTGGCCCTAGAATTGGGCATCTTGGGCGCGCCCTGCATACCCATTTGGGAGAACTGGGAGAAGGCATTATTTCTTGCAGTATTGGGGCTCGGCTGGGTATGGGCTTCCTCATAGTGCTGTAGGAGATCGTGGAGGTTAGGGAGAATCTTGCCGCAGCAAGTGAAATCTCGCATGAAGTTGGCTTCGAGTTTGGGGAGGTAAGATGACGAGTGAAAAGACGGAGACTGGTGAGTGCCAAAAGGCGAAGTGCCTTGCATCATAATGCTGCGAGAATGGCATGTCAGTTCAGCTTATAGGAAAACTCAACGGGACATCACATCAAATTCGTGTCTTATGTCTGGTGGATATGCCACTTGCGACGGGACAGCCATCCGAGCCCCAGTTTCCCAAAATGTCTCGCCACTCCGAATGGAAGCCGGATGGAACCCCCGACGGACAGAAGGCGCGGGGAGATGGAGATGGGCAAGACTTGTCGCAACGAAGCGTGGGCAAAGAGAATGTGGGAGTGCGAGAGCCGGGGGGAAAAAACGAGGGAGAAAATGGGCACAGAAGTGGATGGTGATGATATGCCCAACAGCAAGAGTCCAATCCTGTGAGGCTTGGGGAAACGAAACGAACACACAAAAAAAAAAAGACAACTTACTCATCTCGAACGAAACTGCCAAAAGACATGCCACCCCAACTCATTCCACCCATGAGACTACCGGCGAGCGATTCTCTCCGGTTGCGGTTCACATTGTCGCGGTTGGGATTATTCACGGAAATGGGCTTCGGTCCAGCGCTGACAAACGAGTCACCGCGGGGACGGCCCATGGAAGGGTCCAGCGCGGGTCCAGTCGTCATCGTGAAATCGTCGTCGATGTCGCAGTCGATGAGATCGGTATCGGCGATAGCAAGGGGGTTGTGGTTGAAGGAGCTGGCACGTTTGAAAGATGGCGAGGATATTTGGGAAGTGCGCGGGGAGAAGGCGGCAATGAGGATGGACTTTGAGGAGGTGGTGCCAGCGGCGGCGGGAGCAATGGTAGTAGTAGTTGCAGCTGTAGCGCCAACGGTAGCCTGAGAGGCAGCGGCTGCGGTAGCGTCAGCGCCGGTGGGAAACTGGCCGGTGGTAGGGGTCTCCGGCTGGGGCGACGGCGACTGCGTCAGCGAAGCCGAGTTGAGGGACCCAGGAGAGTCAGGGCCAGCAGCGGCGGCGGCGAAGTGGGCAGTCGAGTCACAGACAGAGTCGCTTGCGGTGGCGGCGGAGACGGCGGCGGCGGAGGCGAGGGCGGGCGTGGGAGTGGATGTACAAGTGGAGGCCGACGCACGCGGCTCCTGGGATTTGAGTGAATCGTTCTGGAACCACCTGAGCGCGCTTCGCATACTAGAATGGAGGCAGTTTGCCTGGAAGTGAGGACGGTGGTGATTAAAGTGAGCGCGAGCGCGAGGGATGAGGCTCGAGTGAGGACGAGGGCAAACGTATGAGGTTGACCGAGGGTGCAACAGGGCAGGCGTCGTGCTGTGCGTTGCGCGCTGTCCAACACGGTGTGGTCGCTTGGTTAGATTGGTCAGGGCCCCCTCGTTATAACTTTGGGCGGCACCGGACAGGCTTCGACAGGTTACCGGGAGTGGAAAAGTCAACAGATGCGCCGTGGAGGACAGCACCTTTGAGTTGCTCAGCGTCTTGGTTGATCTCACTTAATCCCCCTGGTTTGGCTGGCTGGCCTGGCTGGTTGATCGACGCCTTTGTATGAAGCTTCCTTGCCCTGTCTCTAGCCGTTGCTTCTTTCCAGTCGGGGGAGCGATCCGTTGGGTTGGGCGTGGTCGCTTGGATGTTTCGCCTACGTCCTTGGTGTCAGAGCTCGGGCTGGATGGCGCGTTCTGGCTGATGAGTGCTGGAACCTGAGGCAACGGCTGCAGCTCCAGGGGTCTCGACCAGTGTGAGCGAGTGAGTGAGTAAGTGAGTGGTGTAAGTCCTGTCAGAGGCTGCCCGTTCGAAGGTGGTTACTTTGGGGGGGGGCAGAGTGTGAGTTAGGTACGGTTGGGACAACGGTACGTCCTGGTGCTAGTCAATGGGGTTATGTAGGACTATGAACAGATTCCAGCGCAATGGAATCAAACGTAACACAGGAACCGTCGAACGGGAACGATGACGTGGGAAGGCCGAGGAGACCGAGTGTCCACGAGTCACTCACAGACTGGGCCGTGCTGTGTATTATAATCGGGACGTTGGGACCTTCGAGAATGGCAATACGGTCTCCAACGGTGTCGTCTTATTAGCCGTCGGCCGAGTACCCCCAGGTACTTCATATGTATACTTGGCGCCCACTGTTGGCTTTGCAGACCAACCACGACGCACCACAGGCCGTGATTCGTCGGGACGATGATAAGTCGATTAGGAATGGGCGGATGGGTGTTTCTGCCGCTAAGGCCATGTACCAGCATGGACAAAGTAGGGTGTGGTTTCCGCGCCGGCCTTAATTCGTGGTATGAATAACGGCGTATGGATGCTGGCGCGTGTTTCTTCCCCAGGTCCAGGATGGTTGAAGGTACTGCGCGATGGTTCCAGGGTCCAGCTCCGGGTCCCAGCAGGTGATGATAGATGGGGACGATGGGTCGGACGGATTACAGTGGATCAATCACAAGCCGCCTCCTGCTACATCAGGTGGGGCAGCCCAAAGCAGCGCAAGGACCGTCTGTATGGCAGGTGCTGCTGGCAGGGGAGAGGCAGGAGCCCACCTCGGGCATGAGGCGAGAGACATATTGGGCGGGCAGGGCGGTACCTGGAGGGAACGCTCGGTGCTCGCAGGTGGCCATAATTTGGCACGATTTGGCACCGCCCAGAACAGCATTACCTTGTTAGTAGCCCCCAGCATCTTTCGTATCCCTTCAGTGGCTGAGCATAAATCCCCCATCCTATTTCATGCTTTCCCCTCACAATATGTCTCCAGGAATTAGGCTCCAATGGACTTGGCCCATCAAGCTTGGCCGCTTTTTTTTCCTTTCTTTTTTTTTCCTTTTGGGCCAGGTATTGCTGCTAAATCTGGTGCCTCAGGCCTGTTTAGTCAGGGTGGCAGGCCATCGTGCCTGCCTTCCCCCACTAAAGTGGGCTCGCTGCACAGAATCTCCAGTGGACGCACGGCAGGTGCCGTCAACTGGCACGGCAGGTAGCCTGGTACCTGTAGCACCAAAGGTGGATGGGACGGCGGCACCTGCGGTTTTGGGGAGGGTTGACAGCCGGGCACCACCTGGGTACCTGTAGATGCGCTTGTTAGATTGGTGAATGATTTTGTAGCGTTTTCCCGACCCCGTTCCAAACATGTCTGGAACTAGCGGGTCTCAAGACGAGCCGCCAAAAGAGGGCCATGCAGGGACTTGGTCGGAACTCTTTCTTCCATTGTCTTGGCCACGAATACGAAACACTCCCAAGTAGGCAATTGACACGGATACTCTCCTCCGATAAGCGCCGGCACAGAGGCAGACCACAGTCAACCAGAGACCCCAGAACGCTGTGTGTGTGTGTGTGTGTGTGCCGTTTACATGGAACCAGTCCTTGGTTTCGTCTTTGAGCCGAAGTAGCAATGTGGAGCGGTCCACTGGATTTGCCAAGATTCCGCCGGTCTAATGCTCGCCAAGGGTAATGCCCAGCGTTCGTGTAGTTTCTTGGTCTTCAGGTAAATCCGGACTCAGGGTCCGATCCCAAGATGACGACTCAGTGATCTTGTGCTGCCCCAGCGCACGCACTTCAGCCACCGACTAGTGAGCCGGCACGAGGCACGGTAATCTTTACGTACTACGGAGACAATTCCAGGCTAGTGGCTGGAAATGGCTTGCGCGGAAATACACCCTCTCCCAAGGCCGCGGGAATCTGAGGCGTCGACTGGGCGTTCTAGTGCCGAGGGGCCAATGCAGCGCTAGAACCTCGAGAAGACCGGTGGAGGAATTCAAAAGCAAAAAAACGTGGTCGACGAGACCGTCTCAAGGATCGCCGGTGGGCCCTACGCTATTGACACGGGAGCCAGCTGGATCTATAAGAGAAGGTAGTCAATACGTCTGCCAGGGGCCAGCAGGAAGAATCAAAAGTAGCGTATGGAGGCATGCATATGAGGCTCGTCATGGTCAGCAATGGGCTTGCTGCAAAGTTTATTAGCGAGGCCACCATCTTCTCAACTCGTCATGTTTGAGTCAGTTGACCAGCGGCTGAGTTATAGTCCGGTTTGGGGTTCCTATCTTGTCTCCCCCTCCCCCTCCCCCTCCTTCATGCACTCAGCCATGCTATGCTGTCCTATATTTCCGCGTTCACTAGCTATTGCTTAGATCGACCGCTAAGGGCAACGAATATCAACTACGCATCCGCGACGCTACGATGATACAAACGGTGACGCCCATCTCCTCTTTTTACTCCATCCGTCCTTGCCGCCACATTTCAAATCCCGGGTCTCGCCAATCATAACTACAAGCCAATCTAGTTCTTTTGCACCAATACCCCGTGTATGACGCATAGTCTTAGATCTTATTTCCGGTCTACCGCCATGGCAAGGACCTGGGTGTCGTGGCATCTCCTTTACATGCTGGCTGAAAGAAACCAGATGGCCACCCGGCACAACACAAATCTGGCCTTGCCTATCTCTTGATCCAGGTTATGCATGGCAGCCAACTTCATTTGGATAAGATATCTCAGGTCCGATATTCTGATCTAGCCGCGGTGTGGTTCCGGGTGGGCTCCTTGAGTAGCAAGGTCTCGTACCATTTGCTCGTAAATGTCGTCAACCTTAAAAAACACATGGCAAATCGAAACCACTCGCCGAAAACAAAAAAAAAAAAATAAAAAAAAAAATCGGACTATGTGCCAGCTTCAACTTTATCCAGAACTTGATCAAATCTCCAAATTAACCACTTACGAACCTGACTTCAATCACCTCGGCCGAAGTTGGTATCATCTGGATACGATCTGATGTTGTTGGCGGGAGTAGCACTAGTTTAGATGCTAGCCGCCAGGGTCGTCCAATGCAGGCTGAAAGTTAGTATATCGAATATTCCGTTTCAGGCTTATGCGCATTTAGTGATTCATCATGTACCAGGATCAAGGATTGAAATTTGGCTGTAAAGTGAGGAAAGAGACAACTTCACTTGAGAACTGCAGTTGTATCTTGGGTTGCGTGCGCATATCACATGCCATCTGGCAGGGGATAATGACAGGCTATACTATCTCTACTCTTCCGGTCTCTGAAGCGACTGGCACCGTCCGAGTGATGACAAGAATCGAACGGCTCGAGGACAGGGGAGTCTCAGTCAAGCACGGACTACACTGCGTGTGATGCTACAAGGATCTTTGTCCTTTTTGAGGACACTGATTGTTTGGCAGCTGGGCCAGCTTGACACAGCACAACGCTTCTTCTCCTAACAGCCGGGCACATTCTCCGCTTGCTCCATCAATTGTGGGAAGCTGTAGTGGAGAGCTCGGGTGGTNNATTGTGGGAAGCTGTAGTGGAGAGCTCGGGTGGCGCACCACATCGAAATGCCCCTCCGACACCGCCAGATCTGGGCCCAGTCGTGGCCAGTTCCAGAGACACGGTATTGCTGGTCTGTACATTGGCTTTCTGGTGAAATTCTCGGCATCGGTGGGCTGGAAGATGCAGGGGTGGAGAAAAGCTAGGGCGTATTGTTCCCGGAGCATCGTCACCAATCGTCAAGCTTTCCATTTGACGATCGCCTCCTATCTCGGATACAGGTGGTGGAAAATTAGCGGCCGATTCCTTCCAGCTGGAGAGTGTCGGCCGAGCTGTTCTGCTGCAGTCGATTGTCTTGACCAACAAGCTTCGCCCTTGCATCCGAACCCACGGCCAGGCTTGTGACAAGGACTGGTTGTCCATAATTACCTCCAGCAGGTGCAAATTGAACGCTTGCTCTCTGCGCCATTAGCATAGTCTCATGCGGGTGCCAATACACGCATGGCTCAAGCCATTGTTTTGTGTGCGGTGCGTAACCTTTGCTTAGCACTGCTGTCAAAGGCCATGTGTCGGGGGCCAGCTATGCATGGTTGGCGACGTTCGCGGGAGAATCCTCGTCGCCCACATGGTGGCTAGGTCACCTTCCACACCCTCCGCATGGGGATCCATACTGGCTCGTATGTACACAAGTCACTGCTCATGCACTTCTCATGCACTTCTCATGCTGATGTACGACCGTGTGTGGTACCTGACTCATACATACCCCGTTGATGGTACTACTCTTCGCACGGTCGCATCGCATGTTTTTTTTTTTTTTTTTGGAAGTCAGGTTTGATTTGGCCATACCACTCGCTTCAATCTGCCTCTGCTTCGATGATGCCAAGGGCTTTTCGATCCCGACCCCTCGTCAACGTCACCGTTCAAGGCAGGTTAACCGAGGGTCGCATGTCCTCAGCGCCTATCCTCATCCCAGAGACGGGCCGGCTCCAAAAACCAAGTGGACTCTGGCCCCCAGGGAACCCTCTCCTTCACGCTACTCTCTGTGCAGACAAGCCTAGACCAGGGCACAGGGGCAGAAAGGCCCTAAAAGTGGGCTCAGAAGCCTCATAGAACAAGTTGGCTTGGCGTTCGACCATCTATTCCGGAACAGGGCCCAATATGTCAGCGGTGCAGAAATAGTTGTAATTCAGCGCACACTGATTCATCGAGCGCTGGGTGCGAGGCAACGCCGTCTCGCGGGGGCCACTCTCTGGCCATGGCGATCCAGGAACATCAAAGGTCCCTGCCCTCCCCTCCATCAATCTTCTTTAACCACCATCATCTCCGGGCGGTATTGCCGAAGCTCTAAGCAGTCTCGTGACAGTCTCTTCCGTTCTCCCGGCTGCCCTCAGAAAAATGAGCAACAAGAGACGGCACAGCCGGCGCCGCCACTATCAGATCAAACCATGCGCACATGTCCAATGGGACACGGGAATCAGGCTCAGATGCCACAGCTTGGGGTATATCGAGTCACAGATCTTCGTCGTGCATCTGGTGACTAGGATAACGCTAGGAGGCAAGGTGCCGCCCAACCCTTGCAGGTGGTTTTTTAGAATTATTGGGCCAGGATTGAGCATTTGTGCCCTGCGCTGAGTTTTTGATAATGTGATGCGGCCCTTGCGCGGCAGGGGATGTAGCGGCTCCAATTCCCTCTCCGTGGTCATAGATGGCATCGGGTACAGAGAACAGAAAGACCTATACCAGGCCCCATTAATCAAAGCCTAACAGCCAATGGCCCTGCCAGCATGGTATTTGCTTCCAAATTGCATTCCTCTTTGGTATGCCCCGGTGGGTCCATATGCCGAGACGGATCCCGCCATTACACCTCAACGTTCAACGTACCGACGGCTCAAACCTTGTCTTGCAGGCTGTTGAGTTGCAGCGTGCCTAGATTACAATTACACATGG
Source organism: Calonectria multiphialidica (assembly GCA_020623665.1). Lineage (NCBI taxonomy): Eukaryota > Fungi > Ascomycota > Sordariomycetes > Hypocreales > Nectriaceae > Calonectria > Calonectria multiphialidica. The sequence goes on from JAHVYC010000134.1 coordinate 75,710, forward strand.
AATTGGGTGCGCGGGTGTACTGTCTGAACGTTGCGACCTGATTGGCGCCAACTTCGATTTCCGTCTCGATTATCATCGATAGCCAGTGAGCCAAGGCAGGTTGCGGGAGATACGAGGCATTTGGTTTCGCTATGATGTAATAGATGCTGCTAGATCCCCCTCGAGCTCAAGGGGCAGGCGCTGATCATACCCGAGGTAGCATGCCGAGCTGAATAGAGAATGCGATTCCGTCACTCCGTGGCCTATGAATGGTTCGCGGCACCATCGGCCGCTTTGAAACCATTGCCAATTGTCTTGGGGATGTTCTGGCCAAGGAGAGACTAACGGGAAGAGGCAACGTGGGATCTCGACCCCTCGCAACGATTTATTAACCGTGTACGGCGTAGCCGTGGTGGAATTGTTGGCTCACCTTGCTTTTGCCGTGCATGGCCTGGGTATTTTGAATATGTCCTGACTCGCGCACAAATATGGGCCAGCGTTTGATATGCCTCTCCCTGTGAGCGAGGTCTGCCTTTGTGTTCACGGACACCCCTCCCTCGCCAGAAACCCCCACGAAAAAGCCACACTTAGCTTCAGGGACGTGACGAAGTTGTAACATTTCAGAGTTTGACGTGTATCCAGTAGATAGTCGTTGAAGTGACGGGGTTCAGGTTCCCGGATACAGTTGCCCGCATCGTACTCGGGTGAATGCGCAGCGAGGTGACCGTATCTCGGCGGAGAAATAAATCACGGCCGGTTGGTCATTGAGTTTATGTTCTGGGCCGAGGTCATTGTCTGAGCATTCATTTTTTTGGTAGACATCCATTACCCAGCGAGTAATTATAAAATAAAAATAAAAATAAAAAACTTATACCGCAAAAAAAAAAAACATGGCATGCCAGGATAGATAGCGGGAAATAACTCGCACAGGTGAATCCTAAGCCAATCCATGCAGTGACACCCGATATTTGTTTAATTCTACATATTGTTTATGCTGCAATCGTCACCGTTGTGAGCCGTTAGAAAACCCTGTATAGGTTGCCATGCGTCCTGCCAGCGGCTTGATTTCATTGGGAAGGGGCAACGCGGAGCGGATTCTCTGAACCAAAAGGTTTGAACCAAGGGGCATTTGTTTTATCCTAGTCGTCTTCAAAGTTTCTCAGGGGCGTTTCTCCTCATCTTTACATGGGGTACGTATGCAGGTGCTACATTGTTGCTACTATTAGACAACCGCCCGCCCAACTACTCCATATCTACTTGGGTGAAACGTCCCAGAGTCCTGGTCGGTTCCTCCTTTTCAGATTAAGTTGGCCTGGGATGGAGCCTCCGATCCCAGATTCCGTACGCATCATGCAACCCCGTCCCCCGACTTGACCCAGCAAGTCAATGCCGGGCTGGCTACGCCCACCGTGGGGAACGGAGCGGAGCGGATACGCGGAAGGATACGCAACTGATCAGATAGCGAGGGGAGGAACAAGGAGACGAGACGATTGCGAGGAGGAACAGTTTACAGGGACGAGTGCAGTATTCAAACAACAAACAAAAAAGAATGGGAAAGGTGAGAATGGGCATCGTATGTGGCAGACAGATTGTCGGGCGGAATGTCACTGCTCAACTCTGAATAGACGGAGCCGGCGAGAAGAAGTCGGCTGGAGAAGCCGAAACACCAACTTCCAGCCACCCCTATCGGCCGAATTATCCAATCCAGAGAGATCTTAGGTGCGGCGGCATGCGTAGTGGGGGGTTTCTGTTTCGTGCATGATGATGCAGCTGATGTACGCCGCCGCTCCCTGATTCGTGTTCCTGCGCCCAACGAATTGTCCAGTCTCCTCTCATCTACGTTTGTTGGTTGCAGCTGCTGCAACCTGTGATACCAGATACCACCAGGCAAGGACGAATCGCTCCCGTCGGCGAACATGTCGTGCTTGACGTGCTTGTGACTTGTCGACAATCCCAGTCTTTCAATAGTCTCGTCGCCGATTGAACCTCAGCAAGAGCGTCCAAGTCAGGCCACCACATTGCAGTGGCATGCTATGGCCCCCGGAGTGCCCCGAGTGTCCCCGGGGGGTTCAGCATGGATCCCAGATTATGTCGCATGAGCTCACCGAAGGCACGGGCACGCGACAGGAACCCCCCTCGTCCGTCCGACGTCACCTCTTTGACGCATGGCATTCCCGGCACGGGGCTCGCCCTGAGTCGGCGAGCGGCCATTGAGTTGAATGCAGATTCCTGCTGGCTATGCAGCATTTGGGGGAGCATTCGCCATCCTTCAGATCAACTGGCGCCGGCCTAAACGAGACTCAATGGCCGCTTCTTCCGGGAAACGTGTAAAAGCCCCCGTCTTTTTTTTTAGGAGGATTTAACTTCACAATTACGATGGGCATGTGTGCATCGTCACTCAGCAGCCGTGCCGGTGGTCGGTGGTCGTGGACTCGGGACTAAGACAAAAAGTGACGCCACTTCTGGTACGGCTGCCCCGAGACGCAGCCGTCGTGTGCACTGCGGCACGGTGTAATCAGGGCTACACTATTCGTACGGCAATATTATCTAATCACCCCGCTGGGATTTCGCACCAGCGACCCAGAAAAAGATGCCGCTCCTCGCCGCAGGAGCCGCAGGGTTCGTCCGCGGTGTCTGCGGCGTAAGGAGGCTAGATTTGCGGGTAAATTAGGAATAAGAGGCTGTCCCTTGGACTCTCGCGCATGGGAGAATAAACACCAAAATTTGATGTGTAAATGTCAAGCAAATGCGTGAAGACCCGTGCCAAAGGTCCAGAACGAAAAGAAAGCAAATGTTCGGAGTCTCGAAGCCGAAAACGTGCCGTTATGATTCTCTTTTCCCATACCATGCCCTCCCGCGAAACTCGGCCTTTGCACGGCAAGGGCGGGTTTAGCTCGGCCTTCTTTGCGGCGGACAAGATCGGAATCCAAACGATCAAGCTGACATCATGAATTGCTACTCGCAGCTCAAAGGGCATTTCCGGTTTTCGTCAGGCCTGAAAACATATATCATCCGGCATTTCGATTCCTTCTAGAAGCCAGGGAACGCACACCAAACACTCACACCACCTCAACGGTACACATTGAGCGCTCTGCATCTGCAGCACATCCCGACAACCCGAAATCAATCGGCGACCAGTTCCATCTGCGGGGAGCTATTTTTTCTGGCCCAAAACCCCGACCGATCCCTGACCCACACAATCCGCGCTCCTCCGTGCAGCAACACCTCATTCTTCATCATACGACAAATCCGCGACCCCCAATTTGGGTAGTTCCCCTCCATAGAAGAACCCTCGAATCCGTCTCGTTTCCAGACGACTCCCAGTTCCGCTGCGTTGCCATCCCGCGACCCAAACACACAATTCGCAATCAGCCGTCGTCATCATGAAGATCCTCACCAAAGAAGAAGAGGAGGCCCACTACGCCGCCGTCGTCAAGGGCGGTCTCATCGGTGGCAGTCTCGGCCTCGGCCTGGGCCTGGGAGGCGTTATCATCGCCTCGCGCCGATACACCTCGTTCCGCGGCCTGACGCTGCCCTTCCGAACCTTCCTCGTCACCTCGACTGGCACCTTTGGCGCCATCGTAAACGCTGACCGTTGGTCCATGGCCTACCAGAAGGCCCAGGACCCCATGCGCAACTACCAGGACAGCGCCCAGCGCGCCCGCGAGATGGTCCGCGAGAACGAGTCCACCTGGGAGCGCTTCATGGAGTACGGCAAGGAGAACCGCTACTCCATCGTATTCATCTCGTGGCTCGCCAGCATGGGCCTGGCCTTTGCGATTGTGAGTCGCTCGCCCATGAACACGGCCAACAAGATCGTCCAGGCCCGTGTCTACGCCCAGGGCCTAACCCTCGCCGTCCTCATCGTCTCGGCCGCGTTCGAGATGAACGACGCCAAGAAGGGCTCCGGCCGCTGGCAGACCGTCATGGTCCTTGACCCCAACGACCCCGAGCACAAGCACCTCATTGAGAAGCGGGTGCACAAGGAAGAGTACGAGGGCCAGGACCTCTGGATGGGTAAGCTTTCCCACGCCGTATAATTTTGCTTCTTGATCCCGGATTCTCTAACGCCTCCTTGATAGATATGGTTGCTGCCGAAGAGGCTCGATTGGCCGCCAAGAAGCAGACTGCGGGCAAGGTCTAAATGCCCTTCATATTGCAGAGGAACGCTGCCCTGGAGGCCGCTTATCAATTTGAATGACACCGTCGTGTTCTCGCGCACGACACTCACACACTAATGCAACGGCCGTCCTCGCTCCCCCCCACTTGCCACAGTACTGATCAACGTGAGAAACAAGGAGAGACTATGTCACGATATTTTTTTTTTTGGGAGTTGTTGCTTGCCGACAAAAAAGCCGGGTTTTTTTCTTTGTCATAAACGAATCAGCTTTTTTTTTAAGCACAGGTGGAATGTTATTGCAGCACAAAGCTTATGCTCTATAACACAACTATGGAAGGATGTTGAGGGAATTACATTGCGGAAGTTGACCTATCCAAATTGGCCAGAAAAAAGTTTGACCAAATTATGGGATGTATCATAGACTTGGGGAATATGCAATATCACCACACCTCGGAGAATAGACAAAAACATACATCAAATGCTTGTACATATATAACAATTGACCGCCTGACTCCCATCCGCCTCTTTTTGACTCCCCTTCAGCCTCGTAAATTCATCCCAATCCGGTTCGAATTAAATCCCAAGGCATGAACCTCGTCTATCGTCAAATCAAGTCGATAACTCCTGCCCGCCGTTTATACCTCAATGGTGAAGTGGCTAATTTGTGAGTAGTAAGCATGGACGGCAAGCTCGAGAAGCATCACATCACCGAAGACTTCCGAGCCGTCGAAGCCTCCTATGACTATGAGGCGACTGTCGTATAGGACGGTTCCGTGGTAGCCACGGCCCGAAGGCGCCTTGCCGTAGACCCGGCGCCTGTCCCATGTCATGGTGACAAGATTTAGTAAAAGGACATCGTTGGAGTACTCGTTGCCATCGTGCCCGCCAATGACGAACAGGTAAGAGCCAACAATGGTGGCTGTGTGGGATAAACGGCGGAACGCCAGGGGTATAGGAACTGCGCGCCAGAAATGCTGGTCCACGTCGTAGACCCATACGTCGTCGAAACACTCGCCCCCATCGGAGCCACCAAAGATGATGAGCTTGCTGCCCACCATGTTGGCGGTGTGGTAGCCCCGGGCTTTGGGGCGATAGTCCTTGGTCCCGGGAGGCGTCTTGTCGGGGCTGGATATTAACCGCCACGACATCTTGTTGACATCGCTGACATCAAGTCTCCAAATGTCATTCAGGGCCCGCACTCCATCACCGCCGCCAAAGACGTAGAGTCCGTTTTTGTAGTGGCACGCCGTGTGTGCTCTTCGTTTGGAAGGCATCTTGTCTCCAATAATTCGTGGTTTTGTCCACCGGTAATTTGTCGTATCGAGAACGTAGACATCGTTGTAATACTCTGGCCCGTCACCACCGCCAAACACAATCAGCTTCTTCCCCACTGCGGTGCAGGTCATGGCCCTCAGGGGGACGGGGATGTCACCAACAACATGTGGGACGGACCAGTAAAAGGAGTCGGCATCAAAGACGTATAGCACGTTGAAGCATGTTCTCGAGTCGCAGCCTCCAAATACGAAAACGTTGGAGCCAACGAGGGTCGTCGTGTGCGCTCGTAAATTGGGGTGGGGGGCACCTGATGAAGGGGCCTTGGACCAGTACATTCCAGATGCAGGGGCGACAGGCACCTCGGGCGCCGTTTTGGGGTCCGGGGGCGGAGGAAACGACGTATGCTGGCCTCGAACTCGTGGGCCTGACAAGATGGTAGATCGGGGTGCTGATGCACTCGTGTTAGGGCGGGACGTTATGGCCGAGGCTGACCGCGTGGGGACCGGACGCCGTAGTTCGCGATCATCTTGACTCGAAACGTCTCCCACGCCGTTCAATGTGGAGGGAGGTGGTTTAGGTGGCCTCGTGGTCTGGCGGTTGGAAGCTATCTGGGAGGCAGACTGGGAGCGTTGGCGGATGGTGAGGTCAGAGGGTTTTCGTCGACTCGTGTGTGTGCTCTTGCTGGAGAGGTGGCCAGGAGTATGGCTGCGCGGTAAGGGCGCCGCTTCGCTAGAGTCTTCGTCGTCGGATTCGTCGTCGAGATGTGATGGATTGGTGATTTTGGAGGCCGGAGATGCGGTAGCAATCTTCTGGGATCGCACGACCTTGGTCTTGAGGGGTGACTTGTCGGTAGGCCTACCCGAATCCGCCATGGTGCTATAGGTTGTGCTTCATTTCCCAGGCCGAATGTGCGGGAGTGCGAGGCAGGAGAGACGATGGAGCGTCGTGATGGCGTTGGGCGGAGCGGAATGAGGTTGGTCGGAGGGGATTGTCGGATGTCAGGAGGACGTTGTTGGGTCGGCGTCACAACACACACAGGCTGGGGGGGCTGAGAGGGACAGGGCCAGGGCTGCGAGGGCGGGAGAATGCGACCTGGATGTGGTTGACGCTGCGATGCGCCAGCGGTGTGCGATGATGCTCGAAACGGACAGGGTTCGCGGGAATGGGAGAGAGGGATGACGGCAGGTTAGATTGGCAGCATGAGATGATCGTTGAGGCTCCTGGTGAAGCACTTCTACGAAGCCTTCTGTCTGGGGGCGCGGGCCTGGAACTGACAAGTGCGGCGGGTCGAAATACCTAGCGCTTTCCTGTGCCGGGGTGTGGTACCTGGCAAGTCCCTGTTATCTTCTGACAGCTGCGACACTACACCCAAAATCACACAGAACAGCGAGAAGCTGGAGTCCAAGCCACTGGGGAGATGGTTTCAAGCAAATTGCCAGAGGACCAAGAGGCTTCTGCAGCTGCAGCCGTTTTCATGCGCCCTGCTGCGGGAGACGAGACGACATACCACAGCACTCAATTGCACCCTTCGTACATTCCAATGTCACCCGACACCTGATACAATTTGCCCTTTACGTGCATCCGAACCCCCCGGCCACCGACGGTCCCTCCACGGGCCCCCAATTGCCCCCGAAGAACCGCTGTTAGCTAGCTTCTAACTTTCATTCTAGCAACTGTTGTTCCCTGAGCTGTGGAGGGATGGCCCGTTCGTGAGGGGCACAGGTGGGCCCTCCACTCTATTAGTTTCCTGGAACACGCTGAAAGGAAAGAGCCGCCCAAACGCCCTGTTTCCTCCCAATCACCTGGGTGGCCTAGGCCTCACTGGGGCATTAGCCACACCAGCGCAGCCTATCGCGGAGGCACACCCACTCGCTCCAAGATTTTTTTTTCTTCTCTGGCGATCAACCTGGGGCTGCCATTCGACAGCTCACAAAGGTCTGCAACAACACGATTCAGCTGGGAAAAAGTAAAACAATTCTTTCATTCTCTCCCCCACTCGCTGCTTCCGGGCATTTGTGGGTTGTTTGATTGGTTCCCGCCTTCTCAAATTTCGTTTGCTAAACCGCGGCCCGGGTGCGCACAAACCTCACAACCCTGGTTTTGCTCTCACCTCTACATCGGACTTCACGACGGTCTATCAACCGTTGAGAAGTGCCAAAGCCGCACTCCACCAAGCATATTGCCGCCCCCTATAGTCTTCGGCTTTCTATAGACCATGTCTGAGCATGCCGACACCAGCATGGGTGGTGTTTCCCCAGACCCACAATCTATTCCTCAGCCCGACGGCTCTGGAAGTGCCGTTGGCAACACGGACGCTGGAGAGAGGGCAGCGAAACGACTTAAGATGAACGAATCGACCCCTGTCCAGTCTTCTGACGTCGCCGAGGCAGCTTCTAATGGTGCGGAGGTTTCGAAGAAGAATAGCGAGGATGAGCAGGTCGGAGATTCAAACTCAAACTCAAAGCCTGAGCATGTTGATGGTCGAGTCAAGGGCATTGCGCCCATCAAGAAAGAGTGAGCATATGATTTCTTGTTCTTCACATAAATCTTTATTAATCAGTATCAAGGTATTTGATCGACGTGGCTGCCCAAAGGGAGTCGTCTTCAAATCAAGCCAACGACGATGATGCTGCTGAGGGACGTGGCACCGCACAACCCTCAAGAGATGACAGGAACTCTGGTAAGGGTAACAAAAAGGACAAGAAAAAGAACAAGGGTCAAAACACAGAGCGAGACTTTGGAAAGTTTGACGACGCCTTCCGCCTCTGCAACAGCCGAGCATTTTACCCTGAATTCTCCCCCAGAGAATGCAAGTTTGGCGATCGATGCAAACTGTGTCACGATCTCAGAAAGTATCTTGAGGAAGGTCGCCGCGGTGATGTCGAGACTTTCGAAGGAAAGTGCCCGGTTTTCGTGGCTTACGGCAGTTGTCCGTCCGGGTGGAAATGCCGTTTCGTCAAGAGCCATATGAAGGAGATTGAGCACGAGGATGGGAGAAAAGAGCTGATTCTCATCAACAATTCTGAAGCTGACGGCAAGGACAATGGTCCTAAAAATGAAGAATCCGAGGAGCAGCGTCCAGCCATTTCCAACGTGGTCGGTATGGACAAGAAGATTGACCTCAGTCGTAAAAGAACCGACTTCACTCGTTCGGATGAGTATATCAAGTGGCTCAACCAAGAGGCGAAGTTGAGTGAGGAGTTTCAAAACCGGCGCAAGACGCAGTCAAAGGAGGGCATTGAAGATCTTCGTGCTCGCTACGTCGACCCTCCATTCCTGCCTTCAGAGAAGCGTCGACTCTACTTTGGCCCCGAAACACCTACCCTGGCCCCCTTGACCACGCAGGGCAACCTTCCTTTCAGGCGCCTCTGTGTCGACCTTGGTGCTCAGCTCACTTATTCCGAGATGGCCATGGGCATGCCCCTTATCCAAGGAACCAAGGCCGATTGGACCCTTCTCAAGGTCCACGATTCCGAGCTTACCCCTCCCAAGTTCAACCCTGGTGCTGTTCCAGTATTTGAGGACTACAACCATGAAAAGGACCTCAAGTTCGGTGCTCAGATTTCTGGAAGCAACCACTGGGTTGTCACCAAGTCCGCTGATATCCTGAACCGATACTGCCCTCATCTACGCCTCATCGATCTCAACTGTGGCTGTCCCATTGACATGGTCTTCAAATCCGGCGGTGGATCGGCCTTGCTTGACAACCACGGAAAGATGGAGCGTATGATTCGAGGCATGAATGCTGTATCTGGTGAAGTGCCCATCACTGCCAAAATCCGTACTGGTGTTCGCAGCAACAGGCCAACAGCGACGCAGGTCATTGGCAAGCTTGCTTTTGGAGCCCGTGAGCACCGTGAGCGTCTTGGAGCCCCCGGTTGTGCTGCCCTCACCCTCCACGGCCGAAGCCGAGAGCAGCGATACACTAAAAAGGCAGATTGGGGCTACATCGGCGAATGTGCCGCACTAATCAAGACCTACAACGAGCAGAAGGACGCTCTGACTGATACAGCTGCCGAGCCTGATGCCAGAACTCTCCCCAACGCCAAGGATGGACGAATGTACTTCCTGGGCAATGGCGACTGCTTTTCGCACACGGAGTACTATGAAAACATTGACAAGGCTCGTGTCGATACTGTCATGATTGGCCGCGGTGCTCTTATAAAGCCCTGGCTGTTTGAGGAAATCGAGAAGGGCCAATACCTTGACAAATCCTCGAGTGAGCGACTGACGTACATTGAGAAATTCGTCCGCTATGGACTCGAGGCTTGGGGCTCTGACGAGTTGGGCATTGGATTTACCCGCCGTTTCCTCCTTGAGTGGCTCAGCTTCACTCACCGTTACGTGCCCATCGGTCTCTTGGAACACCTACCACCCAGTCTGAACGACCGTCCCCCGGCTTATAAGGGGCGTGATGACATGGAAACACTCATGGCATCCAATAACTACAAGGACTGGATTAAAATCACGTAAGTTCGGGCAGCAATCTTTGATAGGATCGTGCTAACAATATGTATCTAGTGAGATGTACCTTGGGCCCGTCCACCCTACCTTCAGGTTCCAGCCCAAGCACAAGTCCAACGCCTACGAGGCGGAGGGCTAGTTTTGTGCCTAGAAAATATTTTGCGGCTATCCCAAGACTACTGGGAAGGAGGAATCCGGTTTTCCTAATAAACTTGAAATAGTGGTGCGTTTAGGGGGTCGCTCAATGAGACGACAGCTGAGGAAAAAATGATGTGGCAAAATGGGAGGAAACGATGCAGATATCGAATGACACATGTGCAATAAGCAACGAGGGTGTGCGTATGGGATGTAGGACGTTGGGTCCTTGGCATGGAAAAGTTATGAATGAATGTTTTAGGGATCAAAACAAAAAACACCTAGAATAGAGAGGCGGTAGTTGCAAGACACAGTCACTGGTAAACAACAGGGAGACGGGTTTATATGCGAACGGAGGCTTTCTATTTGCCTCTAGATATATTCAACGAAAAAGATGCCCCATTAATGAATGTGCACAGGTATAGAGACTGATATCTCGGCATGTCTCCCTCTGCATATAAAGGAGGGGGGCAACAAAATAAACCTAAACGCTAGGGGCTGGTATGATCATGAAACCACAACTCCACAATGATTCTTTTGATAGACCCAATGAAACCCATTAATACACCAAAATCCTGTTACACCGAAACAGGCTCGTACAGCTACCCTTGCCGGTGACACCTCCGCCACTTGTTTGGGGGCTCTTGCAAGAAACTAAGACCCAGATTAAGAGTAGAAGTGGCTCCTCTGCATTCCGTCAGAGGTAACATACTCCTTCTTGCCCTCTTGGGGAGCAGCGATGGAGCTGGTGATGGAGTTGGAGCGGCTGTTGTCAGGAGCAGCCGCGAGCTTCTTAACCTCCTGGCTGGGGCGCTTGAGAACCTCGAGGTAAGTCGAGGGCAGATAACCTTGACGGCCATCGCGAGAGCGGCATTGCCACCACTCACTAGGGTTACCAGCAGGATCATCCTTGCTAAGAACGGCAACCAGATCACCCTTGCGGGCCTCAAGCTCCATGCCATTACCGGTCTGAGCCTGGGGCAAGAAGTCGTAGAGAAGTCGGCAGAACTCGAGTTTCGAGGGATCGACGGTCTGTTGCTGGAGCGCCTGTTGCTGGAGGCGTCTCTCCTCCTCCTCGTGGGACGCGGCGAGAGCCTTGATCATCTTAGACATCAAGTAAGGGAGACCAAAGGCAGCGAGGATGAAAAAGATGAGGGGCTTGCGGCTGGCCTTGGCAGGCAAAGGAGAGCCATCGGGGCCAACTGAGCGACCTTCGAAATGAGCAAACGCAAGCGGAGTGAGCGCAGTGGCATCGGCTGGTGGTGGGCGACCAGTGATTTTCGCGATTAGAGTTCGGATCCAACGCATGAGGGTGAAGATACCGAGGATGGAACCAAGGGTATCTCGTAGGTTTCCGAATTGTTCGGCGACAGATACCATTGCTATTGAAAGGGTCAGTGGTTTTCTTCCTAGCTTGGACAGGGGCAATCGAGGCCAAACATACCAAAGAAGCTGGAGTGAGTGGCCATGTAGGTGCTCTCGAGCATCTGGGCGAAGCCTCCAAAGGCTGTGACGATGCCCTCGAGCATCTGGAAAGTCGCTTGGGTGCTGTTGCCAAAGCGGTTCGTCAGGCTGTTGGGGTCGCCGGGCATTCCCATGCCGCCCATGCCTCCCATGCCTCCGTACATGCCTCCCATTCCTCCATACATGCCGCCTCCATAGCCTCCGTAGCCGCCATACATGCTGCTTCCGTAGCCACCGAAACGCGAGTAGGGGCTTGAGTAGGGCGATGAGTATGCGCCGCCCATGGAGCTGTAGGGAGATGTGCCCATGCGACTATAGGCGGATGCATTCTGGTTGACGGAGGAGGCGAGGGCGGCAGGACGGTCGGGGACCGGGGGGGCTGCGGAATCGGTAGCTGAAGGTACGGCGGTGCTGGTGGAGGAGACTGAGGGGGAGATCGCTAGAACCAAGTCGGTGAGCATGCATATGCAGGAGATGCATGAAGCACGAAGGAGGAGGCTGATGATTTATCCTACTTACCAGCTGCCGAAGTCGTTGCCGCGCCGGCTCGCTCCCAGGGCTTGGGGGGGGACGCCATTGTGTCTTGGTGGACAGATGCTGAGATGCGACGACGATGCGATGGCGAAAGGAGCGACGGTTGGATATGACGGAGGTCCGGGTCGGAGGGTCGCCGGGGACGGTTTCCAAGGTCGAGGGCGTCGTGTTGCTGAAGGTCAAGCAAGGGCTACGGTTTTGGTAGCCGCAGTGGGCCTCGGTCTGGGGCGAGGCGGGTTGGCCGACCGAGGAGTTTAGTCAGACAGTCAGTCAGTCGCAGTCACCCAAGCCGGACGGGACGCGTGCCGGAGGGGGGGGGAAGGAGACGGGCGATTTCTCCGTTCCGCGTCGTCGCTCTCACTATCGCAGCGTGATGGAAGATTGTCGTGCTGGCGATGATGGAGAGGCAGCAATGGAGGAGAGAAGGATGAGGAAGAGGAGAGAACGGGCGGGCCGGCGGTTGCGGGTTGCGGGTTGCGGATTGATTGACTGACTGCTACGGCACCGCGCCGTCAATGATAGAACCCACGCACAGCAGATTGCGGTTGGTAAGATTCGCCTGGAAAACGGGGAAAGGGCGACTTCGGGCTCGACTGGGGTGGGGCGAGTGTGACCAGTGCGTGGCGAGACCTCTTGCCTTGCCAGTTGACTTTGGGAACCAACGCCGAGCGACGCCCGTGAGTGGCTGGGTGACTGCGGTAAAAGCGGGCACCGGCTCAGCTATGCACGCGGAGACGCAGAGAAATCCGGGGGATCCAAGTTAAATCGAGCACGCCCGCACGCGGACCGGGGATACGACCGACAGACCTCGGCATTTTGTACCGTGGCATTACGTGCATACACACATATTGGCTTGACACACGTCGTTTTTTGACCTGAGACAGGAAGAGGGTGTGCAATATGGCAATTCACATATTTCTACATTTCTCCACCTCCACACACTTCTACAGCACTCGCCATCACAGCCAAGAGCCCCAGTGGGTGACGACTCAGGCTGGTGCTACCAAAATGTTTGAGAACCTGTTGAGCAACCTTATTGCAATCTCATTGCTGTTTCTGACCCCGGGAAGCTGCACTGCACCGGTGATAGGTCAAATACTAGCCAGTGCCGCTCAAGATGACCCTGCAGTAGTATCCAAACGCCCAACACAGGACCGTAGCTGTCTTTGTCCTGTGACCTCCGTATCATACGAATGTGCAGATGAATATGAAAAAAAAAAAAAAAACGAAAAATCACATCAGAAACACCACTAAACATCTCATCAACTGACAAGTACTCGTCACACCATACGAATATCAACGGGACTGCAACCGCCCTCTCAATCGCCACACCGGCAGGGTTTCCGGGCAGGCCCGCCGACCTTTTCCCCAGTCCTGCATGTGACGGGAACGAGATCCGGAATCCCACTCACGCACATGCTTAGGGGCCACTAGACTCGTCGACAGGACCCTTGTCGCGCCCGCTACCCTACACCCACATAAGTCAGGACATTTTCCATTGTGGTCTGAGGTGAATCCCACTTTCGTGCTTTGGTTGCTGTGGATATCCTTTTTTGTTTTCCTATTACCCCATACCTCTTCTCCTTAACTCCCCGTGTCGGCAGTAAACACCATCAGTCACGTCTCACAAACCTAGCACAAGGCGGTATTTTCTCATCACAGTGGGGATTGAACAGTCTAGCCGCAGGTTTTATATAATCAGCTGTTATTGTTGGCTTCCGACCTGACTCAGGTTCACATAAAACGTCCATGGGACATGCTTTTTTTCTCCACGTACCATGTCACGCTAGAACAGCCAAGATTGCTGGCTCATCCAATCCAGATGGCTCGAGATGCAGCGACGACAACCCGAAAAAATTCACTCACAAAGCCAGTTTTTTATCCCGAATATGAGCCGCACTATCGATGTTGCTGCGCGAGCACCTACAGCCAGAAGCCGATGTTGTCGGCTATCACAATATGTGTAAAGTTGAATAAGACTGTTGGTATGTTAAGACGACAATACAACACTATCATACTCCAGTAGATAAAAAAAAACCAAAAAAAAACACACCTTCATTTAAAACCGAAGACCAATGCAAGCTTCTTTCCCTGCAACTGGCTGCGAAGCACACAAGGCTAGAATGCAATTTAGTAACATGCCGTTGTTTTCAAAACCACGATTGCCAAGTCGCAATTAATATGCTGAATTCGATACCTAATAATCTCGTACAAGGACAGACATGTCAAATAATCACTGCAAACATTTATTTGCACGTCCTAGCTAATGATACCGATCCCAAAGACACCCCTAGTTCCAGATACAATACTGATGACTTCCCTCCGATGCATACTCATCACACTCAACCAAAGGGTTCAGAAGCCAGTCCCACTCAAGTCCAAATCGAACCGTCTTGTTTCAACAAAATCGAGGAATGAAAACGCCGTCCATGCCTGAAACACTGCTACACCATGTGCTCTGGTAACCACCAGCCTGGCCCGAGCCCCGATCCTTTTAAATGTCATGTACATTATCTCAACACAACGATGTGTTGCACCGCCCACATCCCTTTTCCACGTTCCCTTATGGCTTGGCCTCGACGGGGGTTGGCGCAATTCGCCTCTTCTTGGGCTCCTTTACTTCCTCCTTTTCGCTCTCGCTTGCGTCCCTCTTGGCTCCAGCAACACTGCTGGAGCTCCTGGGAGTTTCCGGTGGCGTAGTCAATGGAACCCCGGTCACTTTTCCGGAGCTCGTAGCTGCAATTCCTGGAACATTGCCAGCTATAAGAGTGGGATTGCTGATGACACCACTGGGCACCGTGCTTGCTTGAGTTGTAATAGTAGCAATGGAAGATGTTGAGTTTGATCGTGTTGGGGACGATGGGCGTTGAGAGGCCACGGAAGCCGATGGGGGAGGCGATGGCGCGGTGAACGAGCTTGCTGAATTGCGATGCTGATGATGGCTTCCATTCGGGAAGGGTGAAGGTGGCGCAAAACTCGTTGTCGGCGTCGGAATCGGTGTGTTTTGTGCAGATGATGCCGCGGTCCCTGACTGAGTCTTCGCCGAGGCAATCTCGCCCTTGTACATCTCGCCCAATTCGCTCGGAGAGAAAGACAATGTGGAACAAAATCCATCAGACGAAGAAATCATCAAAGTCAAACCATCGCTTGACCTATATTGAGTTAGCAAGTGTCTTCGTCGTGAATTAATCAACTGGGTTCAACATACCATGCAAGATCGGTAAACGTTGCGCAATGGAGGTTGCTCACAACGCAAATAGGAGTCTTTTGCTGTGTGTCATAGAGGAGGACTGAATCCTGGGTTGCAACTGCATACACCATCCGGTATGGAAGAGAAAATGCTGGCTTAGGTCCTGGTGTGGATACGTTTGCCTCTGCGCTTGCAGCCTTGGGTGTCGAGGATGTTGACTCCGCGGGGACTGAAGTTACCGGTGGGGGTGGCGGGTCCATGACGGAAGAAGCTGGTGATGGTTTTGATAGGGGTTCTGGGAGAGATGGAATAGGGTCCTCTGCTGACGAAGTGTCGATGGTGATATTTCGAGTCGTAGGAGGCGACTGACGCAGTGTGTAGAAGATAGGAGAGCACTTGACTACAACAGATGGTTTCTTGTGGCCTGGCAAATGCGCGATTGGAGGTTTATTGATGCCGCCTCGAGTGTAAATGTAGACGGTGTTGATAATCTCGTAGCTTGGTTTCACGTCTCTGTCGAGCTGATACTGATTCTGGTATTGCCCCGAAGGTGTGAGTAAGAGACTGCCGTCGGGGGTGAATGTGAGTCGTCGGAAAAACGATGTCAGTGTTTCGTTGGCATAGAGATTGGCGTTCTTCATGCCAAGGCTGGTGCTCATGATGGGAGGCTTTGGTGAAGGATCCATGGGCATGACGGCGGGCAGTGGCATAGACGGTGCGGGAGAGACCGAACGGCGCGAGGAGAAAGAGGATCGACGACTATGGCTGACAACACTGGGAGGGTTCATGGGTAGAGGGAAAGATGTTGGTGTCCCAGGAGCAGATGGTACCGGGGAGCCGGCAGAGGTGGCCGAATCGAGCACGGCGAGCTGGGAGCGATGTCCAAAGTCGGGAGGGGCAGGGCTACTAGACGATATGCGACGAGGCGGAAGATCGGCTTTGATATGACTAGCGAGACGGGGAGGCTTGTCATCCTGGCTTAGAGTGTATTGGCCGTCCTTCGTTTTCAAAGAGTAGATATGAACAGATCGATCTGATGACTGCGTCGCAATATACTCGTTCAACGGATCCCAGGTTACGCCTTGAACGTAGTGACTGTGCTCTGCAATTTGACGAACGAGAGTTCCTATCTCTTGGGTTAGACATGATCTGATTTGTCCAGACTGAACAACATACCGGTATTGGCATTGTAAATCCGTGCGATATTGTCCATACTTCCAATGATGAAATGGGCGCCGTCGGGAGACCAGGCCAAGTCATAAATCTCCGCGCCACTGGATCGACACATGTGTTTTGCCCTCCATGACTCCTTATCTTCAAGACCTTCGGATCCGAAATTGGTTACTGGGCCTTCGCTGGGAACCCATAGAATTACGTTGCCATCGTCGCCGGCGGATGCAAGGAGTTCGCCTGGTGGTTGACAACGGTTAGCAGAGAGGGGATATGAAGGAAGAAAATAAACGACTAACCCTTGGGTGCCCAACGGACGACGTTGACGGCTTGGTTGTGCTTGGAGAGAGTTGATAGGTATTCGACCTTGCGATCTTCCCCATCGGTTTGGACCTTCCAAATTCTGACGTGATTATCACCACCGGCAGTTGCTAGACGGTTTTTCCCGCCAGGCTCAAAATGAGCCGAGTAGACGGGGGCATTCTGGTCATGCCAATTGATGATGAGGGGCGTGGCTTTCATCGTGAATTCGATGGAGAGACGCTAGGGAGGTCGATGGCGAGGCTGCATGTGGACGCGCCTGGGTAGGCGGGAGGCCGCGAGGCAACAGTACGACGAGGGGAAATGTCGACAATGGAGGGGGTTGGCTTCGGGCTTCGTGCAAGGCGAGTAGTTGGAAAAACGAAGGGTTTCGACGGCAACGGTCGAAGGAGAAGTTGGTTCGGAAGGAAAGGGAATAAGAAGTTGGAGGTTGCGAACTAGCTAATCAGGTACCACGGAACGCCAGTCCAGTTAGTAAAGTGGTGGATGGTGACTGGTGAGTCGGGTGGGTGGAGAGCTGGAGCTGATGTGGACCTTAGGCCGAGTTGAGCTGCAGAAGGTCGGCGCGTCGGCGCTTTGGTGGGCTAGACTGTGGACAATGGAGTGGATGGGTAGGGGGAGTTTGGTGGACAATGAGGCGTGGAGCATGTGTTGGAGGAAGGGAGAAGAAGGATTTGGACGGACGGCAGGGGGACCAGAGAGACTCGAGGACAAAGGGCGGAAAGGGCGTCCAAGCGAGGAAGAAAGAGGTGGTGGTGAGGTTTATTTCGACAGATCTATAGGAGCAGCAATCGGTAGACAAGCGAAGAGGCAACAAGCAGGATTAAGGCGCAGGGCACCTTCCTGGGCCGGCGCCCGGGTGATCCATGGATCGTATTCTCACGGGTCAAACATCGCAACAGGGCCTGGGCTCTGAAGCAGCCCGCCAGCGACGTTAGTGCCGCGAGTACGCAAGCCAGAGGGCTGGGTGCCCCGGCCAAGGGGCGGTTTTTCAGTGGAGGTGGAGCCCTATACCGTCGTAGGCGCCCTGCACTTGCACGCTTCCAATGCAGGCCCTCAAGCCTTCTTCCACCTCTCACACGGTTTCAACGGAGGCGTGCAGCAAGGTGCAGCGATGTGCAGCGATGTGCAGTAAGGTGCAGCATCAGCAGCCGATACTGCTACGTTAGCTGCCTGGCTGGGTGCCAGCAGCGAGTGGCAGACCGGCAGCCCCCAGCGAATTATGTGGGCGAGATGTCAGTCTCATCCCATCCTGTCACAGACCGTCTTGATCCATCTTGACCAGAAACGAACATGCCGGCCGGTCTCATCAATGCGATGGCAACCTGGGAGGGGCCAATTACAGTGGTACTGGCCTTGGGCTCGGCTAACCCTGAACGTCCGCGCAGTCACCTGTAGGAGGTACTTTCATATGCCATAGCGGGCAATTTACAAGGCACCAGATGCGCCACACCCTGCGACCACCTACCGAATGGGCACCCACCATCATCGGCCAAGGCACCTCGTGTGTGCAACCTGGATGTGCGCAGCCTGGCCCCCTCCACCCCCCCAGCCAGCATGTCTTGGGGGTGAGCAAGCATCCATTCGCAGGCCCCGCCGGGCCATGGATCCGGCGACACAATCTCGCTGGAGGAAACCCTAAATAATAAAAGCAAAGACACTTGCAAGCAAAAGGACTTGAAAGAAGAAAAAGTAAAAAAACAAAAATAAAAAAAAAACTCCGTCGGGAATAGAACATGAGACCCGGGTTGGGGAATGATAATTGTGCATGGGCTACTACACGCGGACTTGGGATTGGGGGGCCGGGATGATAAGCTAGATTTCCGGTTGGCTGGGAGTCCATTCCATTCTTCAAGGATTCGTGGTGCTGATCTTCACACAATCTCCAGAAACAACTCGCAGAGGGGCGTCACCCATTTTGCCTGCTTTGGGCCGGCTTGCTCATCTCATATCCCACCTCATCTCGATCGACAGTGCAACCCGTTGGCTTCATTGGCGTTTCGCGCCGTCGTGTCTGCTCCGGCCCGTGTTTCTGACGAGGTAACGTGTCAGCCGGTGGTGTCAGCCTGAGGCTCGGTGTCAGCCCTTACCACCAATCACGTCAACCTTCTTTTGACCCGTGGCACGACAGTCGGCGACTGGCCTGAATCTAAAATCGCAATTGACGAACACGCGAGCTGTGGCGCATATGCGCTTGCTCAGAAAGTCGTTCTTGGCGTTTGGTGGGTAATTACGGATGAGAGGGGCGCTGGCCCTTTGTTCTCTCACATATCAGTCGTTCATCTTACTCTGATTACACCGGCACCATTCGTAACCCGTAGTGTAAGATGCTGTGGGTGATATGCAGGGACTGGTCATGTGTGCCTAGTGATAACTAGTAGTCATACTCTGCCGGCTTGTGATGGGCAAGCTTTCCCGTCCATTCCCAGGACTGGGCATCCCCTTGGTTCCAGGGCCTCCGACTGGGCCGAGACAACGCCCCTTCTCCGCTTTCGTTTGCAGCGTTTACGTTCTCTCTGAAAAATGATGATGTATAGATGATAACACATGGCATTAACTGGTGGTGTACTGCACCTCGATGCATAATTCGTCTCTACTGTTGGTTGTTTTGTATGCGATGCAACCGGACGAGATGGCCGGCATTGGGAGTTGTTTGCTCTGGCACACATATATGCATGCGCCTGCAGGGAGCGTGTACTTGGCTCCGCCGTTTGCTTTATCCCGGGCGGGATTATTGACACCGCACTTGTCCAGCGCAGTGCGGACGAGCACGTCAAGTTTCAAGATGAGAAGCCTATCCGTCCAGTATATTCCATATTGGTCTTTGTTTAGGATTGAATAGAGGTCGTGCTGATTCAGGACCAGAGGGCTTTGGCGTAGGACCTGAGCCTCAGCCTGACTCGAAGTACTAGGTTCTGAAACGCCGCTTTCTGGAATAGACGAGCCAGCCCAAGAATCTGCCCGATAGCCGATGTTTCAAGCTCGATAATTTTTATCCATTAGAGTTGGGTACAGGATGGTGCTTGTGCTGTGTGTGAAGTGCACGCTAAGAAGTCCAAGTAAGCTTTGATCGTGAAAATAGGGAAAAAATGCTGCCTGATGACAATTAGTGACACACTTGAAAGTTCGTTTGAATTCGCTGCATTACGTAAATGCATGATCTTATTTTGTATATTTTCTCCTTTGGATAAAGGGCCTGTGGAAGTGTTCTGACGTGGAATGAATTTTTGTTGGCGTGGTGAAGCATTTTGCCGAGTTCATCAACAAGCGAGCGACCGGGGCATGATGAGGATCGGATACTAAACGATGTCGAGGAAAAAAAAACGACAATAAAGTCAAGAATGCGATCGGAAATTATGGTCTAATATTAACAATATATAGTTGTCTGGCATGTTTTAGCGGACTATTTAAAAGATGACCAGCCGCGAAGCAGACATTCCATTTCTGCGGTATGGTGTTTCAAACCTGGCTATGGAACTTTCAACATCTTCGGCATAATTGTGTTTGGGGCTGGGGATAAATGCTTGAGATGAGTTACGTAAAAGACCGGATGAAGTTTCATACTATTTCTAGTTCATAACCTTGACGGCGGCTGGGTTGGGTTGTTTACCCAAATCGGATACCGTGTCTTGATCGGGCAGGGCGACAGCCATGACAGGGGATGTATCCAACTTAGTTAGGAGTTATATCTGACAACGCAGATATAGGTCCTAATGTGGAAGAAAAAAGGAGTATATCCGTGCGACCTCCGTCTGGTCTGTGATTTACAGTTCGCCGGGTATGCAATGCGCTGCATTTTGGCATATATCTCATGATTTCAAGAAGGCTAATTTCAAGACCCCCGTTTTCGAACCACACGAGAGAAAGAAAGATAGTTGCTATAGACTACCGGGCCCGAGGAGCGCTCATGTATCGTTTGGACCAGTGGCAAGTGCATTGTGATTGTGGATTGACATCTATGGATTCAACAAACTTTACTCTGTATTCTGGATTTATGATCCTCAGTGATGAATAAAAATGTGGTTAATTGGAGAGAGAGGACCATCAGAAGTACCAACAAGGTCGTGACTCACAGAAGGTAAAGAACACCATGCCACCTGACATTAAATTTTCTCTCCTCCCCCTCCAAATTCTTTTCTCCTTCATCTCACAAGTTGCAGCAACCATGGATGTCCCATCTGGCCCAACACACAAGCGAAAGAGTCTCTCTCATCTCTTTGGGAACCTTGATATCGCCTCCAGTACCGACGCATCTCCGACGAAGCGAAACAAGATGCTTCAAGATCTCAACAATACCATTCGAAAGAGGTGGTCCCCTGACAGTGAAGAAATGTCGCTCACCATTCATGCCGACTCCATCTACCGAGCGTATGCCAAAGATCAAGACCCCAAGACACTCTTCGATAAGGCGATACAATACCATGGCTCTCTGAAGTTGATGCCTCCCGAGCAGCGACAAGTTCTCCAGGAAGAAACCCACAACTTGATGATCCACGCAATCTTTGGTAGCAACAGGATTGAAAAGGCCGGGTTGGGTTTCGACGTTACACTTCACCTGTGTCAAAAGCTCCTCCGAGGTGAACCATTGCCCGACATCGATGAGAGAGATCCAGATTACGCGTCCAAACTCCTAGAGCTTATTGCTCATGAGAAAGGCTTGAAAGATCAACCAGCTCAGTATATCCTCCGCGGACGACAGGAGATAGTTCAGCATATGAAGGCTTTTCAGCATATCCTCAATCAATTTGCTGTTCATAAGCAGGATATGACCGAAGATCTGATCAAAGAAACACATGCCATTCTTTGCAAAGATGTCTCTATTATCGACGAGGAGATGCCTGAAGTCCCTTCCGAGATGTACGCCGGGAAATATAGGACTGTTGCAGTAGGAGCTGGATCAACTATGTTTATTGTTCCCAAGTTTGTCCCAGAGAAGATGGCGGAAATGTGCAATGCCCTTATGAAGGAGATTCAAGAAGGGGAAGCTATTGGTAGCATCGACCCATTCTCACTGGCTACCAAGTACTCGCTGAGGTTTGTGGAAATTCATCCCTTTCAAGATGGGAATGGTAGAATGTGTCGGATGATTCTTAATGCAATTCTTTTTCGGTTTGCAGGGATAATTGTTCCTATTGGAGAACGGGAAGAGGACCGTACTGAGTATATGGGAATTAAGAAGCGAGCATCTGAGCATATGGAAGGACATGGGGAATATGCAACATATATTCTCAAGAAAGGAGCAAAGGTACTTCAGAAACTGAAGCAAAAGGCAAATGGGAAGAAGAAGAAGAACTAGACGTATTTGGCCAACTTGAAAACTATAGTTGAGGTCTTGTCCAGCGCGAGTTGAAACTTCTCGGCGGATTTAGATATACGTTCTTGCAGTGACTTTACACGATATCTGGAGACATCCTAGTTACTTGTTGACAGTATTACATAGAACCTTCTCTGGTAATCCGAGCTTGGCATTCAACTTCATATTTCGTGCCCCTGGAGGTTTGGTGCTGATGATTTGCAGCACAGCGTTTTGTGGTTGCTGGATACACCGCCATGGTGACATCAGCCTACGCGATGTGATGGGGTTTGTGCCACTGCTTGTCTTGAGATTGACCCGTGCTGATGTTCCAAATGTGAATTGCTGACATGGTTCACCCGGAGTATGTATGTCTTCCAGCGGCGTAGTCACTATGCTTGAATTGGGGATGATGTCGGAGGGAGTGGTGATATTTGCTGCAAAAAACCAAAAGCAGAAAAAATAGTTTTGGCTGATTTCTCGGCGTGGAGGCATAAGTCAAATATCAAGCGATGGAGAAACAAGTTACATAATTAGATTGAAGAGAGGCTTGATGGCTTGAATTCCGTGTCTCACCCATGGCAACACTACATTGTTATGTGGCCGAGGGCCTGAGAGCACAGCATGGAGTGTTCGGGTGAGATGGCAGATGCCAAATCATTACCGGAAGTACGAGGGAGTCTCTGGGGGGTCATGAGCGTGAGTCACGCGGTGAGTCATGGGCCTTGACATTGATACCTCAAGGATTCAGCAAGCCATTCTTGTCGGGGAGGATGTCGCCCAAAGGGCGGAGAGGCCCTGGCCAAATGTTGCAGCAGTAGCTCGGGCGGCGTTAAGTATCTTCCTCTATCCGTACCAAAGTTGGAAAGTTGGGGGTGGGAAAACAAGGGCGATCGGCCTCGCTTTCCCCCCCACCTCCTTCCCAAAAGGCTTCGCCGGTGTGGGCTCGCTAAACTCGCTTGGTGTCTTGGGTCGGACGGGTCGATGCAAAGGTGGCTGAACCCTTTACGTCGTCGTTGCGGCGTGCCGATCTCACCGCAGCTCTTTGTGACCCGGAGGGATTACAAGCCCGGGGAGCACGACAGGGCAGGGCAAATAAAAAATATGGAAGAAAAAAAGGGCCGGCATGCTGTTGTGCAAATGGCGCGTCAGTTGCTGTTGCTTACATTCATTAGTTTGTTGATCGAAATGAATGAGGGGCCGTGGAACGATGTCAACTATGTGGCGTTGGATGGCGGCAAGGTGGACTTTGGCGTGCATATGTCGGAGCGAGCCGACTATGGGTGAAGGTACAACTGGTAGATGCTTTCGAGGGTCGGCCATGTCGAGTCCAGAGGGGCACGTTGCGACCTGTCACGATGAGAATGCACGCAAGCTCCTCGCAGGTCAGCATTCCATCCACCCATCTTTTTTTCTTTTCTTTTTTTTTTTTGGCCAATATACCCACAAACCAATGTTATTGTAATACCCGGCGCTTGTGCGTGCGCGTGTGCTTGTGCTTGTGCTGGTGTATGCATGTGGCTGACGGCACACCTCAATTCGATATCGGGATTACTGACCCCCATGACGACGAACGGGATGGACCCCTGCGATGCGAAGCATATCAGTAAATGGACTTGCTGCGAGACGAGCAGCTCTTTACGGCCGGCTACATGCAATGCAACCCCAGGCAGACGGGGGCCTTAAAAATCTTTTTAGTTCACTATCGCAGTCACACGGCCTGTATCTCAACCCTGATCGCCCTGCGAAAAGAGCTCTGTCAGCGTGCTAGTGAGGCATTCCCGACCCGCCTCAAACATTGTCCCAAGCCAATGTCGCACATTTTGACCTTGGATTGATGCCACCCACCGGCGTGATTCATCGCCCGGCGCCTCTCCGGGAAGCGACGAGCTTGAATACGGAATCTACCTTTACATGCTGGCTGCCTGGTGTAAGACGCATAGCCTTAGGTAATTCGACATGTATCCATCTTTTTGCGCCCCCCTCATCCCTATTACTAACCCATTTGCCCATCCCGCCGTGCTGCATGAAATGGCTTGCCTTCGACCCGCTTGACTCTCCCGACACGTTCTCTTCCATACCTCCCATCGCATCGTATTTTCTTGCCGTGCCCTCGCGTTGTACGTGACACGGTATGCGAGCATATGCAATGCCCGTGTGGACGAGCTGGACTTCTGACGCTGTATTCTCCTCCATCTCTCTGGTAGTCGGCCGGCGGTCTTGTTCAGCTTCTCTCAAATACTAATCTTGTTTGCGACTGGAATTAAAACGCGTCGGTATTGGCTTTGGTAGATATTGGACCTGTGGCCCTCGAGGCGACCAAAAAAAACCCTGTTGACTAACACCGGTCACTACGCACCTCGCGGTCATCATGAGCGAGCCTCTCATGTTCCCGCTCACTGTGGCAGGCCTGGTGGTAGTGACACTTTCTGCCTCGCCTGCTGTCGTTGCTGTTCTCGCCCAGGTTCGAAACAGGAACCCCAAGGACAACTTCTATGAAGACAGGGATGGAAAGGCCACACCTGAGAGTATCGCCGCCTTCTCTAATCGCCGGCCCAAACTTGCCATCCTCCTGCTATCAGCCACTGGCCTCGGGACATCAATTGCGTCTTCAATGTTGTCAACACTCCACCACACTCGCCATGGCTCCTTGGAAAATTGGCTTGTGACAGCTTCTTGGGTGAGTTAATTTGCTCCTGCCTGATACGTCACACAGGTTCAGCATATCTAATAAGCTGATGCTCAGGGCTTTATTCTTGTTCATGCTATCTCCATAGGCGCACATCACTCATCTGTGCGATCTCATGACCTGGGATTGTGGCTCTTTGCGTCGGCTGTCATCGTTGCTTGCGTTGTTGTTGCTCAGCTGGGCCATATGGTGCAACATAAGCCCAATTATTGGGATCCTGTCTTCATACTTCGTGCAGCTAACTCTGTGGCATCAATTGCACTTGGCTTCGCCAGCGCCTTGCTCCCTCGAAGGCCAGATATCTTCCACAAAGGACTTCCCGTTGACCGTCAATCAACCGTTTCCGCACTTAGTAAATATACTTGGGCCTGGGTCGAACCAACCATCAAGTTTGCCTCCAAGAAGAAAGACCTAGATGCTGAAGATGTTCCTGCCCCTGACCATAGGCTTCGCTCTGACGGGCTCCAAAAAAATTGGAACGCTTTCCGATTCAGGGGGGGTTTGCTCAAGTCACTCATTTGGGCTCACAAGCGTGCAATTGCTTTCCAATGGGGGGCCACCGTCTTCCGGGCATTTCTAGGAATTCTTCCCTTTTGGATCATGTTACGACTCATCAAAATTCTCGAGCAGCGAGGAGGGGGAGGTTCGCCCACCTTGGAACTTTGGGTTCTCGTAATTTGGATGTCACTCTTCACTATGCTGGATGCGGTATGTTGTCTCTGCACCGGCACCCAATTAGTTACTAACATTGTACATTGACTAGTGGATTGAAGGCTGGGTGTACTGGCACTCATATTCTGACCTCTCCTTGCCCATACGATCCGAATTGTCCACCCTTGTGTTTGAGAAGTCTTTGAGACGCAAGAATGTCAAGGCTGCAGGCAAATCAGCCGACGACTCTGGCCTGGATAAAGATCAGGACGGAGCTAACGATGGCGATGAGGATGGACCGAGTGATGGCTCTAGTGTTCTCAAGTCTCGACAATCCATCGTTAATCTTGTCGGTGTTGACGCCGCGCGAATTTCCAATTTTGCTGCGTATCAGTTTTTAATTATCAACGGCGTCGCCAAGCTGGCTATTTTTTCCACCTTCTTGATCCAGATGATCGGATGGATCCCGTTCGGTGCGGGATTGCTCACCTGGGCCATTATTCTACCTCTCAACACCTGGTTCTCAAACATGATGATTGCTAGGTCTGACAAATTGATGCAGCAGCGCGACGAGAAGCTAGCAATGGTAAACGAGGCACTTCTCGGTATGAGGCAAATCAAGTTCTCTGCTTTGGAAGCAAAGTGGGAAAAGCGAATTATTGATATCAGGGAGCGAGAGCTGAAGACTCTTTGGAGCGTCTTCGTTGCTGAGACTGGCCTATGTGCATGCTGGATTGTTAGCCCGATTCTCCTTGCTGCATCATCGCTTGCCGTATATGCCTTTATGAATGGTGGACTGGCGCCATCTGTCGCCTTCGTTAGCATTGGCATCTTCAAAGCACTGGAAGTGACCTTGGTGGCGATCCCGGAACTACTGACCATGGCCATCGATACCCACGTTTCTGTTAAGCGGATTGATACCTATCTCAATGGCCCAGAGATGGACAAGATTCTAACCGAGGGTCCTGAAGTTAGCTTTGAGGGTGCCTCCATCTCATGGCCCGTTGATGAGGAGGTTGCCGATGAAGACAGGTTCATTCTTCGAAACCTAAATCTCACATTCCCAACTGGTGAATTATCAGTCATCTCCGGCAAAACTGGGAGTGGAAAGAGTCTTATTCTTTCCGCCCTTCTTGGTGAGACGGACTTGTTTGAAGGCGCAGTTCGAATGCCCTCGACTTTGACCCCTGATCAACGCCGAGACAGCGAGGCTCACGCCGGAAACTGGATCATCCCTGGTGCGGTTGCATATGTTAGCCAGACCCCATGGCTAGAGAGTGCTTCTCTCCGCGACAATATCACATTTGGCCTTCCTTTGGATATGGGAAGATACAGGAAGGTTATCAACGTTTGCGCACTGAAGAAAGATCTTAAGATTCTCCCTGATGGCGACAGGACCGAACTCGGTGCTAACGGCATCAACCTCAGCGGAGGCCAAAAATGGCGTGTAACTCTGGCCCGTGCCATTTATTCTCGGGCTGAGATTCTTATCATGGACGATATTTTCAGCGCTGTCGACGCTCATGTTGGCCGTCACATCTTCGAAAAATGTCTCGCCGGCGACATTTGCAATGGAAGGACCCGAATTCTCGTTACCCACCACGTCGCCCTCGTTCAGACAAAGGCCAAATTCCTCGTAGAGCTTGGGGAAGGAACCGTGCTGCACTCTGGGCTGGTATCAGATCTTGTCCGAAATGGAACAATGGACGAGATTCGACAACACGAGCAGACAGAGCAAGAGATCTCAGATGAGATGGCTGACACGTCCACCGTCGTCAACTCCGAGCAAGCGTCAGCCATCACTTCTGCAGATGAAACGGAAGAAAACACTTTACATAAGACACTATCAAAAGATGCCAAGAAGTTTATCCAGGACGAGGTTCGGCAAAAGGGTGTGGTTAAGAAACACGTCTATCTGACGTACCTAAAGGACAGCGGTGGCATGCGTTCGTGGACCTTTTGTGCCGCCGTGTTTCTTGCCTTTGAGATTGGAATTCTTGGTAAGTTATATAGATCTATTGGTCAAATTCGAAAGCGGCTAACTGATCAGGTCGATCGTGGTGGTTACGAATCTGGACTGCGCAGTCTCAGGGTGGCCCTTCGGAGACGAATAGTATCCACGAAGAACACGGCGTTGCCTCCATGTTTTCCTTCAAGCACCAGCATTTCCACTCGAACTCCAGTCTGCAAGTTGCCGAAGAACAGAAAAACCTCATGTTCTACCTAAGTATCTATGTGGGCATTTCTGTGGCTACGGCGATGATCGGAACGTTCCGGTTCTGGTATGGGTACATTTTGGCCGTCAGAGCGAGCCGGGCACTCTTCCAAAAGATGCTCGCCACCGTCTTACGAACCCCCCTGCGATGGCTCGACACTGTTCCTGTCGGTAGAGTTCTCAACAGATTTACATCTGACTTCAACACTATCGACAGCACCATTAACAACGACTGGACCATGTTCATGTCCAACTTCCTTGGGTTGTTGGGAGTCTGTACTGCTGCGTTCTTCGCGTCTGTCTACGTCGCCCCCTTGGCATTTGTTCTTATCCTCGTAGGCGTGTGGATTGCTCGAAGGTATTTGTTTGGTGCCCGGCCGTTGAAGCGACTCGAGAGCAACGCCAAGTCTCCCGTCTTCGAGGTCTTCAACGCAGCGTTGGCTGGTGTGAGCACTATTCGAGGCTACCAAAAGACCCAAGTTTACATCGATCGAATGTACAACAAACTCGACAGCTGGTCCATGATGACCCAATACATGTGGCTCGTGACACGCTGGATGGGTTTCCGCATGACCATTGTCGGCACGATTTTCTCTACCGTGGTTGGAATTATCGTCATCCGCAGCGCGGGCATGGATGCCGCTCTGGCCGGCTTCACGCTGTCCTTCGCGATGGACTTTTCTGAGAATATTCTCTGGACCCTCCGTAACTACGCCAACATGGAGCTCAACATGAACTCCACCGAGAGAGTTGTCGAATACACCGAATTGGAGACCGAATCGCAAGCCGGCCAGAAGCCCCCGGCCGCATGGCCGAGCTCTGGAGCCATGGAAGTCAAGAAGCTCGAAATTGCGTATGCGTCTGACCTGCCCCCCGTGTTGAAGGACATTTCCTTCAAGGTGAATAACAATGAGCGGGTCGGCGTGGTAGGCCGTACCGGCGCTGGAAAGTCGTCTTTGACTCTCGCGCTGTTCCGGTTTCTGGAGGCACGTTCGGGTAGTGTTGTTATTGATGGATTAGATATCTCCAAGATTGATCTCCACAGTTTGAGATCTCGACTGGCCATCATTCCACAGGTAAGCACATCCTCTCCTCGAATTGCACTTCTTCCTCTCTCTCTAACTAATTTGTGCAGGACCCCGTGCTCTTCTCTGGAACTATCCGGTCCAACCTGGACCCCTTTGAAGATAATACGGACGAGGAACTCCGCGACTCACTGGCCCGTGTTCACCTCGTAGACTCTCAACCCGTCACACCCAACAATGAGCCTTCGTCCGCCTCCGCCTCCGCCTCCGCCACGGCGCCGAAGAATGCAAACGTCTTCCGGGACCTGTCCAGCCCCATCTCCGAATCGGGCGGCAACCTGTCGCAAGGTCAGCGCCAGCTGCTCTGCCTGGCCCGCGCCATCGTCGCCCGGCCCAAGATCATGGTCCTGGACGAGGCCACGTCGGCCGTCGACATGGCCACGGACGCGCTGATCCAGCGGAGCATCCGGGAGGAGTTCAACGACAGCACGCTGATCGTCATCGCCCACCGCCTCAGCACCATCGCGGACTTTGACCGCATCCTGGTGCTCAGCGAGGGCCGCGTCGCCGAGTTCGGCTCCCCCCGCGAGCTCTGGGAGCAGAACGGCGTCTTCCGCGACATGTGCGAGAGCAGCGGCGAGAAGGACGCGCTGAAGAACACAATTTTTGGAGGCAGCAAGGCATAGAGGAGGACGGAGGATACATAAAAAAGTCAACATGCTCTTTTTTTGCTCTCTTTTGTGTAAATTGTCTTTATCAAGAAATCATGTTTGGTGTTGATTTTGCCGGCCGTCAAAATAAAACTGGCTAGAAACATACCTCTCATGGCTCTCTCACTGGTTCCCAACTACAACAGAATTGTCCCATATTAATAAGATGCCGTGTCTAATGTTCGCCACACCAGGCGTCCCGTATTTATATATTGTTTCCCTTTTTGGTTCTGACGGGTTGCTAATATTATGTATAGTGTTGACACATTTGCTGGGAACATGGGCCACTCACGGTCCAAGGGTTGGTTGATTTATACCACGAGCGAAACGTCGAAAAGGAATTCACCACAGAATCACATAGAGAGACAAGGTATCGCCAGGTTGAAATTTAGGCTCAATTTATGTTTTATTAATTCTTTACTAAAGATCATATCACATCCGTTGTGGTTTATTCATAACCTTGAACCTAAGACAATTTCCCAATTCCCAGAAACCCATTTCAAGAGCAACAAAAAACGAGCGAGGTATCTCTTAGAAACGTCTGTGGTGCAAGCCCTGGACGCTATCGAGCTCATCAAGTGACTCATCGCCAGGACGAGCCTCTTCCTCCCACCCATCCGGGATGGAGGACTGGATGTAGTCGCGGAATCCCCGACTCATCTTGACAACAGCACGGAGATGCTTCTCGCCAAGAAGGATTCGGTCCGAGTCCTCTTCTTGAGCATCGCTTTCGGCCAAGGCAAGGGCCGTCTGCATGGCGTTGCGGATCTCACGACCGTTCCATTTGAGGTCGCGCACCTCGCGACTGCTCCAGATGAAATCGCGTGCAGCTGCTGAGATGTGGATGCGGTTCCCGGAGTCGCGGGTGAGACGGTCAAAGTTGTTGCTCCAGATGCGCTCGCGGTCCTCGTCGCGGAGGTTCTTGTAATGGAGCGCGACATGGATTCGGCTCAAGAAGGCCGGGTCGAACCACTGCACCCTGTTGGTAGTGAGGAAGAGAACGCCGCGGTAGTACTCAAGGGCGCGAAGGAAGACAGAGACTAGACCATTACGAGAGATGTCCTTGGAGCGCCGGCGCTCGAGGTACACGTCAGCCTCATCGAGGAGCACAAGAGCTCCATACCGCTGGCCTAACTCAAGGAAGTAGCTGAGATTCGCTTCGATATTGAACGAATCCACGCTAAGATCACCACTGGTGAGGGCAATTAGAGGCCGTTTGGTCAGCTCAGCGACGCACTCGGCCGTGCAAGTCTTTCCGACGCCAGGGGCGCCGTGAAGGAGGAAGATTCGACCTTCACCCTTGTTCTTGACAAAATCATTGCCCCAGGGGGCGACGTTGCCCATGTCAAGGTCATTGGCGAACTTTCCAATCAGAGCCTTGACGGTCAACTTGACTTCGTCATCAAGAACAAGATATTTGAATGCCTCCTTGTCTGTGACCAAGGGTCTGAGATTGGCGAGTTCCAAGTGACCCCAGCGGCGATCACCCAGAATGAAACCAGGAATGGTATTGCTACAGACCAAGTAGAAAAGATCACTTTCAGGAGGGGTGTCATGGAGAGGATCCAGATCCTCAAAGTTGAGGAAGGCACTGGGCATATCAGAACGATCTTCGGTACAAGAAGCGCATCCGCACTGAGGTAGATTACGCGGCAAGTGATCCTTGACCGGAGTCGATCGCTGGTCGTAGGAAGGGGGGCGATGATAGCGGGCCATGCCACGCATGCAGTCTGGGCCCAAGCTGTAGAAGGTATCGAAGCCAGGGGCATCACAGATGACACGACCCTTCATGAAGCCCGTCGGGCCTCGAGATTGACGGTTGCCGGCACCTGAGTTGACAAGAAGACCCTCGTATTCCATGTAGGTCGGGCGTTTGAGGAGATCCCAGTACATCTTCCCCAATTGAATGGACCTTTCCTTCATGGTGAGGCCGCCTTGGGCTTCAGTATCTTCAGGCCAAAATGCGGCAGGAATGACGGGGAGGCTGGCAATGACTTGCTCCCCAAGCCAAGGAGACACGCTAAAGCTGTACATGTAGCGATTGACCTTTGTTCCATTAGACTCAATCATCCACGCGTTGACCTTGTATGAATCGAAGGCGCTGGGAGGTGTTTGGTTCTTGTGAATGCTGCTGATGACATATGGAGTCCAGATGTCGTATCGCTTGGCATAGATGACCTCTCCGGGCTTGAGGAGGAGCCAGAAGTACTCAAAAGTGGCCTTAGGCTCTTTGAGGCGATGGAGCTCTTCTTCCTTGTGAATCTCGTCGCCAAGGTTCTTTTCGAGGAAGCCAAGGAGGATGTCGATGTGACTAGCAGTGGTGGCAGCGTAGTCAGCATCGTGATTGGCGGGCTGATTGTCACGGTAGTCCGCCAGCTCGCGACGGTGATGGTAGAGCACCCGGTAAGGCGAGCTAATTGCAACGTTCTTGCCGTTAAGGTTGATGTAGGGGTAATAGGCGATGACGGCCTTGAGCGCATTGATGAGATGCTCAGAGTGGATGGTCATAAAGGGGCGGGCAATATCATGAGGGGAAGCCTCAAAGTCCTCCTCATGATCAGAATAATAGTCGTCGTAGTGGAGGCTGACCTGGTCAAAGGTCTCGGTGATGGGACGGTCCTGCTGAGGAGGAGCACCATGAGGGCGACGTCCGCCACGGGGTCGCCGAGCAGCCCTCTCAGTGAAGACCTTTGTGACAATTTCGATCACAGGCTTCTCGAAGATGCAGGCGTCAGCCTCTGCTTCGTCGGCATCGCCCTTGAATGAGGGGATGTCCTTGAAGGCCGTGGTGCTTTGGCGGTCTGTGGCTTGTGTCAGCACTGGTGCTTGTATGGGGAGGGGCTGAACAGGAATACTAACACTCAACAACCTTGTCGCCCCAGCCAATATATTTGAGGACATAGAGAACTTCAGGGACTTTCCCATCTACCCTGAGCATGGGTTTGGGATGAGGGCGACGCCTGTAATTGCTCACGTCCCTGGGCCGGAACTCGTCGAAGCTGACGACGGAGTCGGCATCATCAAAACCCTCATCATCAACGACACGGATTTCATGTACCTGGGGCTCCATGATGTTCGCGTGACGTACAGACCGAAAAACTAGGAAGATGAAAGGTGAGAGGAAAGGGTGGAAGGAATGGTATGGGGGAGGGACGGTAACCGCGAGTCTACGGCAATGCCTGGGGGCTTTATATCAGCCGCCCTTAGGTAACCTTGGGTAACCTTCAGCCATGGCGAGAAGCTGCACTGGCCGTGGGCTAGGCCGGGATGGTGTTGTGTGTAACTCGCGCGGGCTCTTGCAGATAGTCAAGGCAGCAACGACGCTAGGAGCATGCAGGTTGCCTACGCCGAGCCGTATCTAGGACTTTGCGTGTGTCTCCGAGAGGGCCCTGGCAAGGCAGATGTGGCGCCCTATGGGGTTCGCCATTGATTGAATGCCAGCACTGGCTTTTCTAGGTGCTGAGAAGACCAATGGCAAAACTTCAGCACATGTATTGACCGTCGTTGCATGGCGCCACTTCAGCCCTATTTGATGGCTGTTGCGGGGAACGGCAACCGCCATCCACCACTCTGGTCGGCACTGCCCACCGCTGCAGCCTAAGCCACCACACATCTCAGTGCCGAAGCAAGCGTGAGGAAATGTACGCCCATGCTATCTTTCTGATAATTGACGGCTCGTTGTTTCAACTCCCGAACGTGCAAGCATTGCGCAAGAATTGTGCACACTGCCCCGTAAGCAATGCTAAGATGCATGAGAATGTCGCACATGGAGGCTGACTGCATGGCCATTCGGCCCTGTCCCAGGGCAGGGCCTCGCAACATTGAGTGAACTGATGCAATCCCGGGTGGCACTGATGTATCACAGCAAACCAACAAGCTGTGACACGTACAGGGCTACCCCATTGACCTGGGCCGCCCTGCGGTGAGCCTCGCCAGAACCCCGCATGCTCTCTGCATTCACTCTGACTCTGACTCACCCTCACGGCGTGCTGCAAGGTTGAAGAAAGTCTAATGCTGATTTGGAAGACTTCGAAACTTCTTGATATTACAACGCATGAGGTCATGGTCACCATATTCGTTGACAAATGCGGCATGCTTGCCGACTGGGAACATCCAACTGCCCCTGTGCACCGCCGGACTACATACAACCTCTGTGACACCCGCTAGTGATGCCATTGTTCAAAATCTGCAGCTACTGCCCAAATACCGCGAGTGGCTTTAAGGCCAAGATGAATTACCGAGATGGCATGTTCTTTGGCCGGGTCCGATTTGAATGATGGTCAACATGCCCATATCTAGTATTCCTCAACTTCGCATACTCAATTCCCAATTAAATCCCCAATTAAATCCCCACGCTCATGCGCATCCCTTCTTGTCTTCTAATAAAACCCCACTGTAATTATTGCTGACAAGGAGACTCCTCAGTCAGGAACCCACCCTTCTCCAGAAGCTACTTAAAGAGAAGATTGCTATTAATGAGGCGTTTCGAATAATTGTATCGAGCACTAACCCCAGCTATGAGCCAGAGCCCAACCTGGCCGTTTCCCTTTACCAGGCATTATGTACTAATGCCCTGTCAAACCTTGGGGAAGTGACGCTTTGAGAGCTATACATCCCTCTATACTTAATACACCCGCCTAACGGGCGGCATACAAGAATGTCAGTCGCCTTGTGAACGCCCCTTTCTTATCCGTTCCTAACTCCTTTCCCATACAATTATGAACTCTTTACCATCCCTAGTGAGCCGCGTTCCGCGCGCTCGCTGTCACATTGCTCGCGTGTGCTAACAAGAACTTGCAGCATGTCAATGTCAGCTTACATGCCTTGGTCCACCCATCATCCTGCGCAATTCCCAGTTTAATGCTCACGTCCCCAATTTTGTCGCCATCAATCTTGTACGGAAGACTCAGCGGGTTCCCTGTCTCCTCCGTCTGGCGTTGCACAAACGCCCCCAGTTGACGTACCAACTCCAGGAATCCCACCATGGCGTTGTCAAACTTTCGATGCATAAATGTGAGTCCTAATGGCATGTCACCCGAGCTAAACAACTCCAGCACATGCTTCTTGGGCGGAGGCTGAATCCCTCGGGCCCCAAGCCGGCTCGAGGCTGGACTGGCGATCTCGAAGCGGATGATCCTGGATGTACTTCCCATCGGCTGGGGGTCATAACCGTCGAACTTGTAACAAAGCTTTTCCGCTACTGTGACTAACAGCAGGAGTGCGTGGCCCCACGCTGCGTTAATTTCGGGCCAGTCAACGGGCTTATTTGATAGTCGCCCTAACCGTAGTCCGTTGATAGTTGCAAAGCTGCCGTCGTGGCTGATGCAGAATGTATCGTTGTAGACGTTGGACCGCTGTAGTTTGTCCAAGAGTTGGGAGTCGTTGAGGTATTTGGCGTTGACACTGTCCCGCTCTGATTGGAAATCGGCCATTTTCGTGGCGAATGCGTTCCGCTCTCTCCAAAACTTCTCTTCTTCTTTGTCTAACTGGCGCGACTCCTCCTCGAGAGCCACGATTTCCTCGTCCAGCATATCCTTCTCTGCCTCCAGCTTCTTTAGCTCTTCCATAGCCGTTGCTCTGTCCCGCTCTGCCTTTTTCAGCGTGGCTTCTTGGGCCTTCAGATCCTCTTCGCTGGGTTGGTTCGCCTTAACGTCCTTGAGATGCTTCACATATGCATCTCGTTCTCTCGATGCCACATCAAGTTTCTTTTGTAACCCGTCCAAAAGCATTTCTGTGCATTCTACGCATATAGGATGGTCGATATCGGACCGCGAGGAAATAATCTCAAACAGCCGGTTGATTCGGTCCCTCTCGTCTCCCTTGGGCCCGTCTGATTCGTCCATCGTTCCTCTGCTGGAGCTTGCGCGTCGAATCTTAGGCGGTGTCGACGGTCGTTCGGGCATTTGCGATTGCGGGCCACCCATTTGCGACTCAGTCAGGTAGATGAAGGACATGGTAGCATCTCGTGGATTGCCGCCCTGGTTTCGCTTGAAGACCGGCGGACCGACATTCTGAGAGATCTTATCATAGAGCGATCTTCGAGTTTGCTCCTGAGGTTGAGGCGCGGGGGCGCGGGGCGCGGGCGACTTCTTGATCGTCTCTGGTGACGATGAGGCTGTGGGTTTGTATGGTCAGCCATGACAGCGGGGGATTCGCGGGGATTCGTGACGTTGCGCTTACAAACGAGGAGATCGTAGGCAGCAGG
This sequence comes from Calonectria multiphialidica, assembly GCA_020623665.1. Taxonomy (NCBI): domain Eukaryota; kingdom Fungi; phylum Ascomycota; class Sordariomycetes; order Hypocreales; family Nectriaceae; genus Calonectria; species Calonectria multiphialidica. The sequence goes on from JAHVYC010000134.1 coordinate 111,150, forward strand.
ATTCAGGTCCTCGAGCGAACCATCCAGCTTGAGAGGCTGGCGGCACTTTTGGCAATTCATGGCGGGATTGACCATCGCATATCTCGAAGCAAAAGGCGAGGTTGAAGGCGAGGGTCGAGCGGTCACAAGACTGCAGGTGAGGATGTCAAGCTAGGCCACTGCAGCTTGCGCCCCACAGCACCACCCGCAAGCATGGACAGCGAGCAGTGACGTTGCAGCAGCCTCCCTAGGTACCGTGCAGGGGGCTCCGGCTGCCCCACCAGCCGCTGAGGCCGGGATACTTCCGCTGGCCTTCACGGCTCAGGTCTAGTATTAGTACTTTACGCGCAAACATCCCTGGAGCGCGTCTTTCGCGTATCGTCCCTCAGTTGCTCCTCCAACCATCACCAGTTGCCAAACCTCCACCAAAAGTGTGCCATCTCAGGACATGCTTCACCACGTTTTCACCCCGCTACAATGACCCTCCACCACACTGGACGCCTCTAGCTTGCGCATGCATTCCATGGACAATGGAGCCACCGGCTAAGCGACGCCGGCAGGGCTACTCGCCTTTCAACAGCTCCGACCCGCTTGGCGCTGACCCCGAGTCTGACGAGGACATCTCTCTCCACAATAACTACATCGAACCCGAAGATGATAGCTACCAGTTGGCCATCAAGCGTATGCAGGCCAGCCAGAAGTTCCAGGCCACATTCGCCCACATCATCGAGAAGTACAGCCAAAATTTCGACGGGATTGGAGACGAGATCGACATGGAAACGGGCGAGATCGTTGTGAACAACGGACATTTGAGCCACATGCGCCATGAAGCTGATATCGGGGGAGGATGGGGAAACGACCCTGTTGACAGTGCTCTCGGCGGCGTTGAGGAGGACGACGGGTTTGTTCTGGAAGATTTTATCGACGGGTTTTCTGACGACGAGGACGACAATGAACCCCAACCGGATACGAATCATGACAAAAAGGAGGGAGGCAGTCCCGGGAGTTCCGAACCAAACGAAACGAACAAGGACGAAGAGGAGATTGTTCGAGAGGAACCAACTGCACCTATGGAGAACAATGCAATCGTGCCTGCCGGCAATATTGGAGCTGTCGCATTGCCTCAGAACATTCAAGGCGGTCAGGTCGGGAATCCTGCTTCCTTCTTCTCAAACTTGTGCGGCAGCCTATTTATGGGGTTTATTCCAGCCTTTGGCCCAGTGCAAGGCAACGTCGTTCCTCAAGGAAACAGTGGTGCTCCTCTTCCCGCCTGCTTCGGAACACCTCCAAACGGGCAAGGAGGTCCATTTCCCTTCATGTTCAACCCTTGGGCCGCCGCCGGCCTTCTCCCCCCACAATCCTGGGGACAAATGGGTGCGCCGATTCAATCACAGCAAAATTGGGGGCACCCCAATGCACCAATGCCACTGCAACTACCCCCAGTGCCATCCCCCGAGAAGCCCAAAGGGGAGCGATACAACTTTCCTGTTCAAAGAGGCGACACATCGATCTGGGCCCCGGACTCTCGACAGGAAGATGATAACAGCCCTCCCAAACGAAAGAACAAAACTCCCAAGACTCCCAAGTCCAAGGCCCGGAAAGTGAACCGCCTTCCAAGCAGTCCGTTGGGATCCAGACAACGCAGCACAGACAACGAGTCAGCGCAAGCCAGTAACACCAATCAGGAGAATCGGAGGGCGTCTGGCCGTGTCAGGAAACAAGTCGAGTACATGGGCAAAATCTCGTGGTTAGAAGCGGATAAAAACACAGCCGAGCAAAAGAGCAGCCAACAGTCGACGACAGATGCCGAAGGCCACACCGGTTCCGACAAAGAAGAACTCGCCAACGAAGAAGATAGCTTGATGGCGTCAAACCCAGTCGATCCAACACCAACTCCCAACAAACCAAAAGACCTCTCCAAATCCAACCCTGGCCTTGTAATTCCGGACTCACAAGACTCAGCCACACCCCCTACAAGCAGCGCTCCTCAACCGTCCCAGCCATCTCAGCCTATTAAGGAACCGATCCGTTCCAACGCTTCCCCTGGAAACAATAAGGCATCGGTCTTTGTGCTTTCCGATGATGAGGCCCCCCTTGTCCTTCAGAGGACCACTGCAGCCGATACACGAGGAACCCCCAAGAAACCAACTGCAGAAGTATCGATGGATAAAGATAACATTGAAACCACGGAAGTTGGGCCACCAAAGGAACAGCAAACTCCGGAACCAGCGAAGAAGCGACCTCGCGGGCGGCCGAGGAAGCGCCCATTAGATTCACCAGAAGATACCCCAGGCTCAAATCACAAGGTGGAGCACGCAAAACGAGTTCCTAGTTCACCCAAAATACGCTGCAAGAGGGAAATGAAATGGCTGAATAAGGGACTCCTGAAATCACCCGCTTCTGCAACCCCCTTGGATGCTGCTGACGAAGCAGGAGAAATGGCACATGATCGGGCCCAAGGCTCTCCAAAGGCTCCAAGATCGACAAGATCCAAAGCCTTCTTCAAACCTCCCAAACCCACTTTGGGATTGGAAAAGGAAGTTGATGACCATCAACCCAGCACTCCAGTACCGACAGTTGATTCTCCGACAATCGAGGAGACGATGGCACCAGCAGATGAACAAAAGTCGCCCGATGCCGAAACAGCTTCCAAATCTCCTGCTACAATACCAGCAACTGATGATGAAGCCTCGATCTGCAATACAGAAGACCTGTCGCCTTTGCCAGTCCCAGAGAAGTCACTTGCATCGTTATCGCCCTCAAATAAAGAACAAACACCTCCTATTCCCAACTCATCAATCAACACACCCCAAAAGCTTACGCCGTCCCGCCGCCCCCGTCCCTCGAAACCGCAAACACCCTCTCATACGGCCATCCACACCTCACGTGCCCCTTCTTCACGCCGTTCTCTGCTCTCTCTCGTCTCTAATCAAGATTCCGACTCTGATTCCGACAAAGATTTGGACGAGCTCGGCCACAGCCATTCTTTCCAGCCAAGCCCCTTTGGGCCGCGCAGCGCTGGCACCTCGACACGAAAGACATGGCGCTCGAGCGCCTTGACAAGAGAAGTGTATCGCACGCCGGTCAAGAAGCGTATCGGTGACCCGGTCAGTCCCAGCAGCGTAATCAAAACGCCAGGTGGCACCGTCAGGACGTGCGGAGTTGATGGATACCAATGCGGTCGGGACTTTTGCTTTACTTGTTTATAAAAATAACCGGCTGCCCGAGCAAGAAGTGGCAGAGAAGGACATTAATACTGGGTATATACCCAAGTGGGTCATATTAGACGGCTTCTAAAAACGGATCAGGAAATAGACATTAGCTCGTTGAGAGCGCAGCCCCGAATAGAACGCAAATAGGAATTCAGCGTCGTAGCTTACAAACTTTACTGGATTACGTCGCTATCTCAAAGACTGTCTGCGTGTGAACTTCCAACTTCAAGAGTAGAAATAGTTTTTTATGTATGTGGTTTAAAACATGCATCGGCCATTCATTCCCACGTATCATGATCTCCACCCCCGAACGCCAAAGACCTCGCTATCCTATTCCTATTGCATAGAAGCCTCGTCCGCCTCAAAGTCAGGAAATTGAAGGTTCTCGTGACAACGCCGGAGAGCCAGAGAGCCATTTTGACTTTGGTATTGTAAAATCATCACTCAAGTTTGAAACCGCGGTAGTATCGCATCCAGGCCGTTAAGAGCCAGACGCTGTCACAAAGGAAGGGCAGGAAAGACAATTGGTTTCATCGTTTTCCCAGCACGGTAATCCTATCAAAAGTGGAAAACCGACAAGAGTCGTTCCGCCGGTCTCGGGTATCATGGTTAAAGGTAGATGCCGGAAGGGTGGAAATCACGTATGATATGCATCGGGTGGAGGATTACAAGTCTCAGGGCTTGTTTGCGGCGCCATTGGCGTTGGCGAGGTGCTCCTTGAAAACCTCAGGGTCGCGAACAGGGTCGAAGTAGGGGTGAGCCTGGGCCTCCTTGGCGGTCAAGCGTTCCTGGAGAGGGGTCAGAGAGGTTGTACGGAGCAAGAAGAGAGCGGAATGGACAAACCTGGTGGTCATATCGCAGCAACTTATCAAGGAAGTCGATTGCTTCATTAGAGACGAATCGCTGGTTCTCCGAGCTGACGAAGCTGTGCCACGGCTTCTTCTGGAATCGGCCAAGGATATCATCATACTGAGCGTCGAGCTCAATTTCGTACTTGTCAAGGTAGTCAAAGAGGTCATCAGTACCAAGCACCTTGGCAATCTTGACCAGCTGGTCAGCATTGCTGTTGCCGTGGAAGAAAGGCTCCTTTCGGAAGATCATAGAGGCAAACATGGCGCCAAGACTCCACATGTCAAGACTGTAGTCGTACTCCTGGAAATCGACCAAGAGCTCAGGGCCCTTGAAGTATCGAGATGCCACGCGGACATTGTACTCGGTGCCAGGGTGGTAGAATTCGGCCAGACCCCAATCGATAAGGCGAAGCTGGGACGAGTTAGTGGATCGGAATAAGGAGGACGAGAGAAGTGTGAGAACAAACCTTGCGGTTCTCGTGGTCAATCATGACGTTGTGGGGCTTCACATCTCGATGCATGATACCCTTGCTGTGGCAGAAATCCAGAGCCTTGAGAAGCTCAAAGATGTAGTATCGGACGTCGATGTCGTTGAATTTGGGGTAGAGGCTTCGGAAATCGGTGTTGTTCACGTGCTCGAAAATGAGAGATGGTGTCTTGCTCTATGTCGGAAAAGTTTGTTAGCAACTGAGCCTTGGCTGTAATACAAGCCTGGAGAAAAATGATTGCCCTTGGAGAAAGGAGTACAAACCTGCGAGTCTCGGACAACGTCGAGCAGGGCAACGACATTGGGGCCACCAGCGAGGTTCTGGAGAATCTTGATCTCTCGCTTAATCTTCTTCTTCTTAACGGGCTTGAGAACCTTGACAACACATTTCTGGTAGTTGACAATGTTGATACCCTCAAAGACCTCCGAGTACTTGCCACGGCCTACACACCATAGGGTTAATAACTCAGGCCGGAAGGCGGAACATGTGGGCACTGACCGATCTTGCGAACGACCTCGTAGTTCTCGAGAACACCCCAGCCTGGGAGAGCGGGTTAGCAGGGCGAGAAAAGCAGGCGAGGGCGAGGGCACACCGACTGATGTTGACGCTGTCATAGTCCCAGTAACTGCGGGGCATGTTCTGGTTGACTTCGGCGTAGACCCGCGCCATGGCGAAGGACGGGGAGGGCGTCGCAAGAGAGCGACGCGCAACGACGTATGTGTGGTGTGCGTGAGGTTATCGGGAGACGCAGGAACGGGCGCGGCGTGAGCGCGATGCGATGGTGGAGAGAAAAGTCGGTCGTGAGGCTGGGAGAGGAGAAGGCTGGACGAATATGGCCTTCGCCCGAGGGAGGATTTGGTTTGCTTTGGTGTGGTTTGCGGTGGGTGACGGACGCCAGAAAACCCACACTCAGGCTGGTGGGATGTTCCTAGTGAGCACCAACCGGGTCCACTATTGACGTGAGACTGGGTCTGCGATTGGCTGGCTGGACTTATCGGCTGCCGGGCGATAAGCCACCTGCACTCCGCACTATCAGATCAGCAGACAGTCACCCACCAACAACAGCAACCAAGGAACTGGGACTTAGGAATTAGGAATGTAAGCTACGGATGTGATGGATAAGACAACGTCACCCTCTGGTGTGTGGCATGCTCAATTGCAGAGCCGGAAATTCCCTCGAGGTGGCTCTACTCTGAAACGAAAAAATATGTAGTGTATTGTGTATCCATTCACCTGTGTACTTTTAGTCGTCACGACCTCACCTTACCCAGCATCTTATTCCAGATCACCCCCCGGCGACAGACTACGAAAATATTGCTTTTTCTTGTAGCCTCCAAGTCACAGTTGACAACAGAAATGCACAAGAGCCAACGGAGGCAGGCAGTCAATAGCATTTCATATTGGCACTCTATCAGCCTAAATAAAGAGCAAATTCCGACCCGCAACATGATCTTGTTTTGCATCCTGCATGCATGCCTGCAAATGTCCATCACACACGTGCCAGTCTTGTGTTGTTGGGGGTAATACCAGCGCCAAGCCGCATCTGGATGACACCTATTGAAACGAAACAGTCAGCACCTCAATTTGGCAAATCAGGCGACACAGGTTCCGTAATGTCTCATATTCTCAGAGAGAAGATTAATTGCTCGACATGTCAGGGCTGCAAGGACATCACCAATAGCCGAGGCCAATGGATCTTATGTCCCCAGTTCTGATCCGACTAAGGATGACGATACGAAAGGGTTTTCATCATGATGAGACGGTTTCAAAGAAGAAATAAAAGGGCACGCCAACTTACATTCGCTTCGACTCACTCCGCCCGTCAATGTTATACAGCTTGTTCATAGCCATATGGCACCCATCTCAGAGTGGCACCAAGGCCGACACCCGTCCATGTGAGACCTTGGACATACATGCGTGGTTTGTGCTAAGGGCATCTAGTCGTAGTCCAACGTATCCAGCCCCTTCTCAACAACATCCCAGGTCCGTTTTCGCAGATCTGGCTTGGGCTCGGGTCGCGTACGCTTCACGCCCTTCTTCTTCTTTTTTTTCTTACCGCTGTGGGCGATGGACGCAGGATTCGAATCGGCACTGACAAGCGCCGAGGGTGTCGGACTTTCTTCGCCGAGTTCCATCACGTCGTCCGAGGATGAACTGACTTTGGCATCCGCTTGCTTCTCCTGCTCTCTGCGGAGTGCTTCGAGCTCTGAGTGGCGGAAGATCTCGATTTGCTCAGCTGTCAAAGTACGTTTGACACCATCTTCGTAATAGCCCAGGTCATCCTCTTCCCAATCTTCATAATCCGCGCCCTCGCATGGTTGCTGCTCGCTAGCAGGATTCACGAACGTGTTTCCAAACGAGACAACAGCATCCTGAGAGAAGTGCGCCAAATGAAAGGCAAACAAATCATCCTAACACATGTCAGTACGAGGCACTTGCTTGAAGGGAATGACCAACAGACCTTAGAAATATCAGGCACGCTGTATTTGGTCGCGGTGCCTACATGTTCCGTCTTGGACATGTCTGAGGTGAAGCGACATGAGTGTGTCGTTAAAGGACTGCGCCAGGCATGCTGAAAGGCAGAAAAGTAGACGAGACGCGACGGATGCAATCTTGGGATTACGTCACGTGCCAGGCTCGCGTGTGAAACCTCAGGTACCAACCTCCTCAAAAATTTGAAAGACAAGAGCAAATGCAACCGTGAATAATATGCAGAGGAATTGCTTTGTCTGTATGGCTCTCAAGCTCACAAGGCTTGGGTCCCTTCTCGGTCCCAACATCCAGAGGGATGAGGATTGGTGTGCCGTAATGAACACACCACGTCTTCGTTACTTGGAACGAAGAAGGGCCAGAGCACTCTCGAACGCCCGGACAACCTCATCATCTAAATATGGCATTAGCAAGGAGTGGTTGCATAGTGAAATAAAAACTTGGTCCATAACTCACAGTGCTGTTGTCTCTGTTCCATTTTTTCCTCGGACAAGTTGACAAACCGCCGTCGCGTCTGCAGACGCTTGGCTGCACGTTCATCATCATGAGCCGAGGCAGCGGAGGCCCAGACCTTAAAGTACTACAAGATATTAGCAAACAAGTCCTTCTCCAGCTTACGTAGGCCTAAGCTCACTCTTGAAAGGGCCTCTGCTTGCTTCAGAATATGCTGCTCGTGCTCGTCCGCGTCACGCAGAGCCGCCTCATACCTCGCCTCAAAGTCATCCCAATCAAAAGAAGGCAGAGTGCCTGGGGTGCTGGGAGTGTCTAAGCCGGGCTCGGGAGTCTTCGCGTCAGAGTGGGGGTTGTTTTGCGAGTCGGGCATGACGGCCTCCTTCTCTACAGCGGCGCGTTTGTTGTCCTGGTCTTGTTCGTTGTTCTGGCTCGCGTTACCGGGCTGAGATGGCTGTGGTGATGCCATGATCGTCAATAGCGAACGGAGTACAGTGCGCCACGTTCGCGATTGTCGACCGAGCAACCGCCAAACCAGCCTGATTGTTATTGCGCGAAAAGAAGAACGGTGCTGCCGGTGTTTGGGGTAAGGCGGCAAAGTTTTAGGGGAAATAATTATTCTAAAGGAGCCTGGGTCTGTGAAACTCTGGTTGTGTGCCGTCAACAAAGCGCGATGTCAGTGGGATGGGAAGTTAAACGATGAAAGTATGAACATCATTCCTGGCTTAGCTGCTAGTTCAATGCATCTATCCACCAAGGTACCCTACGATGCACTAGTCTCGGATGGCTGCCTACGCCCCATCTGTGGCTTAGTACGCGTGTGCGCCACACTGCCCGGCTTCATCCTCGTGACTTGCCGCATCCAACTCCAATGTCATCTGCCATTTCATCACAACTAGCGTCCGTTCACATATAAGACCAGCCTCTCATCTCGAGCGATTATTTTAAATCAATCTCAGACATCCCAGGTATCCGGTTGGGGATTTACAGAGGAAGAACCCGGCGAAATAACCCCAAGATGGAGTGTGACATCTGCAACCGCAACCATGATAGCAAACGCCTACCCTTCCTGTGCGCCGTTGATGCCAGGAACCAGATTTACGAGGGTCGGATGAAGAATCTGCAGCGCCTGCTAGAAAATGAGAATCTCCAAAAGGAAATCAGTAACCTGCTAGAAGACACTGCGACCCCAACCAAGGACCGCAAGGACCTGCTCCAAGCCCAGCAACGGATGGCAGAGGACAGGACGACACAGATCCTGGCCGCCGCTGATAAGCTCAGAAAAGATATCGAGGCCGCGAGAGAGGAAATTAAAGCCAGGAAGGCCATCATCTCCCGCCGCAGATCCGATATCGCAGCCGTCTCTGATGGCTTGGCGGAGCGAAGGGTCAGGCAGCAAAAGGAGGTCGAAAAGGCAACCAGCATGTTGAGGTACCGCTGGTCGCAGACTGCAGAGGACATGTCCGGAACTCGCGCTTTTCTGTGCATGGAGGCCGCTCGGCTGTACGGGCTGAAACGTGTGAAGAAGGGGTCGCCAAGTCGCTATGAGTACTCTCTCGGAGGTCATCCAGTGATTGACCTCACTAACATGAACTGTATGTTGCAGATCAACGTCAAATTGAGACGCCGATACTAACATTCTATTAGCATTATCTCCTGAACTCATATCAACCTCCTTGGCCCACATCGCTCACATTCTTATGCTCACCTCTCATTATCTCGCTATACGGCTCCCAGCTGCCATCACTCTTCCACATCGCGACTACCCCCGGCCAACCATCTTCACAATCAGTAGCTCCTACAAGCACGGCGATCCAGGTTTCCCCGGCCAGGTAGGAATTAACGTCAACTCCGACTCCAGCTCGCCGGATTCACAACATGTTCCTCGCCCAAGGCCCCTGTTCATCGATAAGCCCCTGCCGCAGCTTGCTAAAGAAGATCCCGCCACTTTTTCGTACTTTATTGAAGGTGTCACTCTACTCGCTTACGATATCTCATGGGCTTGTAGCACCCAGGGTGTTCCCATCGGCGACCGGACGTACTTTGAAGACATTTGCAATATGGGTCGTAATTTGTACAACCTCCTGATCAGCCAGCAAACGAACGGCGGCAGCATATTCCCCGTTCCTTCTACCCCCAAGAATGCCAGTACGGATGCCGAGGATAATGACAGCCAAGCCAATTGGATGGGTCGTTTTTCGCATGGCACCACATTTTACTTTCTTGGCGGCGCTGAGGGCACCGAGTTTACCAAGAATTTCAAGCTTCCCGGGCCCATCAAGCTTGCGGATAGGTTGAAGAAGAAGCTGGTCAGCGAGGCGCCGGCGCCTGACTGGGAGGTGCTAGATGATGACGCGTGGAAGATTGAAGATGGGCTAGAAAATGCGAGCAATGCCAGCACCGCTGCCAAGGAGGTGCCCCCGGAAGGAAAGAACTCTCCTCGGCGGGCGAGTGGTTGGATGAAGGTCAAGAATAGATAAAATCAGATCCGATTGTCCTCGGCTATACTCTATTAGCATCTTGGGTATTCAGAACTACTCTACTCCTGGTCATGTAATAATATATAGAAAGCATGAAATCATTTGGTTGCTTTCCCTAACCTGTCAAGTTTATAACTCATAGACCCTTGTTTCCAGATGTCTCCCAACCCGCATGCAATTTCTTCGTGTAATTCATGGCCCGGTCAACCGACCCAGGCTTCTTGGAGGATTTTCCGGTTCGTTAATTCAATGAGCAATCCGCGCTCGACACTCAGTCATCTTTTTCTTCATGCCCGGCTTCCTCGAGATGCCTGATCAGCGCCGCGGGGGATATGATCTTGGCAGCTAGCTTCGGCGTCTGAAATGGCACTTCACCCGCGCTTGTCTCGGATTCGAGAGGCGTATCTACTCGCGATGTCAGCGAAGGCCTGTCTGGCGTCGAGGGGTGCCGCGTTTCTGGCCGACGTGGTGTGTGGAACAGCCGAGGTGAACTTCTGGGTTTTGCGTACCTCTTTTTCAAGATGCTCAACGACCTCTCCTGGAGGTCGGAGACGGGCTTTTGATCCGTGCTTCGTCCAGGTAGGGCCCGCGATGGTTTTGGGGTTGCTGGAGGGTTTTCAGCCGTGCTTCCTCCCTCGGCATCAACAGCGAGGGCATCAAGCGGAGCAGGCGGAGTACTTGGGACAGGAGGTTGAGTATTTGAGGGGCTCAGTGCCCCATGATTGCCACCGGGGAGTTTCAGCAATCCCAGCTGCATTGCTGGAATTTCTGGGGAATGCTCCTTCGGCTGAACGCCCCCCGCGTCTCCCATGGGCTGTTTCGATGCCTCCTCAGAAGAGCCCTCGAGCCCGGCGTCAGAGAATACTTGGCCTCGGTCTTCGCTCTCCTCGGTCCCGGCATCGGGCTCACTCGCCTGGGGTTGCTCAGGCTGCTCGGCAGTTCTGCTCGAGATCCCCGCCTCGTCCTGGGTACGCTCGACGTCTTCTGTCGACGTTTCGGGAGCGTTCTCGGCCGCCGCTAAGCTTTCCGCTGCTTGTGACAGGAGATATAGGGGGTTCAGTGCCTGTTCCCCAGACAAGCTCTGCGGCTGCCCTTGGCTCTCAGGCTGTCTCACAGCTCCGCGAGCTCGACGACCTCGACGGCTCTTCGGGACCAACTTGATTCGGGTGGCAATCTTGTCATCAGGATCGTTCCCAGTTTCCTCTGCGTTTTGGTCCAGTGGCTCTTCATAAAGTGTTTCGAACGCGGCCAATAGCTCTCTTTCTAGTTCATCATCCTCTTGGTCGGCATCTAGAAAATCAAGCGTGTGGTCGATAACAGGCTCAGGGGGTGGCTGATGGTCGTCGGATGCCATGGGCATGTTGACCTCGGTTTCCTGTTGAACTTGAGCTTGGAGAATGCAGTCTACACCCATGGTGAGCTGGTTTTCTTCCGCGTCATCATCATCCATGTGCATGTCCTGATCGCCCATATCAGCCGTACTCAGCTCTGAACCAGAACCCATGGGTATGTCTCTTGGCGAATCCAGGGTATCGCCCTCCATCGGCTGGTCAATCTCGAATAATTCTGTCTCATGACCCATTTCTATGTCCATCAGGGCACTTTCTTCGCTGGATGCAGGAATCATTGGCTCATCTGCCTCAGTAGCCGCACATGGCGGTTCCATTGGAGTTTCGTTCTGCTCGAAGATAGAGAGAAGTCGGGCATTAAGCTCGCTTGGCCCGAGAATGGGTCTCTCAGCATCGGGTTCTTGGTCGTCGGAGTATAGTTCTTCAAATAACGACATTTTATCGTCGTCCTCCAGGTCATCATCATTATTTTCCTCTGTGTCGAAAACTCCGGTACGCTCTTGGTCAACGCACAAGGCCATGGCGGCGTTGTCGGCAGCCCAGAAATCTGAATTCGTCAGACTAAATTCTGGCGTATAGAAAGTGGCAGGAGCAATTGCATTCACTGGCTCATGTTGTGGGCCAGCTTGAATGATGTCCGACGGGTCATTTACTGTCGAGTCCTCTTCCATCTCCAGGGCCTCAACATCTGGTGGAGCTTGGGCATGTGATATATCTGGATATAGGGCTTGTTTGACAGCAAAATTGGCATCAGGGGCAGAGTCTTCGACCTGTGTCTCTTGCTGATCATTCTGCTGGACCTGCTGAACGTGCTGGATGTGTTGGACGTGCTGATGGGTATCTTGGTAGGTGTCCTGATGCGTATATGACGGTACATCTTCTTGGATATCCTGTCGGGCAATTTGTGGAGTCGGCATCTCATTGACAGGTACCTCATCATTGTTTTTGTTCTCTTCTGGAACCGTGTATTCATCCTCATTGAGCTCGACAGGGTCCTGAACCTCAGCGGTAGTCTCAGATTTCGGCTCCAAAATTTGAGGTACGGGCATCTCTTCTGTGACTTTCTCGTCCTCGGGGACAGTCTTCTCCCAGCTACCCCAGCGAACACCGGTAGAAATCTCTTCATCATCTTCTTCCGCATCCTCGACGGTCACAGGTTTGTAGTCCTTGATCTCGTCCGTGACGACCACAGAGGTAAATGATGGATCAGGAACTGGATCGTCACTATCAAGTATTTGAGAAACCTCTGGACACTTTTCTTTGTATTTCTCGCCAATACAGTGTTCACAAGTAGTGTTCTCGGTCTGAGTGGAAGCGTTTTCCGAGGTGTAGAAAAATTCCAACCGAAGCTGCGCCGTCTTGCTCGAATCCGAACGGAAAGCTTTTTGCACTTGTTTGTGAGGTGCCAGGGAGTAAGTCTTGGAGGGTCTGGGGAATTTATTACTAGAAGTTTCGTGTTTGTTTGGCTTACATTCGGGTTTCCAGGGCCGTGTTCGATTTCGCTTAGCGGTTTCTTCTTCGAGGAGGTGTTTTATTTCGGCGTCAGCTCGAGAGCCGGCGGACGCAGGCGAGTTACATGCTATCCAGGCATCGGGGAAGTGAAGTTCAAAGTCCAGGTTGGACCGGACATAGTTGGTAAGGCAAACTAAGGCTTCGTGGGTTTTCTTTGGCGCTTGGGTAAGGGAAAACAATGCGGCCTGGGCAAGAATAATGGCCCATCCTTGGTATAGGTCTTCGACGACAAAGCGATTGCGCTCCTTTAATCCGTCTGAGTCGAAATCCCATGGCTTTTGAGACTGGAGAAACAGCAACCAGGTGAAGACGAGGGACCAAGGATAACAGCCGAAATTCGTAGCAACGAGCCGGAAAGAGAGAGTCAAAAGAATGCACCAAACCACCCAATGGGCGCACCAGATGTTCCAAGCGAGGCTGTAAAGACCCGACAAAATGGGGTGGCCCAAGGCAAGTGCAACATTGTTGTAGTCTTCGCCAAAGCAGCTGTCGGTGTCGGCATAACAGGTGACTATGTCGACGATGCTCGTCACCATGAAGTTCCAAACAGAATGCATGTTGTCTTCAGGTTCACCGCGTATCGGGTTGGCTGAATTAGGCGGATGGAAGCCTCAGCTTCGTGAAATACGCACCAAACCGTAGAAACTGTGGAATGAAGCAGTAAGGCGAATGTTGTATGAAAACACAAGTGAGTGACGTCCGCGATGAAGGCTGGCGAGACGGATGGGGGAGAAACATCAGTGAGAGGAAGAAACTAGGTATGGGTTGTATCAAATAGTCTATTGGTAGCCAGTAGCACAAACTCATGCATTTCATTGTCATGGCGCTGCTTGTTGATGAGTGTGAGCAAACAAACAATGACCAACTCTCAAACACACCACGAGTGACATATTTCAGCAGTTGTAAATCATGTTCATATTCGTGGTATTCGCTGTACCCTGCACCTAGTTGCCCAAACTTGATATGCATACAAACAAGGTATCTCTGCTCCGCAAACGCCGCCGTTGCCTCTCCAAAGTCAAACATGTTCCCAACACGTCATTATTCATTGTCCCATTGAATCCAACAAGATTGCTTTACTTCCTCCCCCTTGCAATTAGCCTGCCATGCAGCTCAACCATTATATCACTCCATCCCTCCTCTGTCGCGCCGGCATGTTTGCCGAGTTTGGTGGCCAAAAATTCGCCCACTTTAGACACGTTAAAATGTTCGCCATATACCACCTTGGCTTCCGGTGTAATGGTCATGGTGAGCCCATCGGGGCCGCTTTCGCCACTGAGGCGCAATGTAGTTTCTACTCGGGTCTCCAAAGGAACCAAAAGCAGTGAGCTTGTCACTGCAACGCCAGCATCCGATACCTTCTCCACGGTCGTTGGGAAAGTGACATTGAGGCGGCTGATTTGAGAAGAGATGTAGTTTGCCTTATCCCAAGCAGCCTTGACTATGCCAAGAAGTTGAGACGTTTCTGTTCGACTCTGAGGGAGTGCTCGAACGTGATCCCGGATGCACTGTAGAGAAAACTCCTTCTCGGCTGTTTTTGACACCGGGTCGCGTTCTCTGGAGTCGGCAATATACCACAGATCAATCTTCGAGTTGGGCTTGTGTGTTTTAAAGGACGCGGCGTCAAAGACGATTTCTATCTCCCGCTTGTATGCCATAGAAAGTGTTGTGCCAGAAATTCCAGTCACAGACCAGCCGTGCTCCTTCTCAATAGCGTCGGCACGAGCTATCGCAAATTAGTTAGGGTTATGTGTCGACCGGGGTGAAACAAACATACCTTTGAGGCTATTAACCTCGGTGCTGGTCCAGCCACGGCATTCTTCACGGACCTTCTCTGATTCTTTGATATCTTCAAGATATTGCTTCTTCTGGGCCGTCAATGATTGGACGTCTGCCTCCGATGTTTGAAACTCGTCACGAAGCTGCGCAACGAGCCTCTTCTTGCGTTCAATATCTGCATCCAGCGAGGAGAGCTCCTCTCGTGCAGAATCAAGTTCAGCAGGGTCACAATCAGCCAGTTCCTGTGCAACTTCTTCTAGGTTGGTGCTTTCTTCCACGAGCGCATCGTATCGAGCCTGAATCGCTGGCACGACAGATTCAACGAGAGCCTTCTGCTTCTCGAGAATATCTTTATCCTCATCCATACCTTCGTCGATCCGCAAAAGACCCTCCTTCAGTCCGTCTTGCAGTTTCATGCGCCACTCATACCACATAGCCTTGCTCAAGAGTCGGGCATGGGTCTTGACATTTTTGAACTGGGTGTCCATGACAGCCTTGACATCGGCAGTGGCAGCCATGTACTCTCTGAAAAGAGGAGGGTTCTCTTCAAAAGTGTCTTCTTCGATCTCCTTGACCATGCGTCGCCCTTCGGAGATGTATTTCTTCAACTCCCGGCAAGAGTGCTGGTAAAGCTCAAGCATAGGCACAGTGCAAGCGCCAGCAACAACACATCGCTCAAGAGACAGGTCCTCTTCGCCATCCGCAGAGAGTCCAGGCAGGGCTCCAGGACCAACTGTCTGGCGGCGCTTGGTAGTCGTAAGTTCCATGAAGCGAATAGAGGCCATGTTTAAGAAGTCCTGGAGATGGATGCGATCCTCGTCGGCCTCATCATCAAGTGTACGAGCATCCTTGATTGTTGAATCCGCAAAGTCCACGGAATGGCCTGTATGATCATCCTGGACATTTTTGAAACGGCCTTGGTTCTTCGGGGTTGTCGCCGTGTTTGCTCTCAGAGGCGAGGAGAAGGTCGGTGTGGAATTGCTGGCATTTGGTTGGAGGCTCTTTCGTAGCGAATTTGTCAGGCGACCAGTGGTTTCGGCCTTGGACGGCGGCTGCAGTGTGAGGTTTTTGACAGGGCTGCCTTGGTGCCCCTTAAGCCTCTTCACCCCGTCATTCTCCTCTTCTTCTTCCTCGTCGTCTAACTCATTCGGTCTCTTCCCAAGAAGTCCTTTAGCACTACCAACATGAAGACTTTTTCGTCCTCTCAAGGGATTGCGTTTTGGGCTCATGTTGTCAATCATCTCCCTCAAGTTCAAGGTCGCTTCCCTCTCATCTTGGGAGCCATCTGCTTCGCGTTCGAGGATCTTTCTTCGATTCTCCTTGTCTTCTTCATCCTGTCGTTCCCTATCCACCTCGTCTTCTATTTCTTTCGGGTCCTGAAACGAAACACCCTTTCCACCCGGCACAAACTCTCTCGCTACATCACCAATAGAACCTCTTCGATCAAATAAAGCCGTGACTTGAGGAGATCCGAGTCCGGCACGATCAGCACCTAGGCCAGAAAGCCTGCGTGTCTGGGGTGTCAGGACAACTGTTGGCGTTTTCTTACCAGCCGAGCCATTTTGTTGGAATAGACTCTTTCTCGGGCTAGATTTTATTGGTGAGGGAGTTCGAGTAGTAGACTTCGCCGAAGTTGGCCGTTTTGGGGATGCAGATCGCGAGGCTCGAGTCGCCGACCTTGGCGTCGCCTTGGTCGAGGGTACTGAATCAACCCGAGGTGTTGCAGGCTTAACAGGCGTTGGGGTCTTAGCCTTTCTAGACATAGACTGTGGCGTTGCCACCGACCTAGCAGAAGCTGGGGTCCGAAGAGGTGAGGAATCAAGAAAGTCGATGCTCTGTCGCAGGCCATTTCCGCGAAAAGCGGACAAACCAGGACTAGTGGCTTCCAAGGCTGCCGCTGGGACCACTGGTTCGACCTGTTGTTTGTCAAGAGAGGCTCGGCTGACCGTAGCAATAGCTGCCTTGACAGGACTGCCTGGAGTATCAGCCTCTTGTTCCATGATCTGTTTCCCTAGGCTGCGTGAGCCATTCACCGCATTGTTGATGATTCCACCAATTGCGGTTGTCATATCCATGCCCATAGTAATATCAATGCCGCCATCTTCTTCATCCCCATCGGCGTCGTCGTTGTCCCGAGACGAAGGGAGGATTCGGCCAACCCCAACAGTCATTTCCATGTCCATATCCATTGCCGTATCATCCGCCCCGATGTCACGTTTTGCGTTCAGCGTATTTCTCCGGGAAACCGCAAGGCTTTTCCTCTTTTGTTGAGACAGCACGCGGCCCATGACAGTCGTCAGCTCCATAGACATATCTTCGTTGCTGTCCTCATCCACCTCATCCACCTCTTCATCTGGAACAGGCCGGTGGATGCCTCCAATGGCAGTTGTAAACTCCATGGTTGCCTCTTCCATGGGAGCATCATCGTCGTCATCTTCTTCCGGGTCCATCGCAGGAGGAGCAGTGGTAGATTGTGGTTTGGCTTGAGAAATAATACCGCCGAGTACCCGAGTTACATCCATGGACATCTCTTCCTCGGGCTCGATATCTTCGGTCACGGCGGACTTAATTATGCCACCAACCGCTCGGGTCATGTCCATATCCATATCCATGTCCATATCCATGTCCATATCCGTCTCCTCGTTGATCGGTTGTTCTTGTGATTGGGTCTGTGCCTGTCGTGGTGGCTGTTGGTTCTCTTGGTCTTGCGCCGCGACATTCGGTTTATTTCCTTGATTACCCCATCCGAAAGATGGGATAAACTCTTCTCCGTCGTCAAAGTCCTCGTCGCTATCGTCATCTCCAAGGCGTTGTGTTCCAGCTCGTCGCGCAGCAAGTCGTAGCGCTTCGTCGAGCGTGGAGGATTCACCAGTTTGATCAATTGATCTATCCGATGCAGCCGTAGTCCCGGTGACTTCCTCGGTGTCTATTGTCATCATAGTTCCATCATCAGAATCGCTGTTTGAGTCCTCGTCCTCGTCCTCAACCTCGTTAATCTCTTCGACCGCATCTGCTGAATCATCGCTGTAAACTGATGAAGCGTTGGTGTCGTCGTCGGAATCATGAAAATTGAGAGGTGGGAGCCCGGAGCTCCCCCGTCGCTTTCCTTGGTTGGTATCTTCTTCCTCGGCATCTGGGGCGTTGCGCGACGACCCGTAGCCAGAGTTTCGTCTTGTTGAATTATTTGACTGCTGATTGTTATACTCAATCTCGTGGAAAGTATGCAGCGTGGCCTCGGCAGCAAAGGATACTCGGCGGTTAGCCAGGGATTTTCGGCGAGCATCACGACGTTCTCGCTCTTCTCGTGCCCTCGCCGCAGCCTGCTGTTCCTCCTCCGTTCGAAGAGCAACCTTGGAGCCATTGAGCTCTCCGCCCATCGGGTTGTTTAAAGTGACGTCTCTGGTGGGGTCACCTGAGTTGGTCAAATCCGGCTCCTTGGACCTCATCGGGGGGATCTCGGGGAGTGCTGAAATGGTTGGCTTGAGAATGGATCGTGGGGGTTTTGATGGTGCCGCGATAGACTGGAACGGGTTAGAAGCTGCGCAAGAGATTAGGATAATTGCCTTCTTACTGCGCGACGATTACCGCTACCTTGTCTGAGGGCGTCCAGGCCTCCAGGCCCCAGACTCTTGCTCCTTGACTTCTTGCGACTGGCCGCCAACGTGCTTGCCACGTCGACGGTCGCATTATCCTTCTCCATCGTTCTGCGCAGGTCTGCATGTGAGCTTATAGATTGTCGCGTGCGCCGCGTTGCCGGCATGGTGGTTTCAGCAGAGGGCGCCATGTTGGGCGTGTTGTATGAACTTGTCGTAACAGACCAGCTCCCCGCGCGGCGATAAGTGGTGGGCGTGTATATCGCGACCGACCCATCACTGTTTGTTTACTTTGGCGGCAAGGAACAGGGTCTGAGACCCACTTTGGCAAGCTTGATGTCACCCACCGCGGCATGTGCTCGACGCCGTCTCACGTGATAGAGTCGCTAATGAAGCACGTGATGCTGCAACGGCCCAGCCAATCAAGCGCTCGGCTACGCACTGAGACGAAATTTTGCAAGCCCTAAGATTGGAAAGTGCACTCAAAAAAATTGGTGCGCGATTGCCCTACTTTTCCAACTGCGCAAAACTGCCCAGAGTAGCCAATCTCAACCTCGCCTCACCCACTCACCACGACACGCCCTCTCGTAACGGTACCTGCCCGAGGATAATTCAAGATGTCAGTCTCCAGCCCGATCGATCTACGATATTCGAAATAATCTCGTCGCTAACCTTAGCTCAGGGCGACCGAGTTGACCGTCCAGTCGGAGCGTGCTTTCCAGAAGCAGCCTCACATCTTCCAGAACTCGAAGATCCGAACCAAGACCTCCCGACCGGGCAAGGGTGGCCGACGATGGTACAAGGACGTCGGTCTGGGTTTCCGTACCCCCAAGACCGCCATTGAGGGAAGCTACATCGGTACGTGCGACATGGCGAATTTTGTTGCGATTTTGGACAGTGGGGATCAGGGAAGCTTGGAATTGCCCAGAAGGGGCAGATTGCTGGGTCAGGAATTTTTGAAAAGAGGACAGTTGCTGACCAATTTTGCTCTGCAGACAAGAAGTGCCCCTTCACCGGTCTCGTCTCCATCCGTGGCCGTATCCTGACCGGCACTGTCGTTTCCACCAAGATGCACCGAACCGTCATCATCCGAAGAGAGTACCTTCACTTCATCCCCAAGTACTCTCGTTACGAGAAGCGCCACAAGAACCTCGCTGCCCACGTCTCCCCCGCTTTCCGTGTTGAGGAGGGTGACCAGGTTACTGTTGGCCAGTGCCGTCCCCTCAGCAAGACTGTACGTCCCAGAAACCCGAAGAATTACAGCATAGAGAGGAGTTTGGCTAACATGTCACAGGTCCGCTTCAACGTTCTGCGCGTGCTGCCCCGAACTGGCAAGGCGGTCAAGAAGTTCAGCAAGTTCTAAATTGGGCTCCTTTTTGGCATTTTTGGCGTGATAAGCATCAGTGGAAATGGGACATTTCGACTGAAGGGTCGGGCACCGGCAGTTGCTTTGCAAATGATTGTGCTATAGATGCAATCGCGAATAAAAGGATTCACGAAGTCAATTACATGTGGGGTTCACGGGTCAGTTGGGCGTGATGTGGCTAGGAAAAAGGATCTCCAGGGTCTCAAGGTTATGTTCTTGTCATTGATCGTCCATGGTCCCGCACATGCTCGGTTTCCAGTGGTGACTATTGTCGTGATCTTCAACTCGCGTTCTCTCGTGCCACCCACCAAATTCATCAGTTGAGTTGATGCATTGCTCCGGGCTTCTCCCAGGTTTACTTGTGATATTAGTCGTAATTTAATGACCAATTCAGTCGTTGTAACAATTGGCTTAAGCTCGTCCAGACCTGGGTTGTCCCACTGAATAATGAATGAGATAGGTAGCACACTTCAAATCAAGTTCATATACAGTGTATTTCACCGTTGTTTTTCCATTATCGCACTGTGCATGACAGGCGGGTCCGTCACGAAGTTCTGCCTTTCCAAGAGACCACGAGCTTGGATTTGACGGCGACGCCTCAATTCGAGTTGCGCATCCCTTCTTTCTGGTTGTAAACACATATCCGCATCTGAAGAAATGGGCTGGCTCTCATCGGTCCTCGGCACCGACAAGTCGGACGACCCGCTCGGAAAACTCGACCCCAAGCTTCGCGAATTCCTCGAAAAAGAATCCCCCGTCAAGTACGCCGCAAACCAATCCACGGTCCCTTCGCAATCACAAAGACAAGGCGATGTCGACGCCACGATAGCGACGTCGGGCGCTCAGGGGTCCGCAATCCCCAGGGCCAGCCTGTACCAGGACGGCCGATATGCCGACCTCTGGAAGACGTACCGCCCGCTCGCCGATATTGAGGCCGAAACAGCCAGCGATCATGACAAGCTCATGGGCGTTTTAGAAGGATACAAGGCGCGAAAGGAGGCTATCGGACGAGCTGCTCTGGAGAACTGTGCCGAGTCCCAGGAGGAATGGGTGAATTGCATGAAGCATGGCAGCTGGGAAGATCAATTACAGATGTGTCGACACCAAGTGCGGAAGTTTGAAAGATGCTACACCATGCAGTCGGTATGTTTCGGATAAGCCCGCAATGTTGGTGGTCAAAAATTCCCTAACAATTATCGTAGCGATTTCTCCGTGCCCTGGGTTATGGCTCGGTGTCCGGAAGGTCCGCGTTGGTGGAAGAGGATATTCAGATGCACGCCGACAAGCTTTTCCAGCGCATGATTCAACACGAGGCGGCTGCAGAAAAGGCCAAGGCAGAAGGCCTTCCGGCCCCCGTCTTTGAACCTGCGGTTCCCAGGTCGAAGCCTGACGCAATCACCCCCCACGACAACTTACAGCAGCAGTGGAAGGACCAGCTGGACAAACTACCAGCGGAGGAGAGGGCCCTGGAGGAGGCGGCACTGAGGGGAGATCTCCAGGCCAAGTCAGAGGTTGCCACCCAGGTGCAGCAGATTTGGGACACGCAGAAGGAGGAGCGGCAAAAACGACAGGCAGACGGGAACTCGACATTCGGAGACTATGTCTCTTCTCTCTTTGGAAAGAGCGGTAAATAACCTGTCATCTATCAGATGGGCAAGAGGCCAAGTGTATGATGAATGTACAATATAAAAATGCAACGTTGACGTTGATTATGATGTTGGCACGTCAAACTGGTAGTATGTATGGGTCGGTATCTGTAATATAGAGAAGGCAATGCAATGTCTCGGAGGATTCAACTCTTGGATAAAATGATTTTAAATACTGCACCGGGCCTTTTTATGTATATGTTGATTGATATATGTGTGATCAGTGCAATCATTATTAGAAGGAATATCGTGCAAGCGATGAGTGAGCTGGATTATGTGGTATACAATTACCCTTCCCCTAAAAAAACCCAATCTTCCCTATCTATAAGATATCATAATTGGACGTCCCAAACATAGAAAAGCATTTGACAGGAAGATACCAACATAAATGCTACTTTTTTTGTCAATGTCAATACTTCTCTTCCTAGCTCTCATCATTATGCCCTCTTGCTACCCTACAGAGAGGGCTGACAATGGGATGCCCCGCTGGAGAAGTAACCCCGCTTGACTAAGTAAGGGCTGACGCCATGGGCCAACCCACCTCACAAAACCTTCATGATTTGAAAAAACGCTGCAGATTACCACAGCGACAAATAGCTTCTGGTTCTGTGGTCTAGTTGGTTATGGCATCTCGTTAACACCGAGAAGGTCCCCGGTTCAATCCCGGGCGGAATCACATTTTTGCCTTTGCACATGATTCATCCTTTTTGCTGCACTGATCTCAATGTCCGTGGCTGCATGCTGGCTGAATGCTGGCAGATTGCTATCCCCGAAAACAAGGCCAAGATTTGCGCCATTGGCCAGAAGGATAGGGACCAAACGCGACATGACTTTACTTTTGTGCCTGAACA
The DNA here is from genome assembly GCA_020623665.1 of Calonectria multiphialidica. NCBI lineage: Eukaryota > Fungi > Ascomycota > Sordariomycetes > Hypocreales > Nectriaceae > Calonectria > Calonectria multiphialidica. The sequence goes on from JAHVYC010000134.1 coordinate 133,196, forward strand.
ATATTTCCTCGCGTTGCGCAAATCTCGCTCCTGCTGTGCATCTTGTTTATTTCCCTGCATTGCAATTGACACTCTGTAAAAGAGTCACAAGCCTCGATGTACACCAACGCCAGGGTCTTGGCTAACGCAATCCTACTACCTTGTCTCTGGAAGTCTGATAAGAGGCAGGAAAGTTTCGTTCACTTTGCCTCTGAACGGTCTCTTCGCCGTGAGCGGCCGATGGGCATGAACCTAACAAACCCAAAAAAAAACATACTGGAGCTGGGCTCAAGCTTGTTTGTCGGAATTGTCCATGGCCCTGCAATGCAATGCAGCTCCCCATTTCTCCAGGGGCGGAGGATGGGACTCTGAAAATGCCAGCATCGGCTGTAAAGTGCCGTGCGCGGATGGATCAGATCAAAAAGGCGACCATGGGTGGCGGGGCGGGTAAAGGAACCCCCATCTCAGATAGATTGAGGCGGCCCGCATGGGTGGACATGGCCCTCTGTCCCTATACGCGAATATGTGCCCAATCCCTGCGTCGGGAACTGGCCGGGCGTAGTAGGGCTGCGCATTGGGGGGGAGGGGG
>JAHVYC010000135.1:0-129965 GCA_020623665.1 Calonectria multiphialidica
GGGGGGCGTGGCGGGGGGGGGGCGGGGCCTACTGCAGGGGGGGGCAAGGGGTGCAAGAAAGAACAGAAGTCAGTAGGCGGCACACACCGCGGCGAGTACACAGGCAGGGAAGTGGGGAGGGGGTGGGGGTGGGTGGGGGGGGGGGGGAGATAATCGTACCTCCAGTCAAGCCCTTGGAGACGCCTTGAGCACTGGACACTGCGAGCGTGTGGGCGCTGGGTTCGGCAGCCTTGGCCGCGGCGACGGCGAGGCGCCGCACACTGTGACGAAACATTGCGGCGGTGGGACGGTGTCGTGAGCTTCCTCGAGAGGCAATTGACAGAACTCCAACGGCGAGAGTGGGCTGGAGAAAGCGTTGGAGTTTAGGATGCCTGAGACTTATTCCGCACTTCGCTGCGCTCCACGATTCCATGTGGGGCCGCGACTGGACCCCGAGCTATGGCGCAATTGTACGCAATTGTCGGGTCGTCGGCGATGACCTGGCTACCCGCCCGACTTCCACCTCCGGCTTACCAATCCGGCAAGTTATCCCCCGTCATCATGTCAACACATCACGCTACGCCTGTGCAACTTCAAAACACCGCTCTGAATGCATCGTGGATATAATTGCTCGTTTCCGTTCTACAAAACACGTGTCTCCCCTTGTCCGTAACCAACATCATGACATGGCCAACATCATTTCTCATCATAGCATGTGCTTTTCGTCTTTAATTCTCTCCATGTCTCTGGTCCAGCCGCACATATGGCGCTGGGAACAGACCTCGAGAGCCCATGTAGCTTCCAAAGAACCAGTCTCCATTAATGTCCTCGATCTCTTTGATCTCGGCGCCTCGTGGGAACATGAGCTCGTCATCTGACCCAGCCTTGGGGTACCAAGCCCACCTGGCTGCCGCCTTCAAACCAACTCCCCCATCGGGAGGGAAGTGCCTTGTCATTGCTGCCGATCCATCATTGGCAGGTGCTGTATCCGACACTTCTCTGGTGATGAGTCGGGCTACAGTGTGGTCACCTTGTTGCCATAGCCACTTCTGAAGACCACTGGCCTGGTGGTCCGAATTATCCGGGACCTCGGAGCGCAGGCTGCGGCCACCAACTAGGTCTTTGGCGATATATCTCCACTGTCCAATTTTGCCGTCGGTGAACATGACCACTACCATTCTGTGTCCCTGCATACAGCGTCTCCAGCCCGAGTGCCCATTTTCTTGGCTGATTTGGCCCATCGCAACCAGATTGCTGTAGCAGGACGAGCAGATGTCGTAGTCTCCTGGGGCAGCGTCTGGAACAAGGGAGCTGGTACAGCTGTAGCAATGATATCTTGCCTTGTTTGGGGATATAGGATCTTGGCAGACATCGCATCGCGTGGTAAATGTCAAGGGCTTGAAAGCTCCCACGCTAGATGCGTTGGGGCCAGTCAGGAGCGTGGCCGCTGGTGGTCGACCAGGAGATCTGGGATATGATGATTGAGTGGCCTCGTGAGCCAGCGGTAGGAGTGGGTGTGTGCAAGATCGACCTTGATTCACACAGTCGTTGCAAAATCCCCAGTCGCCCTCGTTGCACACATCGCAGCGCCAGTAGCATTCGTTGGTCCATGCCAGACATTTGGCACAGAATGTACCACTCTCTAGCCGCTTGCGTGGATCATCGAGGGTGAGCACCTTCCTGCCGTCTGCCCCCCCTCGGGGCGGCAGGTAGCGATTTGCGCTCAGTATATGGGGATGCTGGATTGAGGATTCTGATTGCTGACGCTTCTTCTCCCACTTTGCCCAAGCTCCATGACCAAAGCCAAACCAGTACATGCATCCTCTTCCTGACCGATAGCAGTCGAGGCACAGGTTCCATTGACCATTGGCGCAGATTCCACAGTTGTAGTGGACTTCGTACTCAATGTGCGGTCTGTTGCACCGCGAGCAGCTGATTGATGGCTCTGGGATTGCCTGGGAACGTGTTCTTTGATGCCCGGACACAGGCGGGCTGCCGCCTGGGCTTACACCTGTAGATGAAACCAAAGAGAGATCTGCAGGGCGGTTGACCCGACTTCTTCCCGAGCTTGGCTCTGAATGATTTACTGGTGCAGAATTTGGTCCACCTCCAGGTGGCCCTTGGGGAGCACGGTTGGCAAAGGAAAGGTTGCTGCCATTCCCTGGGTTTGGAACTGTCTCATTTGCACTTGGGGGTGCGCCGGTCACGGCTGGGGTGCTCGAGCTACGAGACTCGCTAAAGCTGGATCGCGGAGCTGTCGGGTCTGATGTCTGAGACCTGAGCGGCAGATCCGACGAGGATCGGGCCGCTGGCCTGGTATCGGATGGTGTGGGGAAGATTGGCACCGTTGCACTCCGAGTATCGCTAGATGTCCGCCTCCTTGTCCTCCGACTATTGTCCTGGACATCTAGACTTGATGCTGAACCAGACGGGGGAGGTCTGCTCCGCTCCTCAGTCTGGCTCGTCGCACTGGTTGACCTGGAATGCGGACGTGTGCGGCTTCTTTGGCGTTCGCTCTCTGGGGCGCGTAACCTTGTATCGGTTCCTGTCGGCTCATTATGCCTCGAATGCGATGAATGGCCACTCGACTGTTGCCTCCGCGAAGCCTCCTGTCGAGCTCTATCTCTTTGTCGTCGGCGATATGCTTCCGTGATTCGGCGGCTGAGTTCATCATCCCGGCTCAAGTCGATATTGTCCAAGTCAAGCCCATCAAGAAGCCCCTCCTCTTGAATTTGCCTAGCAAAATCTTCAATTTCCCTTTCTATATCACGCTCGCTCATGTCGGCGGAGCTGATGAGGGACCTGATGGATGACTGATGTTCGATTTGACGCTGTCTCGACTCGCTCCGCCGACGTCGTCGCTCACCATCAACATGCTCCGAGCGTTGTAGCGAGCTATCATCTCCGCGCGAGCGATGCCCATTTCTTCTCTGACGACCATCCGAGCTCCGGTCTCTGTTCGTCCTTGGCCTGTCGTCACGACTGTCTCGCCTTCTTCTGGCTCTCGGGGGCACCGATGACGACACCCCAGCTTCACGCAAGCTCATCTCCCGCACCTCGTCAACCAAGCGCCGGTCTTCATCGTCCGCACGTCGTTCGTCTGCCGTCCTCCCGCGGGTCGGCACCTGAGGAAGCACCTGGTCACCCGGCTTGTACTTGCCAGCCATTTCCTCCTTTTCCGCAGCGGAGCGATCCTTGTCAGGGTTCGCGGCCACGAACATATCTAACAAGGTAACGACCGTGGCATTGTGCTTCGTGTCTCGGACGGCGGCTCGACATGATGGGCAGGTAAAGATGGCCGCCCCAGGGGCCGGCGGATTTGGAGATCTTTCGGCGGTTGCGGCTTGAAAGGTGAACCACTCCTTGAGGCAGGCGCCGCAGAAGGTATGAAGACAGTCGAGGAGCGTTAGGGGCTGGTATAATAGCTCTGTGCAGATCTGCGCAGCGTTAGCAACCGTCGATATGTCGAAAACCAAGCGAACTCTGACGGCTGGGCGGAGTGGGAAAGGTGGGGAGGGCTCGCAATAGATGGACAGCGGTAAAGACAAATGCTTACAGAGCACGTTAATTCCTTCTCAAGATCCATGCCGGACTTTTGTGAATATATTCATGGCAAGCGCTGTTGAGTATGGCCCAGTCTCACCGAGACTAGGAGTTTGCGACCGCCTCCGAAGCAAGGACGCAAGCGGGATTGAAGAGTACCTAAATGGTATGGATGACGGCGTTGGGCGCTTGGTCGAATCCTGTGTCATCTGTCTCTCAGCGGGTGGCGGGGTGGCTGCTTTGGGGGCGGCCCAGTCAGGATGGGCACTACGAGGCAGAAAAATAGTGCGCCTGGCAAGGAATCCATTGCCCTGGTGGACGCTAGGCCCGCTATATACGTGCTATACGGTGAGTTGTCTAGGACGCTGTCGAATATGACGAAAAATACACCGGCAACCAAAAAAACAAACAAGAGAATCAGCGGCCATGTTAGGTAATATTAATTTGTGAGGTGTGCTTTTTTCCCCTTATGGGATGAAAGCTTCATCCGTTGTTTACTGCGTCCGAGCTTTTGTTTGTTTTCTTATTCATAGGTCGGGTGCTACCGCATGAAGATGGCTGAAGCCTTACAGATCATCGCAACAGGGATGGCGCGGGGTGAGATGCGAGACATCTCCGGCATAAACGTGACAACGAAACATGAAACCTGTTACGAGGCTTGGGCGCGATTGCTAGGTGTAGTTTCGTTTTAATTGTATTCTGCAACTGAGCGTATCTTAAAGCCCCCGTATGAGACCATATGCTATTCTGTGTGGTGCCTCATGACCAAGCACGCAGGCGATTTGCAACGTGACGGTTCTCAGGTGCTGCCCGCTCTCAAAATCAGGCCAGTGCACTCACTCACTCACAACTGTCCCGGGTAAGACAGCCCACCTCATCGAGGCCGAGATGGTGTGCAGGTTCACAGCCAACGTCTAGTCCAGAAATGGCCGTGTTCATTGCCTCATATGCCCGCCATAAGCACCAGCCGTGATAACAATAGCAGATATCCTTTGGTCTTACACGCATAGCGCTATGCGCTCTAGGAGTGAGACCACTCAGCCTTTTTCTTTTCCGCAAATGCCTTCATGCCGATCTTCTGGTCCTGGCTGCCGAACAAGCTGTGGAAGACTCGTCTCTCATACTCAACTCCGTCCCGCAAGCCCAGGTCCTGGCTCTTGTTGACCACCTCCTTGGCCGCCATGACGGAGACCTTGGAGTAACCGGCAATCGTCTCAGCCAACTTCAGCGTCTCCTCCATCAGCGCCTCGTAGGTAGGGAACGACCTTGCCGCGAGCCCCCACTTTTCAGCATCGGCCCCCGAGAACGACTTGCCCGTCAGGATGAGCTCCATGGCCTTGGACTTTCCGATGGCACGAGTCAATCGCTGGCTGCCGCCGGCACCGGGAACGGTGCCTAGCTTGATCTCGGGCTGGCCAAAGTTGGCATTGTCAGTGCAGTAGATAAGGTCGCACATCATGGCCAGTTCGCAGCCGCCTCCGAGGGCATGGCCGGACACGGCAGCGATGATGGGCTTCTTGACCTGCGTTGTGAGGTCGGACCAGGACTCGATGAAGGAATTGGTGTAGGCGCCGGCAAATGTGAGCGGGGCCATCTCCTTGATGTCAGCACCAGCTGCAAACGCCTTCTGGGATCCCGTCAGGACGATGACTGATGTATCCTCTGCGCCATTCAAGCCAACCAGAGCTTCGTTGAGCTCCTTGATGAGGGGAGTGCAAAGGGCATTCAGGGCCTTGGGGCGGTTTAGCGTCACTGCATCTTGTATTTAGCAGCAGCACACCTCAGCATGTTGACGCGACGCACCTTGGCTCACGCCGGGCTTGGGCTGGGAAATCTGAATATACTCATAGCTCTTGGAGCTGTAGGCACGAGCTACCCGGGGAAGGGTGGAGGGTTGGAAGGGAACCCGAGTGGCGGCGGGCCTCAAGGATCGTAGGGCATTCATCCTGACACAAGGGCTGGGGAGGGCGAAAAACAAATACGTGGGATCAATTCTGTATCCAATTGATTGAGGTCAATGGCAAAGCACAAACAATGGCTATCGGTGGAGGAAGCTCAGCAGGTAATAAGTCAAGGAGCTAGATAGCTTGAGCCGCCCACACACTGTGACGCAACGGATTAGGCCTGGCAATCGTCGGCAATTGAACCGAGGATAACAGCAGCCGCCAAAGACAGTAAAGCCGACTGGACTGGTATGAGGGTCACGTGAAAATGATTGAGACCAGAAACAATTGAATTGGAGCTACCGAAAGCAACCTGTGTACCTGAAACCTTGGAACAGGAGCTGCGTCTGGCCAGGAGCGCCTGTTTCCATTATACACGCCCATGATGCGATCATGCAACGTGCATTTCTCGAACTATTTTGGAAGCTGTTCCCTGGCAGTGTGCTCCACCAACCGAGGTATGCCAATTGCGGCCAAGACGGAGATGCGCAGATATGTACCCCTCTCTCTGCAAAGAGTAGTGGGATAGAGGTTCACACACAAAGTGGAGGAGGGTTTTACAAATACCCCAGAAAAGCATGAGCCCCGGGCCGGGGAAAACAAAGGCAAACGAAACTATGTATTTTCGCCGGAGCCGAAGCTCTGGGGCCTCTCCAACAGCTCGGACGTTAATAATAGAGCCCGGGCTTAATTAGAGACGCGACACGCTATGGCATGCCTCAGCAGCGCAACTCCCAGTGGGGTCGAGCCCAACCATCAATCACAATGCAGCATCGAGGAAGGCGTAATCAGCCGGTAATTTGCCGGCGCAGCCAACGTGGCTTCGTTAAGCCAGGCTACTATCCTGGAGGCGATAATTGCGATTGCATCTTGGCTCCCTCCACTAATCCCTCCTTACGCTGCTATCGCAACCGTCTCTCCACCCGCCGCTCCTTTCCTTCGTGACCACTCCTTCGCCAACGACGTCCTAATTTTCTCAACTACCGCGCACCACCCGAAATCCCTTCAAGATGAATGCGCCTGAGCCCGAGCAGACCCCTTTCGAGGCTGTCAGTGTCCACACTTCCAGGATCCAGCGGGTATGCGTCGCCACATCTCCAATCGACGGCGAACCATTGACTGACGAGGCATAGCAATACCAAGCCCTCCTGGACCAGTCCACCCCGTTCGTTCTCTACAGATGGGTTGGCACCGGCGTCTGCCTGTTTCTCTTCTTCGTCCGCATCTTGGTTGCGCAAGGATGGTACATCGGTGCGCCCTCACTGCAACCCTTTCTCGACCCCTTGACCCCCCGGCTGACCAGATGATAGTTGCTTACGCCCTGGGCATCTACCTCCTAAACCTGTTCCTGGCTTTCCTGCAGCCCAAGTTTGACCCCTCGAACGAAGCGATTGACAATGAGATGGAGGACGGCGCCGTGGGCACCCTCCCCACCAAGCAAGACGAAGAGTTCAAGCCCTTTATCCGACGCCTTCCCGAGTTCAAGTTCTGGTACTGGGCCACCCGCGCCGTCTGCATCTCCTTCTTCTGCAGTTGGTTTGAGATTTTCAACGTCCCCGTCTTCTGGCCCGTCCTGGTCATGTACTGGTTCATTCTCTTCATCCTTACCAGTAAGTCCGCCGCGCATGAAACTGAGATGACGCAGCACATAATCTAACCACGCGAGCAGTGAGGAAACAGATCCAGCACATGATCAAGTACCGCTATGTTCCCTTCACCATTGGTAAGAAGAACTATGCCAAGAACAACTCGTAAAGAATTGTCCTGGAGTGAGGTTCTCTATTTTTTTTTTTCCCTTTCGGCACGACGTGCTGCGAAACGTGGCGTCCGCGTGCCTTGTATAAACACCGCGGCCGGATTTTACCAATCGGCGCACTAATGCGATGTGTGTCTTATGGCGTGTATTGCAATCAAGGAGGGACGGCGTGGAATCGGAAGATTGTAAGATGGGAGATATGGCCATCCTCTGCAACTTTTTACTGCTTGCTATTAGTATAGACTGAATGGGCTCGGACTGTATCAAAAACGAGCATAGACTCGAGTCTTGGGGATGAACCATTTAATGAAAAGTACGAAATCTGAAATGAAAACCACGGCCAGAACCAAACCCGAAAAAGAAGAAGAAAGAAGAAAAGAACAATCGTGACTGAAATACTAGTTTATGACCAATGGGCTATTTTTGGCCGTTTGTCGAATAGTGGTTGCTGGTTGGCGCGTGGTGGAGAGGCTGGCCGCTAGCAACGGAGCTCCCTCTCAGCCTTGCGCCGCAAAGTATTCTTTCCAACTCACCCGCAGCGCGACCGCGCTTCAACCACTTCACCTCACCTTCGGCTCAGCACTTGCTACCCTCCCACAAAACACCGACACGACGACATCTCGACTCTTGCTGAACCCCTACCAATCGCTCGCGGCGAACATCGTCGCTCATCCCTGCCCACGATGTCGTCCTCCGCGCCTCGCTCCGGCGAGCGCATGATCCACCAAGATTTCATCGCTCGCATCCGCTTCAGCAATGCGCTGCCTCCGCCGCCGCACCCGCCCAAGCTGCTCGACATCCCCAACACCGGCCTGGCTAGCGGCCAGTACACCACTCCTGGCTTCGCCTCGCGCCTCGCCAGAGAGCAGCCCCTGAACATTGAGGCTGATGCCGAGCTGGGAATGCCCCTCGACCTGGTGGGAATGCCGGGCGTCTTTGACGGTGACGAGCGATGTGCGTTTGCCAGCTCCGTGCCCGCGACAGCTTCATCAGCCATGCTAACGCCTTGACAGCCATCCAAGCGCCTGCTCACCCACCCACCCTCCACCCCCACGATCGAGCCCTCCTGAGGCCCATTGCCGCTCTCGGAAAGCCCAAGGTCGCCGAAGCGAACGTCTCATTCCTTCGACGAACCGAATATATTTCCTCGCTGGCTCCTAAACGCCACGAAGGGCCTGCGCCGCGTGCGCTCCTCGCCAAGGCCAACAAGGGCAGACGTGTCATCGAAGCCTCCGCCGACTCTCCCCAGGCCATCAAGCGCAAGATCGACAAGAGCTTCGACATTGCCGAGCAGGAATTCAAGGAGCCCAAGCGCGTCAAGCACCCTACCAAGAAGCATCTCAAGCTTATGGATGTCTCTCCTCTTATTCCTGACCTGGACGCGTTCCCCGATTCCGGTGCCTACGTTACCATCAAGTTCCTCACAAACCCCGTGCAAAGCGGTAATGAGTACGACAAGCGCCTCCTCAGCGGTCTATTCAAGCCCATAGATCGGACGCGGGCCGAAGAGGAGGCCTATGAGGCCGCCCTGGAGGCCCACGAGCAGGATCCCCTCAACAACCCCAAGCCGCAGAACTTGATGAACTACGACTTCTACCTCAACCAGTCTGGTGGCGGCGGCGATCGTTTCCGCCGCAAGTTCGATGTCGAGAACCCCGACCACGACGACGAAGATCTGTACACGCACCAGACCGAAGGCGGTGGCTGCTTCCAGTTCAACCGCCTCCGAGCCTACGAGACGGCCCAGGAGACGGAACTGGACCACCCTACCAAGTACGACGAGGAGATCATCCTGGCTTACAACGAGGACACCTTCTACCCCAACCAGAAGGGTGTCTACTACTACCCCGTGATGCAGAAGTCTACCATCCGACCTCAGCGAACAAAGAACATTGCCCGTACCATTGGCATCGCCGACGAGGAGGAGCAGATCGTCGACCAGCTCGACGTCACCGTCCAGGATCCGAACGAGGACATGCGCGAGGCCATGAAGCGATACCGAGAGCACCCTCTGGGCTGGGATCAGGAGGAGGAGGTCGAAGAGGACCACGAGAGGGAAGAGGGTCACGCCGAAAGCCCCCGGCGGTCACCTTCCGAAGACCGAGACGCGGAGGGCGAGGACGAATAGAGCGGATGTTTGGGATGGGATTCAGCGACAGGGCGAGTGTACGTTTGTGTTTTGTGACCGGGAGGGCCCCCCCAAGATCAGCGATATCTTAAAAACAAAAAGAGACATGGCATCATCCATCCGGCGAATTCTGGGCTTGCGGCGTAGGTTTGGTTTATCATAGAAACAATATTTGCTGAAAATGAAGAAGAATAACCAATAATTATTGATCTGTACAAGTGCTCTAAACAATGCTGTTGTTCTCGATGGATCTTGATCCAGTCCTTGCGAGTGGTATATGTATATGCCAGGCATGAATACACACAAAAACCACACACTCAACTCCAACCTTGCGCCATATCATCCATGCTTTGCCCATAAATGCGTTGCCTTCGTTACCCATCAACCCATATAACTCCTAGTTGCCGAAAGCCCCAGTCATAAAATGACGTGCCAAAAGTCTGACAACATCACAAAAACTAAACCAATAAATAGGTGCTGTGTCAATGTACTGAGATAGAATGTTGTGGGATCTTCTCAGGTTTGTGGCAGATCAGAGTCCCCATGGAGCAAAGCCGATGTTTGCTCTGTCATCGTCGATAACCCGAGCGTATCTGGTTGATTGTTAGCTTTCCGATATTTGTCGTTTTGTCACACGCCAACGTGCACTCACTCTAATAACAGTCTAAAAAACCATGCCTCCATATCAGAGTGTCGGAGGGCCTTGTTTGCCCATTCCTGGCTTGTCGAGGCAATCTTCTCGGCCTGGCTAGCATTCTCTTCATCATTGAAGTAGCGCGCCGCTTCTAACCAGTCGTCGCCCTGCATGCTGAGGGGGACGTAGTGTACCCAGGGGCGAAGCCATTCAGCATGCCACTCACGCGAAATAGCAAGTTTAAAGACGAGACTGCTGCTACGCAGAAAAGCATAGAAGCGACCCGAAAACGCATTGCCGTCCATATCTAACAAGTACTTGTAATTCCAGGCATCTTGTTGATCAGCGTGTTCGGCAACCCGGAAAAACTCGGCCTGGGCAGCGCAATCGCCCTCGTCACACTGCCCAACATGTGAGAAGTGAACATCGACCAAGTCGCGGTAGTTTCCTCGCGGGGTCTCTTCGATCTTCCAGTCTGGTTGCTCTGCTGTACCTTGGTTGACCATGACCTTGGCCTGGTCAGGAGCGTTCATCTTTTGGACAAAGCGCTGACGATGCTGTCGCCTCCAGCGTCCGTTGCGGCTGTACCCTCCCGTTGTAGAGCCGCGCCAGTACAGCTTGTTTTGCTTTTCGCTCCAACCAACATCCTTCTCCTTCTCGAAAGGCACCTTGTTGCTCCAATACCAGGGAGACGGGTAAATAAGATCGCTGTATGAAGAAAACTTGGATTGGGAGAAGATGGGGAAGAGGTCGCGGACGACCTGATAGGTGTTTGGTGCATCAAAGAAGCCATATGTAGAGCTGAGTGATGGGGTGAGGCATATGTCGGACATTGCTGTCGTGTTGTACACAAATCCAAGCTCGCCCATTCCGTATCTGCTCCTCTCATCCTGTCTGTCGTCCTCTTCGAGGCAACGTGCTGGAGTATCAGATGGACACGACACTCGAGAGTCGCTCCAGGTTGGCTGGTGGGCGTAGGAGTTAAACCGTGTAAATGTAGTTTCTTCGAATGATCTTCCATCGCTTAAATCTGCAGGTGTCTTGCTGAATTTGTTGGTAGGCGATTTTGCAGAAAACGCTGCAGGAATGGTTTCTTCCTTGGCTTTCTTTCTCAATCTAACCAAATCCTCGTGTGATAGAATAACCCGGGGTTCGTCGTAAATGTTGAAAGCAAGGTCCATATCCGGTAGATATTTGACAATCCTAGCTAACATGCTGCCGGTCATATTTCGCTGCCAGTCAGGTTCACCTTGGACATGCGCAATCTTCTGGTTTCGAATCGCCACACCGATCAGACCATTGTCAAATCCCAAGGCTTCCCTTGCCCTCGCTCGAATAGTTTCCGGTTTCAAGGCCCAGAAGGGCGTGATCAGGTCGTGAATTGCATCGAACTCATCCACCATCTGCACGCCCTGTGCTTTGGCAAACTCAAACCACTTGTCAAAGTGCGGGGGCGGGGGCATTTTATATCGCTTCCGATACTCGACAACGGCTTCGTTCAAAGACTGAGACTGTCGTTTCTTCATCTCTTGGAACTCGTGCTCCGCGTCGCTGATGAGGTACGAGATGGGGTGTCCTCCCCCGGGGGCGACTTTGGGCATCGGCCCGCCAGTTGTGACACTGCCATTTTCTGAACTCGAGGGCGGAATAGGAAGTCGCACGGCCGAATATTCAGACTCGGAAAATAGGTGGATGAAGGTGTAGGCGCAGAGTAAGGACGAGACGACAGCCACAGCGGTGACAAGCTGGCGTCGCTGAGCGGAAGGAATGGGTATCATATTTGCCGCTGTTATCTCTTGCCGGATGGCAACGAAACCCCTAGGTGGAGGGGAAACTGAGAGACCCCTTGATCGAGTAGAATGAGAGAGAGGTCGGAGTTCCAGGTTCAAGATGGCAAAACCATCGTGATGCCAGTATTCGCTGTGGCAGGGCAAACAAGGGTGCCGGTCTCGCTAATGGGGGTTTTCGGTTGTCGGTGGCCGATTGATCGTCGCAATCTGGCAGGTAGAGTTCAGGAGCGTCGATCCATTGGGGGATGTGTTCGATATGTACAATCTAGCTGGAGATTGATGCGCCAGAAGGAGGCCAAGGTAGCGTTGTCCATGTGCGCTTGCCTGTGACTGGCTAGCGGTCATCTGGCCTTGGACCTAAGTAAACAAAGCGGTTGACCGGGGTGAACTCGTCGTCGCCCCACCCACCAACCGCCCAAGTATCGGATCTGGAACAGAATGAACCGCCCCAGTCGGCCTGCCACGATTCAACAGCTCCAACAAAATTTGAAAAAAAAAAAAAAAAAAAAAGGAACCTCAGGGCAGCATCAATTGACCCCAGCAGAGGTCAAAGGTTTACATCGTCAACGTCACACGGAATTGTCACAGTGAGAACAGCATTTGTGAAGGTGGCTCTGAACATCTCGTAAGGTTCCATTACATAGTGCTCGCGTGTGCGACAAGCTCATGGGCTATCAAAAATCGCATCGGTCATTGTCATCATAATCCTCCCCAACGCCGAGAATGCCAGGCTCTTTTAGAAAACTTTTTTATATCCGTCCCATTTAGTAGAAGAAACCAATGATCTTGCCAGCAACGTGCTTGCGACGGGCCTCCTCGTGGTCCATGATACCAGCGGAGGTGGTCAGGATGACGTAGCCGAACTGACGGGCGGGCAGCAGCTTGACGACCCACTTCTCGAGGTCGGCAAGACGGACGTTGTAGCGGGGAGAGATGACACCGGTCTTGTTGAGACGGCCAGTGAGCTGGACGACGATCTTGCCGGAGCGGTGGTCATCGACCTCCTCGAACTCGCCGATGTAGCCTGGAGGACAAATTGTCAGCATGTTTCGAGAGATTAAACGTATAGACGTCATGGGAAAAAATCAGAAAAACGTGTAAGATCTCCGAGTTTTAATCTATCGGCAATTTATAGGGGCTGGGTCGTGGAGCAGTATCGACATTCGCCCTAGTTATCATGCCGAATGGTGGAGATGGGGAAGGGGGGAGACGTCTTTGTTTTTTTCTGCTTAAAAGCTGAACTTACCGTGGCGCTGCATAACCTGGAGGAACTTGATGATGACCTTGGAGCTAGGTCGGATCAGGACCTGGCGCTTGCCGGCCTTCTCGGCGTTGTTGATGGCGTTGAGCGCATCGTGGAGAACGGAAGTGCGGACCATTTTGGCGGTTTGAAAAGGAGATTCTCAAATCGAGACGGGATATGAGGTATCTACCAAATAGCAATCGATGTTAGCCTTCCCGAAGGCTGTGGACGAGGAGAGTGCCCTCAACGATCGATCGCCGAGGGTTCTGCCGTCCAATTCTGAAGAGGAGAAGCGTATCGAGAGACGTCGCCGGCCATGCGTCCCAAAATAAAAGGCCTCACGGCCAGCGTCGCTCTGGATTGCTCTCCCCTGCCATGGTGAAAGGCATCATCCTTCTGGATTCGAGTCGCTGACAGCGTCAGTCATACATACCTCTTTGAATTATCGTGTTCCGATGGATGCGGATTGTCAGAGAGGAGTGCAGCAAATGAAAAACGGAAAAAAAAAAAAAAAGAGTATCGCGAATCCACTCGAAAGTGTGCCCTGGTGGTCCGTGCACGTAAAATTGCCCTAAGGGCCCGCGCACTCGGTCGTTTAGATTTCGGCAAATCTGCGTGACACCCAAACGAAGACACTTCCAGTTCACGAAGCAAATCCCCCCTTCCCCTACCCTTTTTTTGTTCCTTGATACACATAAAAATCTTCGAGGATCGCCCGACAAGAAAATCAATCCAAAATGGTGAGTTTTTGAAACCGTCGCCGCAACGCCCGTCAATTGCACGTTCGCGCCTTTGCGCCGGGCCTGTGTTTTTTGATGCGGCGGCGGCGGGGGGGAAAAATCCTGGGCCACTATGGCTAACGAGGTTGCAGTCGGACGTAGAAGAGAACAACGCCCCCGAGGTCGGCGAGGAGATTGAGGTCTCCGGCGATGCCCCCAAGGGTCAGATGTCGATTCTCGATGCCCTCAAGGGTGCCCTGAAGCTCGCCCTCATGCACGACGGTCTCGCCCGCGGTCTCCGTGAGGCTTCCAAGGCCCTCGACCGACGACAGGCTCACATGTGTGTCCTGAACGAGAACTGCGAGGAGGAGGCCTACAAGAAGCTCGTCATTGCTCTCTGCAACGAGCACAACATTCCCCTCATCAAGATCCCCGACGGCAAGCAGCTCGGCGAGTGGGCCGGTCTCTGTAAGTTTCTTTGGCACATTGGAATTTTCGCCGCAGCACAAGCTAACACACTGATGCAGGCGTCCTGGACCGTGAGGGTAACGCCCGCAAGGTTGTCAACTGCTCTTGCGTCGTTGTCAAGGACTGGGGTGAGGAGTCGCAGGAGCGCTCCATCCTCCTCAACTACTTCCAGACCGAGCAATAAGTGCACTTGGACACGGACGGCGTTGGATGTGAAGGGGTTTAGAGGTGCGGACTTTTTTACGAGTCCACTTGTTACGACTCTGTGGTTGTACTCTAGCCGCTTCCGCTGGCATCTGAATGGGTTTAGGCCTTACGTCTCACGGCCATATTGCATCGACAGGAATATAAAAAAAATACTGGGCATCATCGGATAGAGTCTTCTTTTTGCACCCTGAGTGAAATATGTGCGCGTGACTGTTGAACTTGAACGTGTCATCAAAAGTAATTGATTGTGCGTTTTGTGTGTGGATGTGTAAGATGTTTATATAGTCTACTTTCGTCCTTCGACCTAGGCGTGGGGTTAGAGCGCGTTTGTGGATGACGACCACAGGGAGGTGAACCTACCATGACAATGTGATATCCAAATCCAGTCTTGACCTCACCAAACTTGGGAGTGGTCGTTGAACTCGGTTCCAGGCCAAATGCAAGTTCCTCAAACTTGGGATCCAAGCTGCCCTTTGTCTTCCAACCAAGAGAACCACCTAGAACGTGGCCGTTAGCAGGTCATGTTCCTTGCTGCAGCCAGCGTCATGCACATCATCCATCACCCACCTTGTCTGGCCTTGTCCTCGGAGTACTCGCGTGCCACGTCGTCAAATTTGACACCGTCTCTCAGCTTGCCCAGGGCCTCTTCCTTTTTCGCGTGCTTCTCACACTACGGTTATTTGTCAGCATGAGACAGAGCCCCGGGGCCACACACAACATGGCTCTAGGAGTTTGAGTGCCAACTGAGAGGTACATACCAGAATGTGACGAACGTTGATAGACATGGCGCCCTTGGTCTTGCCGCCGCCAGACTCCTTAGTGTCCTTCTCGGCGTCCTTGCCAGCATCCTTGCCTTTTCCGCCCTTTCCCTTTCCTCCCCCCTTGTCTCCGCCCTTTTTGTTGTCGCCTTTGCCCATCTTGCGCGTGCGTCGTGGGTGTTGCACTGGTAATGGTGAGCTGGTGTCAGAGGTGGGCTCGCACGTCGGTACCCCGCCATTGGGTCCCTTGAAAATTGCCCCTCATTCGTCTCGCCAGCATTGCAGCTGTGGCTCAATTCGTCCACATCCTCGGTTGGATGGCTTCATATTCCAACTAAGTGCAGCAATTTTCTATCCGTATTTACAGCAGTGTTGTTCGCTTTCCCTTGGTCTTCACAATAGACCCGAACGAGGGGCTTGGTCTCCCAATTTTGGCAAGCTCCAACGAAGTTTGGAACGCGAGCGTCCTCATATACTGTTCTTTGTCGATTGCTTCTTGCGCTTTGTCCATTTTCCAGTCAAGCCATGCCCGGTGCCCCCTTCTCTGCTTTATCATTTCCCCCTCGTACTTTTCGAAAAGTTTCCAATCATCCAGCTGCGACGGTCGGGGGACTCTAATGACATTTTCTACTGGCAACTGGTCCTTGACTCGTTCAAGAGTGATAACAACACGGTGAAGCTGTGTGTTTGTAATGAGTTTGTGTCCATACTGGCGAATTACGTACCTATAATCTTGTAAGTCATGTTCTTGGCTCCATGGTGTCAGGAATTACTTGCAGTCCATCGTACCTTATACCCGCTTTGGGGGCAAGTGGACTATAGAGCTTGTGTCCGCGAAGAATGCGAATTTGAGAACCAACCTGAGTTATCAGTGATATGTGCATTTCCGTTAGCTTTCCCTCTCGTGTGTATTTGACGGTACCGTCAGAATACTGAAGTTCTTCGCCACCAGTCATGAGAGGCAACGCCGCAACACCATATTTGCCTTTGGTTGGGGTCTCCAATGTACTTCCTACGATCCCATCTCTATGGGCGCAAGCCAGGTTTAACCACCAGCTAGACGATAATTGTCAGCAAACCGCACGGCGCATTTTCCCCGTAGTTTCCTTACTGTCCTGCCTCAAACTGTTTTGCTTCGAATTCCGACAGTGGCTCAGCGGCTCTGGCAGTCCAATGTCCTTGGGTGGTGTCCCCCATGTCACTCATCTCAACGTCCCTGAGCCGCCCTACCCTAGGTAAGTCGAGATACCGGCATTGGTCGATCGTGAAATAGGTCTCTCGAAATCGAGCTATCCAGAGCTTTAGCAACCCTTCGGCCAGAACAACGTCTCCCTGAAACCTAGTCGGTGTTGGTATTGGTCGATTGCCTGGGGTTACCATGTCAGAGAGCAGTTTATCGAGGCGAGCATTTTGAAGCGTCTCCAAGTCAATCCTTGGCACATCTGTTGGGCTCTTTTCATCCTTCACAATAGCGGCCAAAAAGTCCATCAGTTCCTCCCATCGTGTGCTCAGGTTACGCCTGTCATACAGGCTGGCGCGGATCGAATCGCAAAGCTCTAACAGCAAATTTTCGTCAAGGTTGTCGCGGCGAGGTAATTTGCGGTCGCCAAGAGATTCGTTTGAACCAACTATGGACAAGGGGTCTGTGAATTGTGAGTTCCTTCGTCACCACGTGCAAGCAATCGGGTTTCTGTCTTACTTTGGAGGTGTATGAGATAGTCTGAAGAACCATCACAATTCCAACTGTAGTCAGAAATGAGCCCTGCGGTCAGGGGCACCTGCATCAATCAGCAGTGTTCTTACTCTGTGAAGATAAACGTATGCTGGCCTACCTCTGAAAAGCACGCAGATCTGCCTCGCATTTCCGACGCCTGTCTAGAAAACTGTGTCTTGGTGAAATATAGGTAAACGGATATGGTGAATGGGTATGGTTTTCATTTAATAAACTCCTTCAGCTGTGGTCTGGAAGCATTTTCGAAGAATTTTACCTTTGTCTACTCATCTTTGATATGTCAGACGTGGTCTGCGCTTTACCTTGGTGACAGGACAAAGACGAATTGGGGCGGCATAGAGCGCCTGGCAAGGCATATATCATTAGTGCAGCGATCAAAGAAATCAGGATACCATAGATAGACTAATTAAGCCCAAAGTGCATAGCTGGGTGTTGTCGGTGCATCGCCGAGACCGGCCTTGCCTCCAGTGAACTTGGCAACTAGATGGATTGGCTATATCTTCATCAAACCTACAACAAACTCCCTTACAGTGTTAGCACACTTAAATTGTAGAGTTGTTTAGATTATTTAGCAAGGCCGTAGAGATCTCATATCAGTGAATGCATCATCCTACTGTAACCCAATAACCCGTTCAGCCAAATAGAGCATTTGTCAACACGAAAACACAACCATCGTGAAATTATTTTCGCAATCCTTGTTTGAGAAAAACCACCATGTACCTCTTGTTCAACTCCCTAGCCTTGATAATGGTTCGGTGGTTTGGCCCGGCAGTATTCCACGATAGTGCGCAGGCAATCATTTTCCGTGACAGTTCCACAGCCACGGTAAAAGGCCCGCCCTAGTCGCAGCCCCTCTCAATAAGTACTCCCGGCTCATGCCCCTTTGATGGGGTTTTGAAGCAGCTTCCATCCACGTCTGAATTTCAATTTCTTTGTCCGACATATTTTTTCCCAGAATCAGCATGGCGCCCATTCAACTGACTGCCGTCATCACACCCAAGCCCGGCAAAGCCGCACGGGTAAGCTTGTGCTCCGAATACCATCCAATAACCCCGTAGTTACTCATATTGCCCAGTTCTTGGAACTTTTTGAAGCATGCGTTCAATATGTCCAGGAAAATGAACCCTATGTACATCGGTACGAATTACACAAGGGCATCAGCGATCTCAACGACGGCAAGGAACAATTTGTTGTCTTAGAAGGGTAATTACTCCGCACTTGATGAAAATATTGCCTAACACAGATTATAGATATGATGATCAAGAATCCATGGAAAGGCATTTAAAAACCCCTCCAGTTGTGAAGATGGTTGAGATCTTGGAGAAGGAGCAGTTGATTGATATTCAGATTATTCGAACAAATCTGGGATGCAGCATCAAGTCCCGAATTTGAAGTAGCAAGGCATTAATTAGTAAATGATTTGAAAATTCCGTCGCCTCTGAGACCAGGGATGAGCAAATAGACACACTCGAAAAAGGAGATTCAATTCTATGACAATATAAATTTAGCCATGAGATTTCCTGAAAAAGTTCTGGATTTATCATGAAACTAGTTCATGATGGATTGATTAGTGCAGGCTACCCTAGAGATGCACTTTTGAGTACAGTGTGGTATATTAAGCGCACTATTCTAAAGCCCAAAAGTGGAAGGCGGTGGTCCCACATCATCACAACTAGAGAGCCACCGCCTTCCATACTCGGTACTTACAGATTTACTGCCCGTGGAAAAAATACCTGTCGCGAAGGCGACGCAGCTCCCCAGAATCGTCGCAAGTTGCGTATCTGGTTGCCGTTTGAAGGAGACATGACGGAACAAATTCATTTTATGGCGCGCGGCGGCGCTGCCTACAACAAGACCCTCGGAATTACTCAGATGGCCACTCCATTGGCCACAGCATGGACTGGCGACATTCGCGCGAGGTAAGCGACAGTGTTTATTCCAATTCGCCGCGCAGCAAGACTGACATTCAAAGATTCTCCGACTTCCAAGTAAATGAGATCAGGGAAGACGGGACAGTTCTGCACTTGAAGCAGGTTGGAGTGCTCGATGAAGAAACACCGGTAATGCTTTTGTTTGATGCTATCCCCACGTAGGCTAACCTTGACTGAAGGCAACTGAGGCCAAGTCTGAGTCCAATGACCAGTCAAAGAGCGGCCAAACAAAACAGGAAGAGAACAAAGGTGATGAAAAGAAGGAAGTATCGGCAAATGGAAACGAATCCACTCGACCAGAGCAGCTGCGGGACGTATCTGCCGAAGACGCAGCCGCCCTCGAGGCCCTGACTGATCCTACCTTTGCTCAGGAGCTTGTTGAGCTTTACAAGGCAGGGCCCGGCGTTGACCACGAGAAGAAGAAATCTGTTACTTCCCAACCTGTGGATGACCGGCCCAAACGAGGCCAAATTCACCAGGAGATTCGTCGCATCTTCAAATCTCAGATTGAAACCAACACCGGCGACTCTGGCGCCATCATTGCCAGCTTTGTTCCTCCGAAAAAGGGAAACCAGAGAAGAAAAAACCAAGGCAACCGTGACAGACGTGAGGAGAAGCCTGCGGGTGAATATCTTCATTTTACTCTGTACAAGGAAAACCGCGACACCATGGATGCCGTCAACCAAATTGCGCGCTTTCTCAAGGCCAAGCCCCAAGCCATTGGGTATGCCGGAACCAAGGATCGCAGAGCCGCAACTGTTCAGCGTTGTTCCGTGCGATATATGCGAATGAGGAACCTTGCTGGTATCAATGGCCGTCTGTGGGGCGTTTCAACAGGCGACTATGAGTACCACGAGAAGCCCGTTTACCTGGGCCAACTCTCGGGTAACGAGTTTGTCATTTCCATCAAGAACTGTGAGATGATTGGAGAATCCAAGGACGAGCCTGTGGCACACAGAGTAGAAAAGTTCAAGGCAAACGTCGAGTCTGCCTTGGCACACATGGCTGATCATGGATGGATCAACTATTTTGGCCACCAGAGATTCGGAACCCACCAGATCGGCACGCACGAGATCGGAAAGCTGATTCTTAATGATAATTACGAGGGAGCCGTCAAGTCGCTTCTTCACTACGATGAGGAGATTGCTGCCAAAGCGGAGGCTGGGGAAGTCCCCGAGGAGGCATCCAAGCGGGATGATTACCTTCGAAACCAGGCTTGCATGTTATTCCTTACCGGAAAGGACATTGATAGAGCTGCCAACATTCTGCCCAGACGCTTCTCCGCTGAGAACTGCATCTTCCGCCACCTTAACAGGCAGGGCGCGCAATCCCGCAAGGACTTTGTCGGTGCGTTGGTTCACATCACGCGGGGCCTGCGCTCCATGTATCTGCACGCCTATCAATCCTACGTATGGAACCACGCTGCCAGCAAGCGTTGGGAACTACACGGCGAGGCCGTGGTCAAGGGCGACCTGGTCATCGTTCAAGCTGAGGCAACCCCGCTCGTCAGCGGCCAGGACCAGGACGGCGACGATATTGTCAACCCCGTCGACGATGACGACGACGCCCCTGTACGGGCAAGGCCTTTGACAGCCGAGGAGGCTGCCAGCGGCCGCTACACTGTCTACGACATCGTGCTACCCACACCGGGGTACGACATTGTGTACCCGGACAACGAGATTGGCACATTTTACGAGGAGTTTATGGGCCGTGAAGAAAACGGCTCGCTCGACCCGCACAAGATGCGCCGCATGCGACGTGAGTTCAGCCTGCCTGGGCGCTACCGCAAGCTCATGAACCGCTTCCTGGCACGGCCGTCGGTCGAGGTCCGAGCCTACGCCGACGACACCGAGCAGATGCACCCCACGGACCTGGACATCATAAAGGCGGCGAAACAGGACGCTCGTAGCAACGGGGCCGATGGGGCCAATGGAGCCGGCAAGCGGAGGCGTGAGGATGCCAATGGCGAACCCACGGCCAAGAAGGCCAAGGTTGAAGGAGACGAAGTTGTCGGTGAGGCCGAGAATGCGGAGACGGACGCTCCCAAGGAGACCCCCTCTACAGCGGAGGATATGGGCGCCGATGCACCCCCTCCACAAGAACCAACCAAGGTTGCCGTAGTTGTCAAGTTCCAGCTGGGCCGAAGCGCGTATGCGACAGTTGCTCTCCGAGACCTCATGGGTGACCCACCAGGGGGTGAGGTGTCTGCGTGAAAGGACGACTGTCAACTGATAGATACCCCTGTATAAACGAATTAAATTTGGAATAGTTCTGTTCAACTGTCTCCTTAGCCCCCCATTCTTATGCCCAACTATAGAATGCATAAAAGCAGCCTCTAGCTGGGACTTTAACATCTGTGCCTTTTTCCTCCGCTAAAACAGGCTAGGTTTGCTGACACCCCAATGACATCCTCATGTAGCACAGACGCGGGCACAGACATACACACAAGCGATGATAACGTAAAAATATGTTTTTGTATCCTAAACCGCTGCCCATCTATTAGTGGGAAATACATCAATGTGGGAAGCGTAAAGCGCTTGCTAGATGAAAGGATATTCCTTTCTCGGAACATGCAGATTTCCAACATAACAATCTTGCAGTTTGAGCTGATTCCGACAGCCGCACAACATCAGCACCGTCGTTGTCGTTCCGGCTTTCCAAGGTACGCAAGTCGACCCCACCATATCCTGTGAGATGATCCAACCCGCTATGCCATGCTGATATGAAAATCCCTTTCACAAACTGACGAATTCACATTTCGGGTGGCTTCCGCATGACCTAGGCCCAGCCTTTAATGTCGTCATGGGTAAGACATGTCAGGGTATAAGCTGCAACCCCCCTCGCGCGTACAGCTGCGGGAATGCAACGTTGTTCAAATTATCATTGTGATACCAATCTTGGACGCCTCGAGGATGCTTAAGCAGCCTGGTCCTCCCATCCCCACACGAAGGAGAGGTACTTGACCATATTGACACGCTTGGAACGCATTTCTACCATCCAGGGGTGCTCCATCATCTTCCAGGGGCTGGCTCGGCGTTGAGGCTGCTTTTCCAGACTATCCATACTGTTAGCAAAGTGTTTGATATCATGAAGGGCATAAACATACCAGCACTCGATAAAGTACTTGAAATTATCGCTCCAATACACATCCATATCGGGTTCATCCTTCAATTTAGGCACGGGTTGCCGCACAATATAGGTGAGCAGGTCAATGAGACCAGCTCGAGGCTGCATCTCTGTGCCATCAGCTGGGAAGGGGAAGCGGTGCTGTGCGACTTCGAGAAGTGTCACTCCAGTCGACCATACATCTGAGGTGATGGTGTATGACTGGCCAGTGATTCGCTCGGGCGCCATGTAATAACTGGTTCCAATGAAGGTGTTGGCTTCACCCTTGGTTCCGAAGTCACCGGAGACTCCGAAATCACAAAGTTTCACCGCGCCGTCTCGACATAGGAGAATGTTGGATGGCTTAATGTCTCGGTGGATGATTCGTCGAGTGTGGAGGTAAGTCAATCCACCCAAGACACCCTCGGCGATCTTGCCCAGTACCTTTTCACCTGTTCGTCCTCCCAATCGCTTAACTTCTTTGTAAATGCTGTCAAGTGATCCACCTTCACAAAATTCCATGGCAATGGAGATTGTGGCTGTGGCGGGGTCGACAAAGGCACCATAGTAACGGCAAATGTGATCAGAAGCACACTCCTTATTGAATCCCAACTCTCGGAGAATTTGCTTCTTAACGTCGGGATCAGGATTCGTAGTGATGACCTAACCAGCCGTTAGTTAATGTATTCCAAATCCCAAGGCGCGGATTGTTTACCTTGAGCGCAAACACGGTGTTTCCACCCTTGAGCTTACACCTGGTGACTGCACCTCCGGCACCTTCACCAAGGTTGCCAATCTCGACGATTCTCTTCTCCATACTGGCAATTCTCCAGCCTTCCTCGTCCAGCTCGTCAACATCAAGGGTTCTACCCTTTTCTAGACTCAGCTTGTCAAAGGCCTCAAGCCCCTGCAAGCTGCCATCCCTTTCCATGGCAACACCGCCTTCGCTTCGTTCGGAGTACATGGATCCGACGGCGGACACGGGGTCGGGGGTGCCTTGCGCCCTTGACACACCGATACCATACTGGGATGCAAACGATAGAGCCGAGTACTGAGACCCGGCGGAGGTGGGGTTGCTTGCTCTGCCGTCTAGAGGACCGAAGCTACCCGATCTTGAATGCGCAGCACTGCTCTCGCTTCCTCCACCCGCTGACTGGCCTGGCTGGTTTGCGCATTGGGATCGAGGAGGCTGCTCATATGGGGTGGTCTGGCTTCCCATGGGGGTCGCAAGATGCAGTGTCGGCAGGGGCGGTCTTGAGGAAACGGCGGCCGGTGCGCCTCCTTGGTTGACAACGGGCTTAGCATTTGGAGAGGGAGGAATGGCGAGACCCAGACGGGGTGGGCCTCGTCCGCCACTTCTGGCACCGGGGATGGCGGGACGGAGGAGGGGAACGGGGGCGGGGCCGGTGTTGGATACAGGGAGAGAAATGGGAGTGGGAGCGGCGGCCTTGTTCAGGTATCAGTAAAAGATTAGACCAATTATTGGGAGGACATGGCCACTTACAGGCTGGGCGGTGGGATCGATGCCCTGCGGAGGTTGTTGTTCAGACATTTTGATGGTGTTGGGCTGGCTTGGGCAGCTCGCAAACAATCAAAGAAAGAAAGTGAGGGAGCGGTCTGAAGATCAAGGCCGTAGCTGGAGATACAGCAACGGCCTCACAGAGCGAGGTATTCAACTGCCGGTGGTCGGTGACAGGAAGGAGATGGCAAGGCCGGCGTTGGCAGAGAGGAGCGCAGTTGTGTATCGCGGAAGAGGACGAGGGTATCTGGGGTGTCGAGGATTAGGTTTAATAACGGGGGGCGAGTTCGCTAGAATACGTTCCACAAAACACGAGTGAATGTTGGTAGAGGATTGTTTTGGTGGTTCGAGCGAGAGGCAAGGTGTGGGCGGCCGGTGATATGATATTGCAATCAGCGAGGAGATGTCGAAAGGCGGGTCATGCCAGAGGCCGAGAGGCTGTCAGAATGAGTTTCAGTCTGGCTCGGCGGCGGATGGGGAATCAAAGCCCAAGGCAACGTAGACGAGATATGGGCGAAGCAGTGACAAGCGATGGAGCGTGGCGACGGGCGACACGTCTTTTGGAGAGAATCCGAAACGAGGGGAGGAGAGAGGTGAGAGGATGGAGAGGGTCGAAAGTGGGCATGGGCAAATGGGGCACTCTAGGCGTGAGGGTGGGCAGTGGGCAGTGGGCAGGTGGAGTAAGTAGCGTAACAGGTACCGGAGGCATGTACTCGCACGCCAAGATACCGAGGCAAGGTACCTTTGGGCTTTAGTGGAGGGGTGGCCTGGAGGCGACCTAGGCGTCGACGGCCTGGTGACGCTGGTAGGGCACTCTCAGTGGATGAGGGGAAAGGCGGGCATTGAACCAGCGCTCTCATACCCTCCAATCCATGCCTGACTGCGTTTGGCTGCGTCTCCCTCCCATCTCATGCGCATTTCAGGTACATGTAGAGTACCTGTCATGTAGTGCCTGCAATGTAGGACCTGCCATGTAGGACCTGACCTGGACTTCATGCTGCCCAGCAAGGACCAAGGAAAAAAATCCAGGTACCGACCAGCAGATGCCAAGGTAGCCTGGGCACCTGGTCAGCGAGGCTTGCGTTGTGAGTGGTGGCGCCCATGGGCACAGTCGATCAGGGCGGTTAACTGCCCTGGCCCAGCGTCCTGGTCCCTAGTCCTAGTGGGTTCAGGTTCCAGTTGTCGCTTGGAGGGCGCTAGGGTCGGGGCGGGGGACGTTTCGGGCGCACTTGGATGCTCGCTGTTGGCTCCCTCTGCTTTGACTTTTGGGGGCGGGAGGGGAATCTTCGGAGGTACTGTACCTGGGGGGGTTAGTCAAGGTCGCCGAGAGGTTAACTGGGTCGTACTCTAGCTGTCACTCTGCAGGGCCCCGGCGCACCCATGGCTCAGGCGGCACGCGCATTGATGCCATGTTTGGGCGGTTAAAGATGGCCATGATGGACCAGATCAGAGTTCAAGACCGCTATCGACGCCAAAAAAGCAATAACGATTAGCACTCGGTGAGCAGTCTAGCGCGATCGAGACGAGCACGGTGAGAAGAGGCCAAGAGGCCAAGAGGCCAAGAGGGAAAAACGCATTGCACGCATATCAAAACCAAATCAAGGAAATGCAACAATGAGCCAACAACACACGACTCCGTACCTCCATCAAGTTACGTAGACAAAGCAGCCCCCGATCCATGACTCCGCTCTGTTCCTACTCGCCCGCCTCTCTCCCACCATCATCTCCCCTCACTTCTCACCTCTCACTCCTCCATCACATCTCAACATGTTACTCGCCGTCGGTGGCGGCGGTACGGCAGTCCAGACCACACTATTTCAGCCGGGGGGGTTGAGAATTCCCCGGGCCTGGACATGGCCAGACTTTACCCGTTGAATGCTAAACGCCGCAGCTGTGAACCATGCGATGCACGCATCCCGATGCCCCAAAGAGAGTGTATTGCCGTCTTTGTCCTTGCCTGCCTGCCCGTCTGGTTCGTCCGCTCCCGCGCCGTGCTGGGCTTTAGCAATCATGGCGCCACGCAATTTCCATTCCGTCGGACGAATCACTCGTTGGCATTCCCCCAACTCGTTCAACATGTCTCTCGTCAACACCGGAGGGGTCCATTTCCCATGCCCGGGTCACATCCCGGGGCGCCGCACTGCGCATTGCATGGTGGGGATGTGGAACAGGGCGCTCGCCATGCATCGACGTGGCCCAACCGCCCGTCCCCGTCCCTGTCCCCCGGTCCAGGCCAAGGCCAAGGCCCATCGGACCTCAGTGTTCGGCACCCACCATGAGGGCCCTGAGTCTGTATCACCACAAAGCTACCCTGACATTCGCCTCTCACCAACTAGGTTAGCTACCAGGCTTGTCTTGCGGTGCATCAGACATTTTCAACTCGGAGTCTTGTGTCTTGTGTCTCATGTCTCGTCTTGAACGGTGTCACGCTATGTATGCCGTGTGTCATACAGTCAGACGTAGGCCATGAATCAATGAATCAACCAGCTGCCTTTCCCACTTTTCCGCCTCTCGTCACAATCACATCCCGCTTACCTACATGCAGCCGGACCCTCCCAAGCAGTCACTGGTTCGCATCTCATCCGTGGCATCTTCGCACAAGCCAAGGGGACGCGCTCGGCTCCTCGGCTTCCTGCATCTGCATCATACCGACTTGGACTTGTCATGACGGAAGCCCGGGTAGCCCTCTTGGGCCACATGGCCGAGACGCTTTGCTCGCCATGGCTCCTAGCCTGTGATGGCATCCACGGGATTCCTCCTGTAAGCGCGCGTCTACGGTCTCTGGCTTGCGATTGGACCCACCGCACATAGGCTGCCCCACCACACCCGCCCGGGTCCCGTTTACGACGGATGCCACCGCCAAAAAATTTCCAATGGGCATCCTCAGAATGGGTTCGTCCAACTCCTGCAATTTATAAAACTAAAGCCATGATGCCGCCAGCCGATCCCGAACACGCGATCGATGCGTCAGAATCCCCCGATGCATCAGACGCTGCATCAAACGCCGCATTATCCGATGAGTCTGATTTCCTCGACAACACTGCTTCTCGCAAGCGCAGAAGGACCTCGCCCTCCGTGCCCCACGATGTCGACGACGAGGACGACGACGAGGATGATGAGGAGCTGAAGAGGGTTCTCTCCACCATTAAAGCTCCTTCGCGAATCAGGAAAA
The DNA here is from genome assembly GCA_020623665.1 of Calonectria multiphialidica. Classification (NCBI taxonomy): domain Eukaryota; kingdom Fungi; phylum Ascomycota; class Sordariomycetes; order Hypocreales; family Nectriaceae; genus Calonectria; species Calonectria multiphialidica. The sequence goes on from JAHVYC010000135.1 coordinate 26,628, forward strand.
ACGTCCAGAATGACCAAAAGAGTGTCGCTTCAAAGCCTGAGGCTGCTCCTCAGAGCTCGATCCTTGCCCCCACCGATCCAAACACTACTTTTGCTGCCCTCAATGTTCGCCCATGGCTTGTCCAGTCGCTCGGAAACATGGCGATCAGGAGGCCGACGGGGATTCAGAAGGGCTGTATCCCTGAAATTCTGAAGGGGAGAGATTGCATTGGCGGTAGCCGAACCGGTTCAGGAAAGACTGTCGCATTTGCCGTGCCAATTCTCCAAAAATGGGCTGAAGATCCTACTGGCATCTTCGCCGTAGTGCTAACGCCCACACGTGAGCTCGCCCTCCAGATTTACGAGCAATTCAAGGCCATTTCCTCTCCCCAAGGCCTCAAGGCCATTCTCGTGACTGGTGGTGCCGACATGCGAGCCCAAGCCATTGAGTTGGCCCAGCGGCCTCACGTAGTGATTGCGACCCCAGGCCGCCTGGCTGACCATGTGCGGACCTCTGGAGAAGACACTATCTGCGGACTGAGGCGAGTTCGCTATGTTGTCCTGGACGAGGCGGACCGCCTGCTTCATGCCACCGGCCCTGGCAGCATGCTTCCCGACGTTGAAGAGTGCCTCTCCGTCTTGCCACCGGCCGTAGAGCGCCAGACGCTTCTTTTTACTGCCACAATGACACCGGAAGTCCGAGCTCTTCAGGATATGCCCGTCAAACCGGGGAAGAAGCCAGTTTTCGTTTGCGAGGTCGATACCCAGATGCTCGCTATTCCTGCAACGCTAAAGCAGATGCACATTCAAATTCCCGTCACCCACAAGGAGCACTACTTACACGTGTTCCTGCTTACCGAAGCCAACGTGGACAAATCGGTCATCTTATTCTGCAACCGTACTTCGACGGCAGACTACCTCCACCACCTCCTTCGAATGCTTGACCACCGAGTAACATCGCTCCATTCCAAACTGCCCCAGAGACAGCGAATTGACAACCTTGGCCGGTTCCGCGCCTCGGCAGCTCGGATCCTCGTCGCCACTGACGTTGCCGCTCGTGGTCTCGATATCCCCGAAGTAGGTCTCGTAATCAATTACGATATTCCCCGCGACCCTGACGACTACATTCACCGAGTCGGTCGTACGGCCCGTGCCGGACGCTCCGGTGAGGCCGTCACCTTCGTCGGACAGAGGGATGTGGATCTGGTACTTGCCATTGAGAAGCGAGTCGGTCGACAGATGGATGCTTGGGAAGAAGAGGGTGTCAACCTGGAGACACGTGTGATCCGAGATGCGCTCAAGGTAGTAGGCGAGAAGAAGCGCGAAGCTCTACTCGAGGTTGAGGAGGGACGAGAAGTAGGAGGAAGGCGAAAGCGAACAAAACAGAAACTACGTGCGGAGTAGTTGGCGTAAAATGTACCAGGTTGGATTTTTAGACAAAAGTGTTTTTCTCAAATATACAAATGGCGATCCTTTGCCATGTCTTAAATCAGGTCGGCCGAAGCAGTGCAATCATTTAGTGAAAAGAATACCAGCAGAAGAAAAGGACTAACCATGATCTCGTGTATTTGATCAAGCCTTATGGGGGTTATGGACGGAACTAATAGAAGGCAGAGATATGATTTCGGTTTCACTTGGTTGCGCAGGAGCGTTGTTCAAACTGTAGATAGAAAGACTCCGTCATAGTCACAAGAACCAGTGAATCATGGTAAGTGAGGCTATTTAGTGCTCGATCCTCGAAACATGCTTCAACTTTGCTGTTCTCGACTGAGAGTCGCAACGCCCGTTTGATTGCAAGAGGGCACCCGAGTCCTCACAACCTGATTTCCCAGAAACTCAGCAAGATCTCACAGCTTTACCAGCAAAACTCGAGCTCTCTGGGCACAATATTCGCCCTCCTTCAAGAACGAAACTGTAAGTGGTTTGTACCCACACCCGATCACTGATTTTGCATGGTCTAACAAGACATCAGTCACTCAATCCCATGACCATGGCAACCGAAGACGGCGACAACCAAACCCCCTCCGCAGCCGACGTATCAATCGCCAAACTCCTGGAGGCGCCGCTGCGGGACTTGCACAGCATCACGGGGACAGCCCACCAGAGCGTCAAGCCCGGGCTGGAACTCGTGTGCACTCGGCTCGCCGACAGCATAAAGTCGGCAGACTTTCGCACCGCCTGCACCAACAAGAAAGTGGACGCCGTCAACAAGAACCACACCCAGACCATCAGCCAACTGACAGCCGAGGCCGAAAGACTCCGCAGGGTCAACAAGAGCCAGGGCGCCGTCATCTGGAAGCTCGAGCGCGCCCTCGAAAACCAGAACATGGCTTCCAGCAGCCAGCACAACGTTGTCAAGGACTTGCTGTCGTCGATCAAGGAGCGAGAAACGGCCTTCGGGGAGCTTTCAGAGGCCTCTCGGGTTGTGAACTCGGATGTGCCCTCCTCCAAAGACCGCCTCTTCAAGAAGCGCCGACTCGAGGACTCTGCTGACAAGGCTGAGGAATTCGTATCCAGCGCCCAAAACTTTGTGGATACCCTGGCGAAAAAGCGCCCATCGGACCCGACCATTCTTCACTCTTTGTTCGATTTCCTGTCCTTCATGCCAGACCTCATGGCCGCGTTGGACATGGACGCTATCTGTTGTGCCGAGAAACATGGCCAACGCTCCATTGGAAATTGATTCCTGACTATGAGAGAAGGTTGACGATCAAAACCACAAAATAATACGTCACCTTTTTTTTAATATTCGGAGCATGCCGTGGTGCCAATACAAAGTAGCTTCCGTATAACAATTCAACTTGAGAGAATGTTGGAATAATCGGACGAACCAAGGTTTCTGGCTTGCCGGGGTCAAGGCCAACACATTAGAGACAGGGTGCACAGCATGGGGTTCAAATAATTAGCAAGGCCATGCCGTCTAAAAACAGTCCAGATATCATCTCGATCAATACCTTCAGTGCAAAAAAGGGTCGGTAGCAATTGAGCCCTGCCAAGGCTGAGCCTTACCAATGAAAAAATTGGCAATTTCAGTCATGTGCTTGTCCAGCATTAAGCTTGATATTATCAGTGAAATAACCGTTACGCTAAGCAAAAGGGAATGAATGTACACTCCGCTAATACGTAGTGCAGATCTGGTTATTGTCCGAGTGTGACATTATCGCTGCACATTTAGTTCCGTATTTCCGAATCCTTTTCACAGTGATCCGCGACCTAAATCCGTGCGATGACATACCATGGCCGTGAATACACCTCAAGGGGGTAGATGCTGGACTAGCGCAGAACTTCCCCAGCTTATTGTTGCTTCCATAATGCATATCTGGGTCCATATCTGCAAGGGGAGTTGCTGTCAAACCCCGTCAACCGTCATCGCCAACGTCAAAGCTTCTGAGAGGCTCGCGCGAGGAGCGAACCCCCTCCCCGTTGCTATGACGGAATGCTCAATCTCTGCGTCCCCACAAGGCTGCAGCCCACGTCTAACCTGACAGGGCCCGACGTCATACCACCGCGGTGCGTGTCCTTCGTAGTGGAGCAGAAAAATTCTAGAAGCCAATGTTCCCACCCGGGACCGTTATCGACAATTTTTCTTCTCAATAGCCCCATCATACATCATACCTCGCTCGCTCGGTGAAGTGCCACCCCCGACTGGCCGGTTAAATGGATCCTCATGGATTAACATGGGTAGCATGGGCGTGTTGACACAAACACCCAGTTCGCGTCGATCCCGAGGGCGACGGACCGAGAGGCCGGCCCGATTTGCAGAAGAAAAAGCTCGTGGGCAAACAGTAACACCGTCCGATCCGTCAAGCAAGCCTTTTGAAGAAGTAGCTCATTTAGTGGACAGCATCCCGTCCATCCCTGCCCCCCGATGCCGAACGCCGAGCTAGCGAGGGCAGTTGTGGTAGTGAAGGGGAATGGGAAAATTCTGTGCAACACACCGCGCGGCGGGCTCGGCGAGTCACGTCGCCGAGGAATTCTGGAAACCATCCAGAAGCCAGACCCATGGTAGCACGAACGCGAAAACGCACACCCCTTCCTTTCCCCTGCAGCCTCTGATTCGGCACGGGCATACCGAGATGCAAGCGCGTCTGCAGAGATGTCTTCCAGAACAATTTTGATGAGGGCTTTAAATTCGCGATGATGCAGCGAGGGCCGGGGGTGGGTGGTTTTGTGGCGTCTGCATGGAAAAAAAATGCGGACCGCTTCGTCGACGCTTCGGCGACCTCTCCAAGGAACTGGACTGTTACATCGAGGGGTTTGCTCGAGGGCAGAGCGGCATTGCGGCGTCGTCTCTGGCCGCTTGCCGTGCAGACAGGCGGAGCGGGTATTGCGGCGTGTCGCGTGCGACTGTCGTCACTTATCTATACGAAATCTGCGGGTTAGCTCTCTTTTCAGCCGGTGCATTGTGACGGCATGCTGCAACCGCATCTCGATGATTGAGGCAGGAGTTTATCTATGCCAAGGCGTGGACCGGCATAAGGGTGCTGCCCGAGAGAGAAAGGGGGAGCTGCAGAGCTGCATCACAGCGGAAGCTCCATGTAATCAACGTTTTGGCTCGCTTTGTAAGTGAGGAGTGCCCCAAAGGAGACAAGGGAGGATTATTAAGAAGGAGAAGAAAAAAACCACCAATGCGGAGTCTCTGGTTGGGTGATTGGCTGCATCTCAGCTCAACAATGCCACGGGAACGGTAGCCGGCCTTGTGTGCCTCCCCTATGCTGTCACACGAAGCCGTATGTAGGTGGTCAGCAACTACCGCTGAGTCGGTACCGCAACATGGGTGCGGAGTTACTAATCGAGGGTGCTCGATAATCAACACCACCGTGTATGTGACCTCTTTCTGTCAGAGGAGGGCAGTCAGATTTGTGAGTGAGATGTGGGGGCTGCAGCACAACCCCAAACGAGAGAATACACCATCGGTCAGAGGGAATCCAACACTGATTAGAAGAAGAGCGTGAGACCCTAAAAGCCCGAATTGGAAATGTTGGACGAATTGGACTACAGAGTCTCAGGATTAGACGTATTATTCCACACATGGTCTCATCCAGCTGGCTGGAACACATACCCTATACATGCAGACCTACGGTGGAGGTAGGGAGGACTGATCGAGATCAAGCGCTGACTGTACATACGCGCCTTGCATACGAGTGGATACCTACCTGTATTCCCTGCGCAGCAAGCAGGGGAAAACGAAGAGAGTAACGTAGCATGGCATCATATACATGAAAAAAAAAAAAAAAAATCTGGTTGCGGGCTCGACTGCAGTGCTGTTGTGATATCGTACAGGATATACGAAGAGACTTGACACGTAGTGGAGGAGGCTTGTTTACGCGAAGCAATGGAAAGGCCAATCATGGTGTCACACGACGTTGAGATGCCGAGAGGTTGGCGAGTCTACACAGGGAGAGAGAGGGTCTTGCCGAGCTGCCATGTCTTGGAGATCTGTTTCTCCACAGTAGCACCGTCCGGGCCCGAGTCGGCGATCATGACCGGCCCGGATGCAGTGAACTGGCTGGGCGGTAGATCTCGGGCACTCGGTCCACGAGTCCCTGTGCCGGGTTGAAAGGCACATGGGGAAGGAAGGTGTGGGATTAAACGGTCTGCTCGGTCAAGCACGGCGAAGGAGAGGACCAATGCGAAGCCGCGAAGCGCCGATGGTGATGCTGCCGCGCAGAGAGGCATTTTACCTGGGACCCGTTGCCGTGAGAAACCGGAAACCATGGATGATGGAGAATTCACGCCCGTGGAGTTCCCACGGACCTGGATGGTCAAGTGACCACCTTCAGTTTGGCTTCACGTTCCGTAGAAACCCTTATGAGTGTCACAGCGTCCCGAAGAGTGATTGGCCTGCTGGCCGGGTTCAGAACGCTGGTGTCGGGACTTTTCGGTGGGGGAGTTCGCGCGCCGGCATTGGGCCAAACCCCGTCCATCCCAGTCATCATTCACCACACACTGGCGTCAGCCAAGGTGCGCCGTAAACACACGAGGGTATCCTGGGCGTAGGGCAGTAAGCCCATGACGCCCGGGCCAACTCTTGATGGCCATGACGATGGTGGGAGCAACCCAGCAGTATGGGACATGTGGCTGCGACACATGGCGGGCGGTTCCTCGAATGGGTTCCTCCGGAGGGTATACGGACTTGACGGCACGGAGTCAGAGGAGATGGTGGAAGTCCGCGGTGCAGCTGCAGGGCTTAGCGAATGAGAGCGGGCTCCTCGAATGGCCTACCTTGCTTGAGATAAGCACCCAAGGGTCATGATGGGGTGTGTTGCCGATACATCCTGCTCTGCGCTGCAACGCACCAACCACGAGGTTGGCTTAGCGGGGATGGATCGCCCTGCGGATTTAACAGGACTGGCTAGCGTTCGGCCGTAGGAGATATCGAGGATATAACGACGTCAACATTTGGAGTGGTTTGTCACCACACGACCAACCCCAGAACCAATTATGCGTCAGACCAGGGAAAAGAGCTACTTGGGAAAGGTTGCGCAGAGATGACTCGGACCCGAAAGCAGGTTGGAAGCAGGTTGACTGAGATTTGCATACAGGCAAGCTAGACAAAAGTTGCTTTTTCCCCCATGTTTTTGATTTCCTGATACACGTAGCTCCCCGCAATAGGCCATCAGGCACCTCGGGTTGTTGACGACCCCGAAAGCGAAATCAGCGTTGCGGCGTATACACAGTCAGAGCTGAGGGCGCGGGCGGAGCAGAGCAGGGACCATTGTTACCAGCGTCATGGGTAAGGCCCCCACAGTACCCCATGGAAGGTTGCTAAGCATCTCATTAGGAATCCGTCAGGCGTCAACTCCAGCTGGTTGAATTTTTATTTTTTCCTTGGCCTCGTTTCTTTTGAGATGAGATTAGGGAGGGGGGCAAGCGAGGGCCGTGTGTGGGGAGGGGTGTGGGCAATCATTCAGCAGGAACACGGCACTCTAGGCTGCACCCAAACCACCTTTTCGGCCGGGATGGTGGATTACAAAACGGCAACAGAAGGGGAGCCTAAAATAAGGCCACGATCCATGCAAGCGCGGATTGGTAGGGCATGCGTGTGTGTGAGTGTGAGCGTGCGTGTGAGCGAGTGAGCGACTACAGTATATCCGTAAAGGCGTGAATGCGGTGCGGTGCGGCGACGGAAATGGACAGAAGGGACAGGCCCTCGGACTGCGGCACAATGCCCAGGGTGGCCGCCGAGGGGTGGGCGGGCAGTTTACAACTCCGCCGCTCCGCTCTTTTGTTGCTGAGGGAGACGCTGACTGCCCATGAAACCTTAACTAGACGAGCGGTCAGCGTTGGACCACAGGGCATGATTCACGCTCACAGCACGGCACAGTTTGTCATTGTCAGTGTCATTGTGGCTTGCAGGTTGGTGTGTGATGCAAATGTGTGTTGCGTCTATGCGAGAATGTAGGGCCTCATTGGGCGCGGTGCGGGGTGTTGCGATGATGCGTAGAGGCCAGCCAGCTAGCTAGCCAGCCAAGGCCGAGAGGAGGAATCTCATACCTAGCTGCGAGATGTCAATCGAGGCCAGATGGATGCCGTGCGCACTGGGCGACCGTGATCACCACGGGCCGGCCAGTGATAGCACGCTCGCTACGATCTGATTTTGGGGGCGCGGTGAATGAGTAATCGGCAATTTGGGCCAGAGTTTTGGCTGCTTAAGCGGCACAGCGTCGCATCCGCTGCACTCTGGTGACATAATTATGCCCCCTTCTGGCCGTGGGTTTCGGACTTCGGTCTCCCGGGGCGGGAACGGGGCCGACTCGGCGCCGTACATACTGCTGCTCCTGGAAGGAATGGGCATCATCTGAAATGAGACTGCGGGCTGTACTGAAATGAAGATGTGCTTTTGCTTCAGCCCAGCTGCGGCGAAGCCCTGCAATTCCAATCTTGCTGCCTTGCTCGGCTGACGACGAGACCCCTTCCCGCATCCCTTTCGCATCCCTCGCATTTCTCGCCTTCAGGGCTGAGACGGTGCCCAGCACGTACGTAGGGGAATGCGCGGCTGGGCCGAGTGACGGGCAGCATGAGACGGGTTTTGTGAATTCAAAACGTGGTGGGCTGTAGGCGCAGTGGGACAAAGCCTCCACGGGTGGCCGAAACGTATAGTTACATCCATCATTATGAGCCATCTCATGCCATAGCATGTAGCAAAATGGGGCGGCGGCACACACACACACACACCACAGTGAGTCTTGGCCTAGGTAGGCTTTTTTGGGGGGGACTTCGCCCAAAAGGCCACTTAGCTGGGGACGAGTACGCTTACGTGGGCACATTGCGATTGATGATGAAGCGAGTGTTGGCGCAGCACGTCATTGGCTCGGTTTGGTCGCATTCGCGCTTTTCCTCCACCCCCGTTATGCTCAGCCCTACGTTGTGCTATGGGTTATGGTCGGAGTTATGGATTTACGGTACGGTGCCTTTCGGTTTCGCTCATTTGAGTTACTGCCTAAATGGTGCGGAGGGGGCCCCTTGTTGCTCATCACCCAAGAGTCCGCCCTCCGCCTCGGTGCCGGGGAGTCCGCAATAGGCCCACCACGCACGCCTGGCGCACGCTCTCTCGTACCGGGGGCTCAATTTTCGGACACGATACACACGACAACACGGCGGCGGGCAGTTATGGTGATGCAGCATCATCCCCCCTTCCATCAGGGTGGGCCTCGTGCCAGCACGCCCTAGGAGGGGGCCCATGGGTTATGTTTGTGCGTTTGGGGCTGCTGTCCACGGCACTCGGCTACGTTGTGTTTGTATGCAGCTATCTCGGTCGCAAGAGCGAGCACAAATGTGGGGAGCCAGATAGGCGGGCCATGCCACGGCTTGCCTTTTGGCTTGCCCTGTCTTGGCCGTGATGATGCACTCGCCTTGCTCGTGAAAAAAAGAGCGAGCATTGGCGGGCGAGTGCGGAATTCAGGCCCGTCAAATGTCAAAAAAAGGGCGATTGCGGACATCGAGTCACAGGCCAGAGCGAGAGCCGGAGCGGAGCTAGAACGATAAGCTTCAGTACTGCTGAGAAATTGGAAATAGGCTTGGAAATACACTGCAGGACTGATTTGTAGTGTTGCCGGTCAACCCCCCCCCCCCCCCCCTAGCCCACAGTGGGTTTGGGGGGGGAGCGATGATCAATTGTGCCCGCAGCTGACAGAGCAGTCATGGGCATTCGTGCGCGAGTGCGCGTGTGAGTGAGCGAGCAACGACTGAATGGTGGCTTAGGAATCAACTGCGAGTGCTGCCCACCAGTCCTCCTAGGCTGCTTTGGGAACCCCTTCTGGGGGGCCTTCTGCTGGTACCTGGAGTGCGCGGAACGCCGAGCCAGAGGCGAAGCTGCTGGGGTCGCTCGCTTTCGCTAGGGGGGTAAAAGGGTACGTACCCAAGCGGCCGTCGCATCCATCGCATCAAGTCGGACTTTTCCAATCCCCGGAGGCGTACGGAGTTTGAGAGGGGACCGTAACGCTGTACGACTCACACGCACTTGCTCACACACCACGCACACCCCCCCTTCACCCTGGTCACTAATCGACTCCGTCCACACCCTCGCTTTCTCGGGGTTTAGACATCGTCCCGTCAAGGGAGTGGGTCTTTTTGCTTCCCAAGCAGCACCGCCGTCGAACCCGTTGAGATCACAAGAATAAAAGATCCTGCTCCCCCCGTTCTCGGGATAATAGCATCAAACCAACAAACAGTCCAGTCATCCCATCAATCCAAGATCACGACATCGGCCTCTAGTATCTCGACTATCTGACGCCAACCCTCATCCATCTCTCACAATTCATCTCAACCCCACAGTCCTAGCTCTCTTGTACTCCCAAGACAACCCGGGCTAGCATCACCTAATCCACAAGGCATTGTCACCATCGGAGACCCCTGCCACTAGCATCCCTTGCCGCAATCGGGATTGTTGCCTTGACTCACAAACACCAAGCACCAAAACATCAAAAAGGTCACACACCTCCACTTCGACCTTCATCATGTCTGCCTTCGCATCGACAAACAGCACTCATCGGCAATCCAGCCTCCGACAAGCCGCCCTCAAGAAGAACATGTCCATCACTCAGACCTACTACCTCGCCCACAAGGCTCGGGCCAAGCTCTCTCGCGAGGCTGCCCAGCCCGATCATGATCTTCGCCTGCTTGTTGGACACGCCAACCTCCTCGACTCTCTGATGCTCGAGCTTGCCGACGCCGAGCGGGAACAGGAGCGATGGTTCAACCAGTCCGTCCGCGGTGCCAGCAACACCAAGGAGCGACATGTCCAGTGGGCCGACCAGGCCGTCGCCGAGGAGGAGTACGACTCCGACTCATCAGACTCTGACGACTACGACTCCGACGAGGACATTGAGATGTCCAACAACAACGTCACCATCCGACCTCAGCCCATCAAGGCTGTCACTCCCCGCCTCATCGACGACGACGACATGGAGGAGGATGACCTCGAGGAGGACTACGCTCAGCTCGAGCTTGTCCGCACACCCTCGCACTCCAACTCACCTCCCGAGCTCGTCGAGGAGGACTTCTCAGACTCATCAGACGACGAGTCGATGCCCCCATCGCCACCTCAGCCCGCCCTCGAGAACTTCGACGCAAAGGACGCCAAGAAGGAGTCGGAAGACGAGGAACAGATCTACGGAGAGGATTACTACCTGCCACCTCGAAACCCCGCGAGGTTGGTGTCGGCCATCTCGGTCTACTAAGCAGAAGTATTTCCTTTATCAACATCTGTAGAACTGTACTATTATCTTGACGACTTGTTTTCAAAAAGCGATGGCGGGGCATCGGTCGGCGTTTTCTCATTTCACAACATCTACTACAACGGAATACCACACGGGTCACTTTTACTTGGTTAAAAAGCAATTTCTCATTTTTCTGCATTTCACGGATACAACTGTTTCATTATGTCGGCATTACAACTACAGGAGGATTTTACACCACTCAAGAGAAATGGGATCATTTGCCATGGGAATTGGGGATTACGATTATACACGGGAACGCCGCTCCCTGGAGCACCACTGGTTGGGGATCATGGGTCGAGTGGCAGTCCTCGGAAGAATTAAGAGGCCCCACGAAAGGGTAGATAGCCTACAAAAACAGATACAGATGGGGCAAACCCAGAAGCATTAAGGTGCCAAGCACCGAAAAAAAAAGAACAATACAAAAAAAAAACATTTCAAAATTACACTTTACGAGCTCTTTGACATTGCAATCTCTGTGACATGGTGATGATCGCCTTCGTATCTTTTGTGGGTGACCGCTTCTTTGCCAACGAATCTCTCTATCTGATCTCGATAAGGCGGCGCTCGGGGACAATCGATGAGCCCATGGAAAGGGCGGGCGCAACAAGAGCCCGTTCAAGCGGCGCTACGGGCACGCCCTGTGACTCACGCCCCCCCGGTGACGGCCCAATTAACATCAGGGTTCGCTCGCTCATGGATGGCGAGCCGGGGGCTCAGCCATCGGTTTGTCAGCGCAACACCGAGCCCGCCCGCCGGGGTTCGCAGCAGAGCTGGCAGAGAGTGCTTAGGTCATCGCAGAAGCCGACAGAAGTTAAACCCGGCGCCCAACACGCACCGCGCACCACGCAACGCGGAGCTTGGTAAGCCCCGGCGCCGACTAAGCATTGGCCGAACAGGGCGGATTAGGGATCACTGCCCAGCCCAATCAAGCCAAGGAGAGGAGGGGGGGTAAGTAAAAGGTACGACGAGTAGGCATCGTCTATTTTGACATCCGGTAGCCGGAAGGGCGCCGTAGGGCCGGTGCGGGCGGTCTTTCTCTCGGTCCATGTATGACTCTTTTTCTTTTTTTTTTTCTTTCCTGTTCGCTTCCATTTGCAGAGTTTTTTTTTTTTTTTCAACGACTCCATCGTGCGATGGAACTAGATGGTACCCGATGAGTAAAGTAGGTCTAAGGTGTCCCGCTTGTGGATTTCGAAGCTGGAAAAGAAAAAAAAATCTTGCATGCATCCACTGCCGGGGCTCCAAAAGAGCCCCTCCCCAGCTTCTCAACGGGTCTTCGCTGTCACTTTCGCCGCTCACCGTGGGGCCCTTGAGGCCAGCTCTCGCCGGAACCCCTGCCGGCTCAGTGGAGCGGAGGACGAGTGAGCGAGCCGGGATGGGCCATGCACAAAATTTTTGTTAAACGCGGGTCATTGGGCCTGGGTGACTGCTGCGCTGGTTGTATTCCCATCTAATCATTGACCCATAAACCTTGTTTCGTCGTGCCCAGCAACGAGGCGCTTTGTGCTACTGGACGCTGGATGATGCCTGGACCATGGCCTGATTGAAACAAAACAATTCTTTTTTTCATCCCCTTCCATGCCTCTTTTCTTTGCTTCTTTCTTCCCCGCCGCTCGCCTTATTTTTCCTGATACGGCCGGAAGGTCTTTTTTCGTGGGGACGCTTCTTCCAGGACCATCTGGCACCAACGACTTGCCTTGCACGCCCCCCCTTCTGGCTGGGTCTACTGGGGGCCGGCGGGCGCCAAGATCTCTCCGGGCCCCCCCAGGCTAGGCACCTTTTAAATCAGGTACATTATGCAAGGGCACATGGCGCTCTGAGACTGAACCAGCTGGACAGACCGCCTTGTCTCTGCAATGGGCGGTGGCTGTCGAGTGACTTGTACCATTGATGGCGCCAGAGGGTACGCCTTATTCCCTTCGTTTTTGCCCAACTGTGTGTGTCATGGATATAGCATTTCGGCAACCCATTGTGGGATTGCGGGATCGCACCAAGGGGGTGGGAGGCGAGAGACAGAGAGACAATCCAGGCTTCCCCCCCGGCGCTTCAGCCATTCCCAAGCCACGCCGTGCTTCGAATGCGAACCGAAAAGAGGCGTGGCCCCAGTAGTTTACTTTGAGTGGCCAAAAAAAGAACGGAGCCAGTCGGGACGAGTAACCGCGACGCGTGGTTTGCGGAGCAAGGAGAGTACGCACGCACACCGAAAAAGCGGCGGCTGCGAGACTTTCGCCGTGCAGGCATATCGCAGGCACATTTTGATACACAGATAGGCAGCGCTTGGGAGTGAGATAGTCGCCGGGGCGCGCACATGCACCGGCTCTGGACAGCCGTTGGGTTTGTGGGCTTTCCTGGGGGTTTGTCCAGCTGATCTGAATCATATGAGATTGATACGGCATGCGGAAGCGGGAACGGGGAGCTAAGGCAGGGGGCATCCCCCCTCCGCCGGCAATTGTCTATCAGTTGATCGTGGAAAGTATGCCCGCGCAAGCTCAAGCCATCCTATCCAGAGCCCGAGTTTGGTTTCTGAGAAAGGCATTTTTCTCTCTCTTCTTGTTAGTCGCCCTCCTGACTTCGGTGTCGGCCAACCTGACCGAACCGAACCGCATCTAAAAAATCTTTCTATCGGCCGGTGCATATCCGGTCCATGTGACTGGCAAAAACCCATCCCCACTTCTCCGTTGGACTATCCGACCGCGGCCGGGACCGGTTCTCGGAGCTTGAGTGGTAGCCGCGCCGCATCGGACGATGCCCATTGGCCATGGCGCAGCAGAGCTTGACTCGCGTTTGCGGGAGCGAGAAGGAGGAAAAAAAAAAAACGAGTTCTGGCGCAACGGATCCGAAACCTGGACGCCAAAGGACAAATGGAGGGGTGAGGAGGGGTGAGTCCTATCATCGGCGATGACAATGGTTGAGGTGTGCGCTGTGGATTTCCTCCCCTCCCCCTCCCACCCTAAAATCTTGGGGAGTTGGGCTCTCCTCAAATTCGCAATTGTCCAAATTGGGACCTTCGCAGCCAACTTATCTGCGAGGGCTGTCTGGTGATCGCCTGGGCTGCCAATCCGATGCATCCCCACCGCTGGGAGAGTATCGAGTTGACAGCGTGCTTTTGGGCTGACCTGCAATGCTGCAACGCTTATCTGAGACTCTTGAAGATGTGTTAGTTGCTCATGTGGCCAATGGGCCAGCCGACATGCTCCCCTCCCCCCTCCTCCTTACGGGAAGACACACACACACACAGAGAGAGAGAAAGAGAGATGACAAAGAGAGCTCCCATCTGATACCGTCTCACTCCGAGGGGGAAAGAGCTGGCACATCGCCAGCTGGTCTCATCTAAGCTTGTCAGAGGTCGGGACTTCAGCTCGCAGGGAACTGTGGGGGCGGGGTGTGGCCCTCTGCGCTGTAGTTCGTGACTCCGCCATTGCCATTGGAGATAAGATTCTCATTGCCGAGGACTTCCGTAGCACAGCATGATGTGACAAAACAGCTGGCCTGCCCTTCACACACCCCTCCGAAAAATCGGAAGCATTATTCATCGTGTCCCAAAACTACCACCACTACCACCACCACCACCACCAGTACAACCACCAACTCACAGCCGGCCCATTACCCGAGGCCGTCGGTCGGCTGTTCGTGACGGGGACCCCTCTCAGAAAGTCTAACTCGCATCACCGCGCCGGACGGACGACTTCACTGCTCCGTATATCCGAAGTGCGCCGCCATTTTAGCTCCCACTGATCGCCAGGGCGCTACCGGCCGAGGCCCATCCAGCCAGGCCATCTCAGAACGGTGGGGGCAGTGGTGGCGGCGGCGGCTGCTGCTGGAAATGGATCCAACTCCACGTTTGGACGGAACGAGATAGTCCTCGGCGATCGTTTCTAAAATGGACAAGAACTGGAGAAAGGAACGAAGATCACGGGGGAAAAGAGGAAAAATAAATAAATAGTGTGCAGTAAAAACCAGTAATTGCATGCATTTTGGTTGGACCATATGCGTACCCATGCCATTAACTAGTTATGGCTCTTCTACTCTCCTCGCTTAGTTGCCAATAGTTTTTTTTTTCAACTGAGTCTGATTCGACAACTGATTTCTGTCTGCATTATCAATCCACCCGCAACCACCTGGAAAGCCACAACACCCAAAGCAATAAAGATTCCAATTAGGTATTTAGATTTGCCAAGATAATAAGGGTAAGCCATGCGCCCTAAGCCACCCAGTGGGCGGCGGTCTTTAGGGGGTGGGTGAGAGATCTCACGCAAATCGAGATTTGAAACCTTAATGCCTGCTGGCCGCTGAGCCGGACTCGATCCGTAATTCCAATGTCGGACCTGTGGCTTGCTGAATCGTCAATATAGTTACGATCCGGGACACACTTTTTTTTTTTTTTCGCGCTTCCCCTTAGGCCGGGCTTGCTTTGGAATCAGATGCTCGCGTGCTTTTTTGGCATAGACGGACGGGCCCTGAACGCCAAATATGGCACGCCCCCTTTGGGTACTATTTCCGCTCTCCACAAAGCCGACAATTTTGTGCATTCAATAGCTTCCCCGAGATAGTGTCGGGTTTGTAATAACAAGGCCATTGTCTTGGCTGTGGTAACATGTGCCGATGAAGCCTTTGATAACATGTGAATGGGAGGAGATGTGAATGACACGGGTTTTCGTTAAAGACTATCTTTACTTATGTCTCCAAGTCTTTGTGGGATCATTTTTTATGTAATAAAGGAAGAGACGCAGAAGACATAGACAAAGGCCCACGTGGCCTGTTGAATTACAGTGTTCAGAGAGGGAGCCGGTTCACAAGTCTCTATTCCTTGTGGCGCAGGGGAATACATATGGTCGCAACCCACGCATGTGATAATTTGATGAATGACTAGCCTAGAGAGAAAACTACAGGGCGGGCCATCCCTGATTCTAATAATGTCTTTGGCTGTAACCGGATGGAAGTTTATGCTAAATTGAGCCTGTGTCTTGTCGTGTAAAGAGACACCAGGCAACGCTGGCAGGCCACTGATACGCCAAGCACAGTATGATCTGAAATACAATAAACCAAATTTACTTGACTCGGCATTTACTATCGTGTGCATTCATTAGACTATCGTCCGTCTATCTAAGCCTACCACCACGGAACACCACCGGCGGCATCTGCATAGATGGACTGGTAGATCCAGCAGTTCTCATCCACCGTCCCATTCCTGATCACAGCCACTCCGCTGGCATTCCTGTTGGGGCTGCCAAGCGCGGCAAGCGAATGGCTGCCGCCTGGGCTACCGGAGGAAACTTTGGGCCAGCCGGGCCCCTTGCCCCAGGGGTCCTTTGCAAAGTCCGCCCACGACCCCTGCATGGCCTTGCTGAGCTGGATCTGGTCTGCGGTGGCGTTGGACAGCTCGAACGTGCCAAAGACGATGGGTATCTCGGACGAGTGGTAGACACCGTACCCGGCGCGCGCGATGTTTGGGAACGTTGCGTTGAAGTAGTATCGCCAAACCGGGATCCCGAGCTCTGTGGTCAACGCGGCGATCCTGGACGCCGGGCATGTAAACTCGGCGTCCGTGTCGATGGCGACATCTGCATCGTACTGCGTGGAGAAGCCAGAGCTCCCGACGGGGTAGGCAGCCTCGAGCTCTTTCACGACTGACTTCAGCGTCGGAAACGAGGAGACCATGGCGTCCAACGACTCAACTGTCGGGTCCATGAACAGCGAACCTTCATCCGCGTTGGTGCCCGTCAGGATGGGCACCTTTGCGATCTCCCCCTGCCTCCTCGCGAGCTCGGGGAATTCCAGCTGCGTTATATTGTCGTTGACCGCCGTAAACGTCAGAGACCCGGCATCTGCCAGAGCCGACTTGATGGATGTGGCATTGACACTTCTCATGCATGCCAGTTCGTGGCTCGTGTTGTTTGTGGAACTGGAGCAGTTGAACTCCTGCACCATGGACTGCCAAGCTCCCAGCCCAGGGACGTCTGTTGAGATGTCCATGACAGAGGCATAGTCATACCAGCCGCTTTCCAAAACGGCCGCCCGGAACGGAGGATCCTCAGCCATGGTGCTCACCAGCCGGCTCACGCTTGTGCTGCCGCTGCTTTCCCCGAAAATGGTCACCTTCTTCGGATCGCCCCCGAAGGCGGCAATGTTGTCCTGAACCCAGCGGAGCGCCATTCTCTGGTCGTAGAACCCCGCATTGCGCTCCGGCAATGCGATGGCCGGGGAATTCGAGAAGCCCATTATGCTCAACCGGTAGTTGATTGAGACGACCACGATGCCCTGGGCCGCAGCCATGCCGGACGCATCGTAACGAGCCATGGAGGCAGAACCCGTCTTGAGGGCTCCTCCGTGTATCCACACCATGACGGTACGACCGCCCTTGGAGGCCGGCGTGGATGGTGTGAAGACATTGAGGTAGAGGCAATCCTCGCTCTGTGATGTCAATAGTGACTCGGAACCCTGTTGAATGCACGCATGAGGCCACGAAGTTGCATAGATAGCCTTGCCAGCCTGGGAGACTGGCGCAAGCGGCGGCGCAAAGCGAAGGTTTCCGACAGGCGGTTTGGCGTAAGGAATTCCGAGGAACTGATTGACAGTTGCAGAGCTGTTCGGAGCATGCGTAGTTGTGCCGATGATTGGCCCGCCTGAGGTTACCGCTGTCGGGCCATTCTTGAAGGTGGGCGTGGCCGCTGCGAGGACGGCGCCTGCATGGACCAGAGACAATGTCAACCTCATGTTTGTTTGGTGTTCACAACCGCGAATTCACAATGGCTGGAGGGGGGAAGAAAGTCTACTTGAATGGGATCACCATCCTGACCCTTATTATACTCAGATATCTGGAGCTCAATTTTAAATCGCCGCTGGGGTCATGAGTGATAAGGGAGGGTCCTGATTTCTATTCCTCTGAGCAATTACTGACTCCAAACAATCATGTGGGGTTGTGCCTGATTTTTTTTTCTAACTGTGATAACAGACTTCCCACGAGGTATTGACGTCAAGTTTCATTGAATAACGGCGGAGGAGGAGAAACGTGGAACCCCCGGTGTGTGAAATTGGATCGCCCAAATGTGCCGTAAAGAGGGAGAGTTCCGGTGCTAGTGTTCGGAACATCGCGACAGATTAGAATAGGCAGGCCATGGCTGATAAGCAGTTCGGGGTGGGGCCGACAAAATCACCAGTTACCAGGCCTGAGCTTTGTGTTATCGGCCGTCTTTTCTACAGCTTTGGTCATATCCTATACAACAAGGTAGAAATAGCTGGCGAGTAAGCTAGTTGCAGCATCGAGGAATGCTTCAGATAAACAAACCCAAGTGGAACTCGACAGACGCACTCCCATGTTAAATTACGAGCCAAATCGATAATAATATTACTTGTATTACTCTCCATGATTTCTTTCAGTTGTTTCGTCCCTACCTGACTTGAGTGGTGTGTTTTATTTGCGTTGGTCCCGGCTAGCATCGGAGCAAGTAGTTGGTTTGATAGTCGAGCGACATCGGACTATTCGCAAACCGGATGCGCAGGCCTGGACAATGCAGTTGCTACTGGACAATAATCTAGACACTCCTCTGATGCGTTGAACACCGCCGATTGGTAAAATAGTCATGTTTCAACGGCGGTAAGTTGAGTCATGGGACACAAATGTATGCGGCAAGTGGGGTTTTCGCCGTTTGCGCTTCTTAGCTAATATGCGACCGTGGGGTGGTGGCTCCGTCATACCAACATTTTGCAATTGCCGAAAGGCCTGCTGCTTGCCCACGCCGACAACATCCCATCCCCAGCTCGAGTCAGGCGCCCGCCATGCGAAACCTCCCGAGACGCGCCCTGGCTCGTGAGCTGCCTGCCGGCCTCGTTTGCCGTTCCTGTCAGCTGCAGCGCCGACAATTCGCCTCATCCGCCGCTCCGCCAGCTCCGCCTGCTGCAGGTCTCACGTCATTGTCCTCGCGCCGCCTGATTTCCATTGCAGGGCCGGACGCCGCGAGGTTCCTGCAGGGGATCATCACGGCCGATGTCACAGCCTCGGACGGCCAGCCTCGAACCGACGGCTTCTACGCAGCGTTCCTGACCGCGACGGGCCGAGTCCTGCATGACGTCTTCGTGTACCCCAACCACGGGGCCTCGGGAGCCCCGGGCGAGAATCCTGGGTTCCTGATCGAGGTGGACGCCGGCCAGGCTCAGACGCTGGCCAAGCACATCAAGCGATACAAGCTGAGGGCGAAGCTGGCGGTTAAGCTGCTGGGCGAAGACGAGGCAACCGTCTGGCATGCGTGGGACGATTCGGGCAAATCTAATTGGGACACCATCGTTGAGTCAACGAAGCTCTCCATCAAGGACCCGCGAGCCCCCGGCCTGGGCTGTCGATTTGTGCGACTGGATCCCAAGATGCCCGAGCTGGACCTCGACCAGACCAACGAAGATGCGTATACGATTCGACGATATCTACAAGGCGTGGCCGAGGGGCAGGACGAGATGGCGAGAGAGCATTCTCTGCCTCAAGAGAGCAACATGGACCTCATGAATGCCATTGCCTGGAAAAAGGGCTGCTACGTCGGACAAGAGCTGACTATTCGCACGAGGCACCGTGGTGTTGTCCGAAAGCGAATCCTGCCGTGCGTGCTCTACGAAAAGGATCACGCCGCCCCCACCACCCTCAGCTACCACGCTGACAGCCCGTCTCTTGAAAGTGCAACCGCAGATATGGTCCCCCGAGATACCAGCATCGGGCGTTTTGAGAAACGCGGTCGCAGCGCAGGCAAGTGGCTCAAGGGCGTGGGCAACATAGGTCTCGGGCTGTGCCGGCTTGAGATTATGACCGACGTTGTCCTTCCTGGGGAGACGGCGTCGGCTGCCTTCAGCCCCGAGGACGAATTCGTGTTGGAATGGGGAGAGGATGACGGCAAGACGGGCGTCAAGGTCAAGGCTTTTGTGCCTGAGTGGCTGAGGCAAGGTCTCGAGGAGCAGAAGGACTTCAAGCATTGACCAAGAGTCTCTCCATGTTGTGTACACTAGTTCAAAAAAAGCAAAGAAGAAAAGAAGAAACTCACCTGAATGGCAACGATACCCCGACTCTCATTCGCACTGGTCCTTGCATGCAAGTGTAATTGCTGCTGTGACGTCGAATGTGGCTACATCGTTTCATGCCGTTGTTCATCGGCCCAATACCAGTCTTGTACTTCGTACCAATCGAACGCAACGCCTTTCTAAGCCTCGCCGCCTCGTTGCCTTTCGTGGTGGAGTCCCTCGGCCTGCGCTGCTGTACCACCCGTTCGCCGCCCGGCGTGAACGCTGGGGAAGGGCTGAGTGGGCGGTGCGAACTACTGAAAACTGCCCGGCTTTTTTTGACACCCAAGCCAACTCTCCCGCCAGCATATGCAAGGTTCTGTCGGCGAGATTTTTTCCCTTTTCTGCTTGTCAAATGGGGGCCGGGCAATGCCCCCAGGTTTCTGCCCATCGCGGCAGAAACGTGGCGCTCTGACTAACAGCTGCTGCCGCGTTGATCCCGTCCTCCTCAACTCCTGAGAGGCTGCTTGTGGGACACGACAAGAGATGTAGTGAGACATGGCGCTAGCACCGGCACTTTCAGTCCGACCCGTCTACTCGCTTGCGGTTGAACGCCCTTGGCATCTCCGAGGCCAACCACACAAGGTCAAGTTACGTTCTGGGCGACGTACTTGGCGGGGACCCATTGACCAGCAGCCGTGTCTGTTCGCGCAACCTCTCGTTCGTCCATTGCTGTGGGCTGCATCAACACAAGCCTCCAATGATTCGACTGGGGGGAGCAATGCTTGCCGGGTCAGACCCTTGGCACTGCAGCGGCGATCATTTGGCCTTGACCAAGAAAAGAAGTAGGAAGGGGGACGAAAAAAAAACCAGACCGGGGGCCACTTAGGGAGAGACATGGGGAATTGCAGACGGCACAGAACCGAGCAGACTAGACATTTGATGGGCCCAATTGGGGCTTCAACTCTCGTCGATGAGCGGTGGAATGCACTGGCGTGCTGTTGAAACCAGCACGAGCACGGGCCGGCGTGACTGGCCATGGTAGAGTTTTGCCCATGTGGTCATCGTGCATCTGTGGATCAACGGGATCTTTTGAATCGGTATTGTTTTTGTCCTCCGTACGCCTTGTCATGTTCAAGGGCTGCTCCCTCCGTAGGGCTATGGTAAATGACACGATGCGATGATTGGGCTGGAGTCCTGGACAGCAGCGGCGCATATGTCCTTGAACAGAGATTCCCGTCAGGAGGAACCCTTAAAAATAATATCACAGCTCCCTTGGCGTCTTACCAACGACGGGGAGCTCCGTAATAATTGTTCCCATCGCTGAGATGTGGATGGGGCCGTGGCTCGCTGATCCTTGGTGGTGACCCTAGGCTGTGTCGCTTATTATGTCGTGTCTTTAATTAGGCACCTTGGCGCTCTTCCTCAACGGCATCGTCCCCTTGAGAATATTTGTATAACTGGCGCGTGTCCCGCACTCTCCAGAGCTAATTCCTGTGCAGTACTCAAGTTGTTAATTCTTGGTAATTATCCATGGAGTCTTCATCTAGCAGCGGCAGCGGCAGCGGCAGCCTGCCCCCACTCAACGTGCCTCCCAACCCGCACCCGACCAACAAGCGCTTGATTCTTTGCTGTGACGGAACGTGGATGAACAGTGACAACGGATATGAAAAAGCGAGTTTGTTGAAGCCGGAGGGGACCCTTCAGATTCCGTCCAACGTCACCCGTATTTCCCGTTGCTTCAAGCGGAGGTGCAGCGATGGCAAGCTTCAGATTATCAACTATGAATCCGGTGTCGGCACCGGCAGCAACACCCTCGACAGCATCACCGGAGGTGCTTTCGGGTTGGGGTTGTCCGAGGTCAGTAAATGCCCAGTATCACAACGCCAATTAAAAACTGAGACCCAATTAGCGTATGCGAGAAACATATTCTTACCTGTGCGCCAATTATATGGACGGAGATGAGATCATCCTGGTCGGATTCTCCCGTGGTGCTTTCACAGCCCGTTCAGTGGCTGGCATGGTTTCGAACCTGGGTCTTTTGACCCGAGAAGGCATCGACCACTTTTACCCAATCTTCAAGGATATGCAGCACTGGAACGACCCCCATTACAAGGACCCTTTCCCCAATATTCCATTCCCAGACAAGCCCAAAGGTGAAAACGCCGCTGCGGAGTACCGATCGCGACTTGAAAAGATTGGCTACACTCGCGTCAAGCAAAACGAAGGAGCGGGCGACCTGATCACCATCAAGGCCGTCTGCGTATGGGACACGGTCGGCAGCCTTGGTATCCCGCGAGTTTCGTGGCTGGAAAAATTGGGAATTCGCCCAGACAATGACGAATAAGTCTCCCCTAGCTCTCGACTAACATTTGACCTATGCTGACGTTGCTATACATATAAGTGGTATGACACGTCCCTGTCCAACCGTATCGAGCATGCTTTCCACGCACTTGCGTTGGACGAGCACCGCCCACCATTCAGTCCTGCTGTCTGGGAGAGACTTCCCAGCGAGAAGTCAACGGACCTTCGACAAGTATGGTTTCCAGGCAACCACGCCAATTGTGGAGGAGGATGGGACGACCAAGGAATCGCCAACGTCACGCTAGCATGTAAGTTGACTACCCTCACGTCTTTCGCACAGGTGCCGCTCCTATGCCGTTTGGATACGCGAAAAGCTGTTTTGGCGAGAATCATGGGTACTAAAATCCTGTAGGGATGATGGATCAGCTAGCGTCTATTGGTGTCGAGTTCGACGCCCCGTCTCTGGATCGTGTCTTTCAACAGAATGTGCAATTCTACCAGACGAGCCATGCCGCTCTGAAGGGCAAGAAGCCCAAGGGTGTGATGGAGAAATGGGCTATTGACCCTATATATGAAAAGAACACGCCGTGCCGCCCATGGGGTCTTCATACTATAAAGAAGGCGACTAGCTTGTTGTATAAGCTGTCTGGCCAGATCACTAGATCCCCAGGACTGTATAAGCCGCAAGACCCAACCACAAAGGCCGACGCTGAACGGTTCCTCATGGACACCAACGAGCGTATCCACAGCACAGTCCGCATCCGACTGGCTTGTCAAGGCCTGGGTCTCGATGACAAGGCTCTCTGGGACTGCCCAGCTTTGCGAAGCAACTGGACTGTGAAGCGTACACAGGAAAAGTATGATGATCCTGTGCCGTTCCTGCCCGGTTGGAGCCCTGATGGAGTCGACGACAGCCTCGGCCAACCCAATGACTGGGAAAAGGGCCGATGGATCTGGGAGTACACCGGCGATGAAAAGAATGCGCCGCCTGAGAAGTCACAGCGGGTGATGGTGGAGGAGCCACTCGGCCCCTATGAGCGATACTTGCTCAAGCTGTCCGGTGGAACACCTAATGTCTACCAGTACATCGAAAACTTGGAGTAGACTTGTGTGCGACATGTGCTTGAGAATTTGATACCAGGAGGAACGGCGCGGGTTTATTTATAGCGTTGGAATTTGGGCCCTTATAAGAGCCTGGGCATAATGGTGAGCTTGGAGTATTCAGAGACTGCAGAGCGAGTTGACTGTTGAGGTTATTCGATTTAATATTGCCGATTAAATTGTTAAATGTCAAATATTCTTGAGATTATCCTAGAAATCACCGTCCAATAATGGAATGACGTTGAGTTGTCAATGTGTTGTCCTGTGTCACGTGTGGTCGCGTATCGCATTGATGGACCTGTCGCCAGGCGGACCCTTGCAACTTTTTTTGGTGGCTAGTCCTAAAGTTCCCACTTCGTCATTGTGAGAGTTGCCTCATCCTCCAACTACTTCTTGCGAGCATGAATCGTTGTGCGCTCTCGCACTAACTTATTTCCCGTCACCCTCTGCTGTCCTTTTTACTTCTTCCGACTGCGATTGTTTTTAGAACTTCCCATCGTGGGCACAACGGCAGTATATTCGTTTCCGACGATCCTCAACCCCCAACCACCGACCAACTCGCCTTTGCGAGCCCACCATGGGGGACTCCAACGCTGCTGAGCTGCTGCAGTTTGCGCAGGAATATGCTTCAAAAGATGTCGACATCTACGAACTACTCGGCGTCGACGCACTCACTCCGAAGGACGACATCCATCGCGCATGGCGAAAACGATCCATAAAGTACCATCCCGACAAGGCTGGCGCCAACTTCGATGCCGAAAAATGGCAGCTTTTCGAGCGCGCCCGAGATGTCCTCTCCGACCCCGCTGCTCGCGCAGCATACGACAGCGCTATCAAGGCGGCGCTGCTGCGGAAGCAGGAGCGCGAGGCCATGGACCAGCAGCGCAAGCGCCTCGTCGATGACTTGGAATACCGCGAAAATGCCTGGAAGCGACAGAAGGAGGAGAAGGAGAGACAGGACAGAGAAGCTATAGACAAGGAGAGGGAGCGACTTCAAAAGGAGAAGCAAATGTTTGACGAAGAAAAAATCCGGCAAGAAAATGCTGCACAAGAACTGGAGGACCTGATCGAAGCGAAAAGACGGCTCAAGGAAAAGAAGGAGAAGAAGAAGCAGGACGAGGCTCGGGAGAAATTCCTGCGCAAGTCAAGGAAGGCCGCCGCCGCTGCCACCGCGGATGATAAACCACATCCCAACGAGCCCCTTCATGGGGTAATAGCCGTCCCAGGGGACTACTTGGTGGATCTAGGCGCAGAACGCAAACATTACTGGGAGCTGGTGTGCGACAAGTTGAGAGCCGTCCAAGCTGTGAGGAACCTGGGCAAGCAAGAGGCAACACCCGACGAGCAAGAAGAGGCACATAAACTCCTCCAAGAGGCGAAGCTAAGGATACACCAAGCCGAAGTTAAGTATGCCGAGGGAGTATCGGCAGCATGAAGGGACCAAAAATAGGAACGATGACCGAAACTGGATGGGTAGCTCTCTCAATATACCAAAATCACTTTTTGTTTTCTTGCTAATGTCAAAATATTTAGACCTATTCTATATCGTAGAGACGCAACACGTCAATCGCATTCAACCCCATGACAGAAGCGGCCTCGACCGACCCCTCTCCCAGAGCCTTGGTAACCGCCGCCGCGTTCAAGCTGACGCTCTCCCACTCTCCCTGCTCGTCTGTGGTGAGAGGGGGGAAGAATGGGTGATCGGTGCCAAACATGAGTCTGTCTGTGCCGCTCGCCTGGATGGCAGCCTTGAGCCCGACTTCTGAATAGACGACAGCGTCTAGATAGACCTGTTCTCTCAAGACGTCCCATATAGTTCGGCGACCTTTCCCTGCTTTCCCTTCGCGCACTAGCTGCCCATCGTGAACGATGCAACTTTCTATACGGCCGGCGAGGAAGGGGAGAGTTCCGCCACTGTGGGCGAGAATCATACGCAGCGACGGGACTCGATCAAACAGTCCCGCAAGATACATTCTGGTTACTGCAATGGTCGTCTCCATGGGGAAGCCGAGAGCCAGGGGAAGGACATGACCATATTCGCCACTGGCTCTTGGGCCCCAGACATCGTTGGGCAGACCATAGTGAGGATGAAGGAAAATCTTGAGCCTTGCAGAGGCCAATGCCTCAAATATGGGGAGCATATCGGGGTCATCAAGCCCCTTTCCGATCCCGGATGTGCCCAAGATGACGCCTCGGCAGTATCTGAGATTTTTGAGGTGGTCGATGGAGGCAAGCACGACGTCGAGCGAGCCTGTCAGAGGAAGTGTACCAAAGAAGTAGAGCCTGCCGGGGTGTTGGCCACACATGGTTGAGAATTCATTGTTGACCGACTCTGCAATCTGTCCCGACTCAGACGGCTGCAAAAAGTCGAGCCATGGGTTGGCGAGAGAAATGACACTTATGTCTATGTGGTGGGTGTCCATGAAGTGAATCTTTTGGGCGAGCGAGGCATAGTGAGACGTCAGCGGCCGGCCTGGCGGCTTTGCTGCTGGATCCTGCTTGGCATCCTCGAGGGCCTTGACCTCTGCTTCCAGCAGGATGAGTCGCGGGTCCGGCGTCTGTGGAAAAGACCTGACCAGCGGGATGGTGGAGCGAGATTCGAGGATGCGGATGTAGGAGGGAGGGTACATGTGGGTGTGGATGTCCACGATGCGCATGTCTGCGGTCGTCATGGCGAAAAGGATGGCGGACACGCGTGACTATCCAAGTGTGACTACCTTAGAGGGTTGCGTGGCTTGCGGTGATTCTTTTAGTGAAGGCGAGGCGAAGAAGAGGTCGTTGGCCGAGGTGGTATTGGGCTGATGGTGGTGGTATGTGACGTGGGGAGATGGGTTGATCGCGGGGTCAGAAACAATGTCTCAGCCCTTTTTCACGGCAACGAGCCGATGAATGCGCTCCTCATCGGGTCGCAAGGCGCCGATATCCACTGATGCAAGGTCGGAAAAGGCACCCTGCAGAATGCATCGATTTCAGATGCACAGCCGGCCAACTGCCAGGAAGCGGAAGGTCGCAGCGATCCATGGGCGGCGCTATATGTATCATGTATCATGTATCATGTATGCTCGCTTCCCCTCCCCCACTTTGGTTTGTTTAGTCGTTATCGCCGCTACAGCGGTACACACATGGCATCTGACTGCCTCTTATCGCCACGGCCAAGGAGGGGTCCAGCCTGCACACGCGACTTGACTGTGCCAATCGATGGCCGACATAGTTGCCTATCAATCCCATTCAAGACGCGCCGCTAACGTGCGCGCTGATGGCTGGTTTATCGACGGCTAAACCTTGTCGCTAAGTAACGCCTTGGATCATGGCCTTGGCCTTTATATACTCTCATCGGCGCCGTCCGATCGACCCCCCCCCCATCCAGCCTGTCAAACCTCACCATCCGTGTGACCTGTGCCGAGTAACCCTCTCGCTGTGACAATTTTGCCGCCTTCTGTGATACCATGGCTTCGGACGCTGCTGTTAGCAAGGAAGGCCTCCTCATCCCCGTATGCATTGCTCCTCCAGCCACCAAACCATGACGCTGGCTAACATCCGCCCAAGCTCATTGACTTTTCTCGCTTCCTCAGCGGAAGCCACGCGGAGCGCCAAGAGGCGGCCAAGGCAATCCTCCACGGCTTCCAGACGGCCGGCTTCATCTACCTGAAGAACTATGCAATCCCAAGCGATGACCTGAAGCATG
This sequence comes from Calonectria multiphialidica, assembly GCA_020623665.1. Classification (NCBI taxonomy): domain Eukaryota; kingdom Fungi; phylum Ascomycota; class Sordariomycetes; order Hypocreales; family Nectriaceae; genus Calonectria; species Calonectria multiphialidica. The sequence continues at coordinate 53,393 of JAHVYC010000135.1, forward strand.
CCTTTTCCATGTCGGCCAAGTTCTTCGACCAGCCACTGGAGGACAAGATGGACCTGTGCTGGACAACGCCCGAGGCCAACCGCGGCTACTCAGCGCCCGGGCGCGAAAAGGTGACCGAGTTCATGGACATCCAGGACGTCGAAAAGGAGCGCGCCGCGGCACCCGACCTGAAGGAGAGCTTCGAGATCGGCCGGGAGGGCGTCGACGGGCTTCCGAACCACTGGCCCAAGGACTCGGGCTCCACGGCCGACTTTCAGAAGGACATGCTCGCATTCTTCGAGCAGTGCAAGGCGCTGCACGTCGAGGTCATGCGCGCCATTGCCGTGGGCATGGGGTTGGACGAGGAGTTTTTCGACGGATTCGTAGACGTCGGAGACAACACGCTTCGGTTGCTGCACTATCCTTCAGTCAAGTCCGACGTGTTCAAGATCAACCCGGGTGCTGTGCGAGCTGGAGCGCATAGTGTAAGTGCAAATGCGGGGCCGGACGGGCTATATAGTGCAGGCGGTTGACCCTCATAGGACTACGGCTCCATCACGCTTCTTTTCCAGGACAACCGGGGCGGGCTGCAGGTAAAAAGCCCCAATGGCACGTTCGTAGACGCCACGCCCATCGAAGGAACGGTGGTTGTCAACGCCGGCGACCTGTTGGCAAGGTGGAGCAACGACACTATCAAGAGCACTATCCACCGCGTTGTGGAACCACCCCAGAAAGCGGCAGACAGCTACCCACCTCGATATAGTATCGCGTGAGTCGGCCAGCTCCATTTAATCGTTCTTCTTGCTAACTAATAGCCAGCTACTTTTGCAATCCCAACTTTGAAAGCCACATCGAAGCTCTCCCGGGAACGTACGCTACGGAGCAGGATAAAAAGTACGACGGAATCAACAGCGGCGACTATCTGGTGCAGAGGCTGGCGGCGACATATTGAGTTGCCTGCCGCCCCGTCAAACGGCACGGCATGGCATGGCATGAGGCAACGCTAGGATCCTACCTAGAGCACGACTAGCGCGCTTTCTATATCTACTTCCCGCCGCACTATGGCGAGGTCAGTAAATAAAGCTTTCGGGAAGATCTCTCCGAGAAGTTGCGCCATTTCCCTTGTACCCCAGACCGATCAAGCAAGCCATCCTGCGGCACGGACCGAAAGGGGATGTGATACTCAGGCCTCCCCAGGCCTCCTCAGGCCTCCTGACGTGGTTTTGTTGCGCGCAATTGGGGACCTGGAGTCAGATGGTTCGTCGACGTGGGGGCTAGCCCCGGTCGGACGGGGTACCACGGCAGGCGCGTCCATGTAGGACGGATGTGACAATGTCAGGTTATAAAAAGCCACTGAAGAAGCTCGCTCTTGTTGCCTGCGCCAGGGATCTCCTCATTCATTCTTCACGCAGCCAGACATGACTATGGCGTCCCTGTCAGCCCGCGCCGTCGCCTTTGAGCGATTCCCATTTCAACCACCCAAGTTCCTGGACCGCTTATACGTTCGGCCTTCTTCCAGGACCAATTCCGCGCTTGGCGAATCACTCGACGAATCACCTGACGCGGATGAGTTCTTCGTCCGGAATCAGTTTGACCGCAGCATGAGAGAAACCTGCCACTTATTTGCGCAATCGTTCTACCCAGATGTTGAGATACGCCCGGTTCCGTCCCAGGGCTATTGCTCGTACACGCTGGCGGTTTCCAGGACTCACCTTCTCCAATTTCGACCCGAAAAGTATCAACTAAACGTCAAGGTGTGTGACGAAGCGAGAAGGGTCTATGGGAGCCTCGTTCCCCGGACGCAGTATTTAGGATGTTTCCCAGCTCGAAGCCCCGGTGACAGGGAGCCGCAGCTGCACGTCTACATCCAAGAGCGAATCCCCGGCATATCGCTCAAGGAGTTTCAGGCAACGACAAGACTAGATGGCGAGACGCAGATATTGTTCCGGAAACGGCTGGTCGAGGATCTCGCAGAGGTATTCGCCATCAGTCTTCACCACGGACAGTCGCAGGACGGTGCCGGCGAGGACAAGACCTTTCAGAAAGGAAAGGTTGGTGCGTCGCTCCGATGGCGTTTAGATATTCTCAAGGGGTTGCCCGACGCCACCTTGCGAGAGCGAGTAACTGAAGTCGCCTCGTCGATGGACCGCATCGAGAGCTTGCCGTGGTGCTTGACGCATGGCGACCTGGTCCCCGCCAACATCATGATCGACCCCAACACCGGACATCTCACGGGCCTCATTGATTGGGCCGAGGGAGAATGGCTGCCCCTGGGAGTGGCCCTGTACGGCTTGGAGGAGGTTCTTGGCTACGAGGACCCGGTGACAGGGTTCGCGTACCACCAAGAACACGAGCAGCTGCGAGAGGTATTCTGGACCCGGCTGCTGGGCCTGGCCGCCGCAGAGGCCTCGGAAGCCACCTGGGTGCTCAAGACGGCGCCCTCGCGCATCCTGGGGATATTCCTCTGGCGGGGCATCGCCTTTGACGAGGGCCGCATCGACCGCGTCGTCGAGCTCGGAAGAGACGACAGTGAGTTGCAAAAGCTGAAATTGTTTTTGGCGGCTCCAGGTCCTCCCGACGCAGCAAAATACCAGTAAACCCCTTCTTGACTTATACGCCGGACCTATCCCTCCAATATTAATTTGCATACCCTTGGGAGGTTTGGTAGCGATGGGGTGTTCAACTTTCTCTATTAACATATTTTTAAATGGTAAATACAAAGGTAATCTTGGCGTAAGACTGGATAATTAGAAACTTGATATATACACATATTGAATAAGACAACCTCTCTCTAAACCTGGAGCTTTTTTTTTTCTTTATAGTGGCCCCGTTTCTAGTGAATTGGATGAGAGGTAGTTAGTCATTGCCAACAGAAACAGCAAACCGGTGTAATTCAACTATTCGGTTGCAATCTTCTATGATATCAATATTGCCTTGTCTGGAAACGGACGTAGGACAGACATGGTGAGGCTATGTTTGGGTCTTCTTTGACACAGCCATGCCATCCACGCGGACGGCCGAACGCCGAGGTGGAGAATTATAGAGGAGCTGAATATTAGCTATTGATACATTCTTCGTTCCATCGAGAAACATGCGTGATATTTGGTAGATTCGAAAGTTCTAATGTTGTGGCATGACAATTGATTCGTAATCATTCATGGCTGAGATGAGTGGCCGTTCTGATTCAATTGTCACTCATTGCCGCGATAATCCACCGTGATCGCGTGGGCTTCGCCTTCTCTTGAGCTGCCCGCTCATCAAACCAAAGTACAGTCACCGCCAGAAGTTGCCATCTCATTATAGAGGCGCAGTGTAGGCCGTTACGCGGCACTGAGGATGTGAAGGATGCATCGATTTGTCACGAGCCCCAAGACGCCCAAGCCTGTGCCCCCTGCTACCACTGACGAGAAATTCTTATAACCGATGGGCGTCGGAAAGAATTATTATCTTGGCAAGCGAGGGATGTTATTCCCGGCTTCGGCTCCGAGAAGACCAGGGTCATCATCGCGGTTTACAAACGATGTTTTTGTTAGTGGCACAACCCAACAGATATACAGATACATCACCCCGTCTAGTTTTTTTTTTTTTTTTTTTTCAAACATAGCTGCAAGGAGATATAATAATAAGCAAATCATGCTGTAGCAGAGAGCAAAACCATTGGGCGGACACGATGCTTACCCCGTCCCCATTCCTGTTACATGGGGCGGTGTTTCTGTAAGAGATTCTTAAAATCCTCTGTAATAGCTTCAAATAATGGGGGCCATTGCTTTGTCTAGCGTAATGAACTGTGGGCATGATTGGCATAGCCCTATACGCCAGCTCTGGAGGCCGCATGCGCATCTGTTGGGCTAGTAATCTTCGTGCCTGGGAGGATGAGCCGAGAGGTTGGGTGACGACGCGTCCCTTTGGGGGCTCGCTAACATATGTAGGCAACTGTTTAACTTAATTCCCACCAGTTCAGCTGCGCCTTCCTGTGATGCTATTATCAGAGATGCCATCCCAGACTCGGTGGTTGAGGTTCCACAGAAGGATCGTGCAGGGGTGTCTCCGACGACAACCCCGGAAAATACGGGTGGGCGGTGTCTGACGACTTCATTTCTCGAACCGCACTAACACTGTAACGAGCAATGGAAGGATGTGTTTTCGGAACTCATCTCATGTTTCGGGGTGGAACTGATGGACGAGGTAGAGGTCACAACCCAAGTTACCCCAATCAAGTGTTGGGAAGGATGGATGCCAACATTGGCAATGATCTGGATTCTGGTGTATAAGTGCAGGCCTGAATCCGGCTGAAGTTTTGAGCTTGTTTAATATTCACTGTCAACCACCACCACCTCACCTACCGTTGTTCTTCATCTCGAACTGTATCATGTCAATCTTGCGGGCAACCATTGGCCTCATGGCTACCACGGCCATGGTTGAGGCCATGCCAAGCTTCCCCGGTGCAACTGTCGGTAATGGTTTCATGCACCTTCCAGTAAAGCGAGACTCTCGAGTTGTCGAAACAAAGATCACCAATCAACTGGAGCTCTACTCGGTAGAAAGTAAGTGATCTAATTCTCAATGACATGGCCAGGCCTCTACTAATACCCTCCCTTAGTTGAGATTGGAACCCCAGCGCAAAAAACACTTGTTTCAACCGACACCGGGTCTAGTGAGCTTTGGGTAAACCCAAATTGCAGTAGTGTCTCTGAGGACTTTGGGCAGCGAGCTCGTTGCAAAAAGGTGCCATATTTCAACGTGACCGAGTCGAGGACAGCACAAGGGCCTGGGGCATCGCAGAAAATTGTCTACGGCAGCCAGGGGGAAGAACTTACTGGAGTCGAATTGGACATGTATCTGGATACTGTAGTGGTTGGCAGTATGTTGATTCCGGTGTATATGGGGTTCGATGCAACTAACACTCGTCAGATGCCAACATTACTTCGCAACGTCTGGGCGTAACAACTGCGGCCCAGGGTCTCCCCTTTGGCATCATGGGCCTTGGCCCGGCACTGAGTGGTTGGGCCATCAACAAAACGTACCCGTTACTTCTCGACAACTTGTCACTACAGAACATCACAAATAGCCGAGCTTACAGTATTGGCCTTGGCTCCATGAATGACTCAACTGGGTCGCTCACCTTCGGGGGCATTGACACCAAGAAGTTCAGCGGAAAGCTCGCCAAGCAACCCGTTGTCAAGTCTGTCGATGGCAAGGCGCGGCTCACAATCGAGTACGAGTCGCTGAGCATTGCTTCCCCGGGAATTGGCTCCAAGACCTTTAATGTGACTAACAAAAATGTCATGATCGATAGCGGCAACACCTTCAGTAAGCTGGAGGCGAGTCTCGTGTCCGAGCTCTGGAACGTGACAGGTGCGACAGAAGGCAAGACTTCGGGATATCCTCTCGTAGACTGCAGTGTCCGAGAGCTCGAGGGCGGTCTTAAATTCGGCTTCAGTGGTGTGAACGTGACTGTTGCGTTCAGCGACCTGGTGTATGAGGTCGACAACATTTGCGCGCTAGGCGTCGTCAAGGTCGCGGACGGCGACCAGCAGATTTTGGGTGACTCTTTCATGAGGTCTGCGTATACGGTTTTCGACCTGGACAACAGGAACATCCATATTGCGCAGTACAGCAACTGCGGCTCCGAAGTCGTCACTATCGGCTCGGGTGAGAATGCCGTTCCTAGCCTGAATGGGGGATGCTCGTATAAGAATACGACATCTTACAAAACTGGAGACGCCCATGTGGCTGGCTTGTCTCCTCGGGCTGCCCTGTCTGCAGCTGCATTGGCCTCTCTTGCTGTGTTTTAGTAGGCACAAAGGATAGGCAGATAAAAGACGTTGGCACATGAATATACATGCTCGCCATAAACAATACCCTCCCGTATAACGGGCAAGGAAAATAAAACAACACATAGTTTGTTCCTGAATGTCAATAACATCTCCGTCCAGCCATGTCTTGTTGAGAGATGACGCAGGGTTATGAAGGCTCACATCAGCCCAGGTGATGTTTGGTCAGGCACGCTGACAACCACTGTGCAGTCCAGTCAGCCAAATCTCCCGGGAGAGGGTGGGAGGATGCAACACAAACGGCAAATGATGAAGAGATATTAAACATGAATAGAGAATAGGGAAAGTTGGAGATTTGAGTATGATACCAGACAAAACACCAATCAATATACATATTTTATTATTGCAACGAATGGGCTCTCATGTGGTGCCTGCAATGTAGGTATGAGTCCAACACCTCACCAATCCGGGCGGACAGAGTGAATAAATCAATCAAAATAAAACAATAACGAATCCCATGCCTATTACCTGACTTTACTATGACAAGTGGAGATGATGTTTGTGTTGTTGTCAGACCCCAATCTGCATATCGCCTGTTTAGAGGAGCCCGCTCATCCCAACTCCCGTTGCACTAGTCCAAAAGGGGCAACCATGACAGGGGAGTTTCAATCAGTATCCTCAACATTCAGAGCACCTGCCGTTTGGAAACCTCCACGCCTCCCCCAAACTAACGCCTGCCGCCACGCAAAACGCAAATATAAAATTCGACCCGGCGCCCGTCCAATCCTTTCCCCTCGACATAAACTCCCTCTTCGCAGCCGTCCACGACGCAAACCGCAGCCATGGCCTCCTCCTCCGCTAATCCCGTCCGAAAGCGCGAGCCTTCGACGCTCAACAAGGCCTACCTCATTTTCTACAACTTCTCGTCGGCCGTCGCCTGGAGTGTGGTCCTCGGCCGCACCCTGTCTATACTCGGCCTCCATGGCCCGCAATTCGTCTACCTCGGCGTTGGTGAATGGACCAAGTGGACGCAGACGATAGCTATCATGGAGATTCTTCACTCGCTACTTGGTATGTTCATGCCCCTCCCCTCCACTGCCCTTTTTCTGGCCTCCAGGTGTACAATACTGACCTCGACTTCTTCAGGTGTTGTCCGCGCCCCTCTCTTCACCACCCTGATGCAAGTTGCATCGCGTCTCCTCCTCGTCTGGCCCATCGTCGATGTCTTCCCCCACGTTGCCGTTTCCCCCTGGTACTCGTCCATGCTCGTTGCCTGGTCGCTCACCGAGGTCATCCGCTACTCTTTCTTCGCCCTCACTCTCTCTGGCTTCCAGCCCAAGCCTCTGACTATGCTTCGCTACTCGACTTTCTATATCCTCTACCCCATTGGTATTTCCAGCGAGTGCTCCCTCATCTGGAAGTCCGTTGAGTCCGCCCGAGAGCTTCACCCTTACTTCCCATACGCTCTGTACACCATCTTGGGCATTTACGTCCCTGGTAAGACATCCCCTAGGCTATAGAAGGTTCAGTGCCGTTACTAACAGCGATAGGCTCATTTATTCTCTTCACCCACATGATGGCCCAGCGACGCAAGATCATGCGTAACCTCAAGGCTCAGAGCGGCAAGTCTCAGTAGACGGCTCGTCTTTCTCCTTGTTCTCCCTCGTCTTTCTGGAAGAATAGAAAGGGGTAGATAAAATGGGGAAATGGTATAATGTGAAGGGAGGCAATTGCATGTATTATTATTGATAGAGATGAAAAGAAAACCGGCCGATAACGAATGGATATGAAAAACGTAAGGGATACAAGAAGGATTTATTGTTAACATCAGCATGGACTAAAATAATAATGCACCATTGACACATTCAATTAATACCTGCTTGGCCCAGTCATTCCTAGTCATTCCCAGTCCGTGAGATCCAGCACACATCGTCAACAGCTCTCAGGCTGGGGGAGGCGCCGGCACACCTTCGAGCAAGGGGCGGTCCTCTGTACTGGATTCGTACCAATCATTCTGTAGCCACTCTCCAATTAGTGCCGCGGCATCATGTGAGAGGGTCTGATATCCAGGGTTGTCATTTGGAGTAAACATGGCTATACAACTTGTCAGTCCGTCCAACTCTCCTCGGCTTCTTTAGCGTGCATGGTATATAAGAACTTACACGTGTGCGCCAACGTCTCATCAGTGGCCTTCTCGTTCACGGCCGCCTTCCACATGCCCCCGGGCTGGTTCTTGGGCAGGTTGCAAAACGTGCGGTCAGGGCCCAGCACCGTCCCGACCATGGACACCTGCTTCGCCGACGCCCCCTTCCCAAGCTGGGTATAGAGGTTGGCGAAGCCGACGCGGAGCTCCTTGTTCAGGTGCACCAGGAAGTTCACTCGCTTCTTCAGCTCCTCGGGCCGCGCGAGGCACCCGACGAACTCGAGGTGCGACGTCGCCCACGAGAGGCCCTCGGTGATGTGGTCGCGGTTCATCCACGCCGCGGCGCCGCTTGCCGCGACCGCCGCTCCGGCCCCGGCGAACATGGCCACCTTGCCCCATTTCTGCCATCCGCCGGCGGCGGCGTTGGACTGCGCCGGGGGAGCCGGCAGGGCCCCGGCCGACTTGGTGGCGGGGGCGCTGCCGGCCTGCGCAGCTTTGTTGGCGCCCCATAGAGACGCGCCGATGCCGCTGAACTGGGAGAGTGCGGTCGCGGCCTGCTGGGCCTGTTGGTAATGCCCCTCAGCGCCGTGTGCGACTACGCCGGGCGAGATGCCCAGGTACGGCGTATCAAAGGCCAGGACTCCCTGGATGTAAGGAAACATAAGGGAGTTGAAGGTTGGGGAATCGGGCTTCTGGATACCATCTTCTGAATAGATGGGCTTCTCCGACGCCAGCGCGATGAGCATCTCGGCGGCGACGATGCCGCCCATGGAGTGGCCGACGAGGACAGTCCGCACCGACGGCTCCACGGTCGGCGACGGCGTCCCAGCGGCCACCTCCAGGTCAATAACCTTCTCCTCCAGCCTGAGGAAACGAGGCCCGTGTCAGTGAAGGAAACAAGTGCATGCGTGCCAGCAAACCCTCCCCTCGATAGAGAGAGAGACGACTTACCAATCCCGAAACCGGCTCACGCACTGCCCCAGGTCCCCCCGGGTCTCGTACTTGGGATACACGAGCACGCGGACATTGACTTTGGGCAGAGCCCGGCCGACCAGCTCCGCGAGGTCCTTGGTGAACTTGTTGTGCAAGCCAAACGTGTCATCGCCGCCCTGCCGAACAATCTCATCAGCCCTATGTGTCTTCTCTCATACAGCTCCCTGGTGGGCGCTCCTCCCCCTCCTCGGGGCTGTCCCGCATGTGGGAGAACTAGCCTTGAAGCCGTGGATAAAGCACAGTAATAGCGTCTTCCTCATTTTTGCGCATTAATTTATCAACTCTCGAATACAGAAAAATACTGCGGTGTGCGTAGTTGCAGAAAGTAAGAAAGAATGTGGATAAACGAGGCTGTGTGGCGAAGGCTTGATGAAGCGTGACATGCACCGAGGAAGCCCAAACACCTGACCATCATCAATCTACTCAACGCACTCAAAATAGCAAAGTCATCATACTTGGATGGACATTAACAATTTGCTGGGAAAATGATCAAGTTTTAAAGACTACATAATGAATTACATTGGCGGACGAGTCGCGCTCATATCAACATCTATTAGAATACACTTTACTTTATCTAGACACACAGAGCGACTCGTTTTGCCTTTTGCAGGCTCGACGGCGCCCAGTGTCTTCCCTCAGAATTACTCCAAGGCTCGACCCTGGGCAATCCATCATTGTATGGTATTTAATTCCCGCTTCTTCCCCTTTCCCAGAATTCACGTGCATGACACCTGTCCTGCCCAACGCCTTTACATATATCATCAAAAAAATCCCCCCAAGAAAACTAGTCTCGAATGGTCCTGATGATGCCCCGATAGCTCGCGATGCCATGGTGGCTGCATCAACCGCATCAGTCCTCGTCGCTCTGAGCGGCGGTACTGCCACCATTTTGCTCCTTTTGCTCCTTCTGCTCTTTCGAGCTACTCGATATCAACTTGATTCGGGTTCCGCTTGGCTGCGGTGTGCCGCCACTGCCAGAGGGGGCCACCGAGCTGTCTTTGCCTCCCTCCTCCAGTTCTTGAAGCTCGGGGTGCGCAGCCAATTCTTCCTGATACTTGTTGTTGAAGAACTCCTGTCAAGTTGTTAGCATGCATGCAATAATTAAAGCTCAAAAGAACATGGGAACTTACCAGCATCGTCTTCGCATCCTGGTAGAGGATGCTTCCATCTTCATTATATGTTTGGCAGTTGCTCATCATCAACTCAAAGTCCTTCCGCAGGCCGCTGAGGCTGGTGTACTCTTCCTTTTTGATGCGCGTCGAGATTTGATTCATGCAGATGGGGTTGGTGATGATGACATAGTAGTCGGCGTAGTCGCGCTTGGGAGGCAGCTTGACGAAGGGTCCGATGATGAGTCGCTTTCCTGCATCCGACTCGTCATCCTCGGCGGGTGGATCGATTTCGTCGACTTCGAGATTCATCAGAGCATCATAGAGCGATCGCAGACTCTTCTGGAGCACCTCACGCTTCTCTGGCGGCACTCGCGAGTCGTTCAAACCCACTTTGCTCGGTCTTCCTTGAGGACCGCGGCGCTTCTTAGCAGGTGGCTCCTCGCCCTCCTCGGCCTTTCGCTTTTCGTTCTTGGTACCAGGCTTACGGCCACGCTTCTTGGGAGTCTCAATTTCTTCCGTGCTGGCTCGGCTCGGTACTGGGGATTCCTCCCCGGGACCTGATTTCTTGACCCTGTTGGCCTCGCGCTTGTCCTTGCGAGCCTGTTTACGAGCTGCGGCAGCTTCAGGGCTGTCATCGTCATCGTCCACGGCCATGAGCCACTGCTCTTCGGTCAGGCCGTCATCGTACCGCACCTTGGTTCGCTCACGAGCACCACGGCCGAGAACAACCTCCTCGGTATCTTCAGAGATCGGGTTGCCATCATTCAGATAAATTTCAGGCAACTCCTCCTCGCCCATGAGTCGCGGTTTGCAGCCCGGCTTGTTACCATATGCGGACTCCTTCTGTCGTTCTTCATCCATCTTCTGGAAAACAACCATCTCTTCATCACTACGCGCGAGCAACATGTTCAATTCCTCATCCTCCATCTCCTCCTGCTCGCCAGATTCAGCCATATCGGCCGTCTCGAGCAGCGTTCGAAGCATGGCGTCTCGATCTGTTTCAGAAGACTTGTTATCGAAACGACCAGCCTGAATGACCTTGCCGTCCATGTCCAATTTGAAACGAGCTCGCTCAAGAATCTTCTCTTCGACAGAGTTCGAGCTGATGAGTCGTAGAATTCTGACTTCGTTCTTTTGACCAATACGATGGGCACGATCCTGGGCTTGCAAATCCTGGTGAGGATTCCAATCAGAATCGTAAATGATGACAGTATCGGCAGTTTGCAAGTTCAGACCAAGACCACCAGCACGTGTCGATAGCAAGAACATGAAGTACTTAGAATCGGGAGCGTTGAATTCTCGCAAAAGATCAGAACGTTCGTCAGACTTGGTCGTACCATCCAATCGAAGGTATTCAACACGTCGGTATCGGAGATAGTCTTCCATAATGTCCATAATCGCAGTCATTTGGAAGAACATCAGGACACGATGACCCGTTGCCTGGTACTTGGGGAGAATTCTGTCCAGCAACTCAAACTTTCCGGCGGTTCTCCACAAGAGGTCGTTACTGATGTTCATGGGGTTCATCACGTTCTCGACAACATCAAAGACGAAAGGATGGTTACAAAGCTTTCGCAGTTGCATGATCATGTTGCTGAGACCACGAGCACCGGTCTTGCCACCCTTGCCATCGCTGACAACCAGCTTGTTGTGGGTGACCATTTGCTTGTAAAGCCTGGATTGAAGAGCAGAGAACTTGCACTTGATGACCTTTTCGGTCTTGTCGGGAAGGTCCTTTTCGACATCCTTCTTGAGACGACGAAGCAAGAATGGTCGCAACACCTTGTGCAGACGGCGAATAACGAGAATCTGCTCTTCTTCCGTGAGCTCCATCTTATCCTGACCACCAGTGTTTGCAAAGGGAGTATTGAACCACTCATCGAACGTCTTGACGGACTTGAAGATGTTTGGCAAGACGAAGTTGAGCATGGCCCACAATTCTGCCAGGTTGTTCTGCAGAGGAGTACCGGTAAGAATAAGTCGGAATCGGGTGTTATAATATTGTGAGATGGTGGCACTGAGCTTCGAGTTTGTGTTCTTCATACGGTGACCTTCATCAATGATCATGTGGAACCACTTGATCTTGCTCAGAATAGGTCGGTCCTTGATGATGTATTCATAAGTGGTGAGAAGCACCTGGAATTTGCCTTGTCGGATCTTATCCTGTTGTTGCTTACGAGCGTTGGGAGGACCCTTGTAAACAACACGGGCAACTGAGGGCGCCCACTTCTCAAACTCGAGGTTCCAGTTGGTCAGAGTACTGAGTGGCACAATGACCAAGTAAGGGCCAGGCTGCTGCTTTCGCTCAATCAAGTAGCAGATCAAACTAATGGTCTGGATAGTCTTTCCGAGACCCATTTCATCAGCCAGAATACCGTTCAGGTTGTTGTTGTAGAGTGAGATCATCCACTGGAGACCCTTGATCTGGTACTCCTTCAGTTTTCCACCAACCAGAATGTTAGCCTGCTCAGTGACCTCTTCTCGGATACGATGTGCGACAGCATAGTAATCAATCTTCTTGCTCCCCTCTTCATCTTCGTCGACTTCTTCCTCCTCTTCAACAAAGGTTTCAGTCTCGTCACCGTAACGCTCAGCGGCCTCACGTTGCTGAGCCTTGACGGACGAGGCAAGCTGGTGCAAGAAGCCATCAGTCTGTCGAAGCAAGTGGGTAATACGGGTATCCTTGGCTTGGTCAAGCAACTTGAGATAGGCCTCTTCATCGTTGGCCTTAAGGGCCTGCAGACGTTGCTTGGCGGTTCTCTCAATGCGCTTCTGCTCTTCCTTCTCAATATTGAAGTGCTGGGAGTACACGATACGGCTGAGCTTGTGGGACTTGGTGCGCTGAGCAGTAGCAGACTCTTGGATCTCCTGTCGGTGGCTGTAAATGGCGCGAAGGAAGTCCGTGTGCTTCTTCTTCTCACGGTTCTCGCGGGCATCCCGTTGCTGCTTCTCAAGCTTCTCGGTAATACGCGCTTCCCGAACATTCTGCTTCTTCATGCGTCGGTAATTAGCCCGATTAGTAGTCATGGCCAGGTTGTCGTAATGTATCATCTGACGACCGATCTTATCACGAAGAGCCCGCTGTTTGGCGTACAGCGCCAGGCTCTTCATTTCAATGATCGCCTTGCGCTTGAGGGTATCATCGGCCTCCAGGTTGTCCTTGGACGAGTCCCAGTGAGCAAGGTCGCCGGGAAGATTCTTCAGCTCAGTGTAGCGCTGTCTCATTCTGTTTGAGATGACAATTTCCCGCTCCCAACGCAGGTGGTCAAAGTCAATGCCAGTGGGAAACACGCCGGGGATGAACCAGCGGTTCTTGCGCTGGGAGTGATCGAAATATTTGATGGATGGGCGGATCATGCTAGTTCCGTAAGGCGACTTGACTGTCTTGAATGTGTGAGCCTTGGGAGTGAGAGAGCTCTCGTCTTGTGGAGTAGCCTCAGGGCCATTGGCCTTGCCAGCATCAGGACTGGGCTGATGGGCCTTCGACGGGGCGTGGGCCAGGCCGGCATCTGAAGGGGCAGCTTGTCTGCGCTGACGCTGGTTAAAAATGGCCTGCTGCAATTGCAGCGACACGCCAGCGTTCTTGCCAAGAAGCTTGAAGGCGTGAATCTGCTGTCTGAGCAGGGCGAGCTGCTGCTGGCTGAAGTGGTTCGGCGAGGACGCGTTAGAAGGTGAGTTGCCTGTTGAGGCTGCGGCAGGTTGGTTTTGGGTCGGCATCGCGGAGGCACCGAGGGGGTTCTGAGGAGGCTGCGTTGCCTGGGGTGTGCTCTGTTGGGGACGGGGAGGCTGGACACCGTTGACGGGGGCGCCATTGCTCGCGTTTTGCATCTGCTGCTGTTGCTGCTGCTGCTGGAGATGCATGAACTGTTGCTGGTTTCTGCGCATATTATGCTGCTGTTGGAAGTTCATCAAAAACTGAGAGGCCTTGATGTACTCGGGGTCCGTCGGCGGCACGCCCTGTTCTTTCATCTGCTTCAATTTCTGACAAGCCAGTTAGCAAACACGGTGACGACGACGATATGACGCGATAAATAGGCAGGAAAGCTGATGGACGCGTTCGTGAACATACTCGAAACACTTCTTCGGCCTGTTGCTTCGTCGCGCCTGCCGGCATAGGCGCGCCGGGGTGCTGAACAGCCGGGGGAGCTTGCACCGACGCCATGGTGATGGATACTGGTGCAGGACACGGTGGTCCTCGGGTGTCTACGATCCAATAACTGATTCGATATAGTAAAAGGAGCTATTAGAAGTGCATGTCGAGCGTGGTCGTTGTGGTTTAGGATCGGTTGTCGCGCAAAGTGTCAAAGCGTGCCGAGGGTCGCGAAAACGAAAAAAGAGTGTCGAGAAGAAAACCTGGACTTGAGGGAGCGCGTCGAGGTCGTGGACAAAGGCAATGGATGGCGAATGGCGGTCGGTGCCGTCGAGATGCTGGCAACACGTCGTGGATGCGCGTGGGACAGCCTCAGCGTTGACTATAGGCGCACAGAAGATGCGGAGCGCCGCGTGGAGGAGGAGAGAACGGGTGGACAGGCGAAGAGAGCCTGCGAAATGTCGAGGGCGAAGGGAAAAAGTGTGTTTTGCGGCAAAGGGGCGCGTTGGGGCCGGTGCCGGGGGCCGAGGCGGCGTGCAAATCGCGTGCAACACGGATTTGGCGAGTATCGAGATGGGAGCCGATGGTTTGAAAGGGCCCTGGCGATTTTTTGGATGCGCGCGCTGGCCGTTTGATGATGGGAGGGTGAAGGGACATACACAGCTGACAAGAGAGCGGACTAGCAAAAACACCCACAGCAGATCTCATCACGCTAACGCGCGAGCGAATGGGCGGCGAGTGCCGCCTCAGGCAGCAACAAACCACATTTCACTCGATAATTGCTTACGTGCACGTGACCTCCCGCCCGTCATGGCCATCCTCCAAGACGGAAAAAATGCCCTTTCTATTCTGTAAAAGTTGGGGCATGGCGCCCAAATAAAGTATACAAGCTAGCAGTAAGCCATGAATTACGAGAGAAATACCGTCCTGTTGTTTTGGGCTGGGTTTAGATTATTCCTGGGGGGGGGAAGAAGGCGGCAACTCGTCCACATTCGTCCTGCGTAGTGGCTCCAGCCGCGTCCCGGCGTTTTTACGAGGATCTTTCACAAGCCTTACGGTGACAGGGCGTTCTCGTCCGATACAGATAACCACCCAGCGCGTTTGATGCTTCATCTTCTTGCCTTCTTCTTATCGGGCCCCTCGTCCTCCTCGTCGCTTAGTTCTGCATATTGGGTTTGGGGTTGCGTCTTACTCCAGGCCTTGGTGAACATGGGATCACTCTGGGCCTTGTCAGCATACTTCAACAAAGCTTCGCGCGGATCCTCGTGCAGCATGCGCGCGAGCGGGATGTTCTCGGCAATGTGCTTCTCGTCGGGCTGGTTTTTGTGAAATGGCGTCTGCTGTGGAATGACAGGTCGTCGTGGGTCTTTCGATCTGCCGGAGGCCGTGAGTCCAGACTTTCGCGAGGTGGGCATAGCACCCGGGGTGACAATCGAGTCACCAGACAAACCAAGAGTTTGGTCCATCGTGAGTTCGGGGTTATCGTCGATATGGCGTTTCTTGGGGGCCCTCGACATGACATCTACCGCACCGCGACTCGACATCGTAGGGTTATAGAGAACATGGGTTTCTGAGTTAGCCGAGCCTGTGATGATCTGGTTAATCTTGGGGTGCCAATCCACGGTAATGAGGGGCGATCCAGGTGTGATTGGAGTGACGTGTTCTGCCCTCAAGTTGCCTGGGTTAAGAATGTGAAGGTGGCCGGTAGCAGAGCCTGTAATGATGCTTGTCGAGTTGGGTGCGTATCGAATGTTGCTGGTCGGGTAGTGATCCGATGTCGAAGTGTGAGAAACCGTAACAAGGGGCTTCGTGAACTTTCGAGTATCCCAGAGCTTAATCAAGTCATCGCCGCCGCGAGTTACCACCATGCGACCATCTGCAGAAATGTCGATGCCGCCCGTCCATGTTTGAGGTTTGTGAGCATCCCGGATTTCCCCAGCGGGGCGCGAAAATGGGCTGTTGCCGCTATACATGACAAGCGAGCCATCCAAGGCGGCAGCGACGAGAACATTGTTGCCGCCTTGTGCGGGAGTGCCCCATGCTACCGCCGTCATTTTGGTACGGCCAGCAGCGCCCGCAGCCTTTGACTTGAAAACAATCACCTCCTTTTGGGATCGCTTGTTGTTGATGTCCCAAATTCTCAGTGTGCTGTCCGTTCCTGCTGTAATACAGACGTTCTTGTCGGTGGGGTGCCAGGTTCCTGTCGTGATTTCGGAAATGTGACCCTTGGTGTTGTGCATATCTCGTAGATACATGTCGCCCTTGACAAACTCGGTCAAAATGTCGCCGTCTCGGGACATAATCTTGGCCTGTGGATGTGCAGACACACATAGGAACACGCCGCCGGAAAGTGGGTTGAACTGGACATGGTGAACCGGGTGAGACTCGGAGCTGGCAGCGGAGGCTTTCGTCTCGTAGGGATCGACGGTTCTGAATGCTCGCAAGGTGGTTGGTGTCATAGAGGCAAAGTCGTGGAGCTTGATGGAGCAATCCAAGGATCCCGAAGCCAGACGACCTCCAGCAGGATCGAGAGAAACCGCCGTGACGGCGCGATCGTGGGTCTTCAGGACCAGTTCATGAGAAATCGGAAACTCGTCTCCATCATCTGAATCGTCGCTGTCGCTGTCGCTGTCGTCGCTATCTTCATCGCTAGAATCCTGTGTCTTCGCTTCCTTCTGTTTGCCCTTCCCAGCGCCGTCGTTCGAGTTGACATTTGGAGCCGTTTCGCTCACCACTCTTCGGCTTCGGTTGATTTGGGCCGCAATATCGGTCTCCTTGGACTTCTTGCCAAACGAGGTTGGCAAGAATGCTCGCATAGGGTCATCGGGAGCCAGGTCGGGACCCTCAATCTCGAAGTCATCGTCGGAACTCATGGTGGGCGAGCCTCTGGCGGGCGCCACAAATATAGGGAAGAGGAGAAGGGGGAGGCGTGGGGGGGGTGCGAGGTATGGCGAGATTTATTACTCTGTCGTGTGGGCGGAAAGCGGCTTTTGTCATCCAGGTGTTGGCGCCGGGCTGGCCTTTGGGTCGGGATGCTTTGCACACCACCCACCGCCCCGTTTATTTTAGGTCGATTTGCGGGGGGGAATGGAGGTCATCCCATTGACAACACCTCACGCCGCCAATTTCCAGACCGCTCCGTTACTGTCTCTCATCAACGCCTTCAGCACGCAGCTTGCTTTTTGTATATGTTCCAGTTTTGTGCTTCGTAGTCACACCGTCCGTTGTATTCCAAGTTCCTTAATTGCTGTTTCAACCCAAAGCACGATTGCCTCATAGTTGTTCCGCAATTAATTGCGAACTGAGAGAATGTTACAGTTGGGAATCTCCAGTCCCCCCAATGCACGTCATCCCACAGGAAGACCCTTGCCACCCTTGCATTTAGGCACACCGCGTCTTGTCCAGTTGGAACCGTGCCTCAAGGTAAAGAGGGCCTCAACGGATGAGGCATGCTCCGCATGTGGCACCCAAAGCCCTGCTAGATTCTCGCTATGTGTCGTGTCTACAACCCCTCAACGACCTAATGCAATCACTCACGAAACCCAATGCGGCCGTCTGCACACAAAGGAGCCCGTCATAGGATATATGTGGGTAATTCGTTCATGGTCAGCGTAGGTAGTGAGGCTAACCCAGCTTGCCGGCTTTTCTTTTCCAGCAGATCAGTGTTCTCGCAGACACTTCCTAAACACGCCATAAATGCGAAATACGGGCGGTGTGATGCCAGGGGAGGCGTTAATATGATTGAACTTAACCAGGGACAGGTTTAACACTCAGGTGCCAAGCAAGACCTGGGGAGGGGACGTAGACGACAGTCGCAATTTTGATTGGCTCTTTTCTTTCATAGATCACCTCCCAAGACTCCTCCCCTGGCCTGGCGGTATTGGTCCAAACTTTTCCAGGTGGGGTTCCCGCTTGTCTGCCTATCCAGTCGCGTATGACGCGGGCTCACATGTCTACTTTAGCCTTTCAAATTCCATCGCCGCCATTGTCGCCGAACAAAACATGGCTTCAGATGATCTTATGGACGAGGATGAGCAATATGCCTCCTCTCAAGATTCCGATTTCGCCCCAGATGCCGGTGCCGAACAACTATCCGACCAATCCGACTCAGAAGACGACGGCGAGAAGCTATCCAAGAAGCGAAAGACGACAGACAATAAAGATGCTGAGGATGCTGGCTACAACAACTCTGGCGACGAGGCAATCATAAAAAAAGGTGAAAAGCGTCAGAAAAAGGCCAAGGCGAAGGGTCACCACGACGACGACGATGAAGGCGGCGAGGGCGGTTTAGTCAAAACTCGACGGCAACGCGCAGCCGAGTAAGATGAACCTCGGTCAATTCTGGCAATTGCATGCTGATTTAAAATAGAAAAGAAGAGCGCAAGTATATCGCCAACAATGAGCCCGTCACGGTCGATGTCGATGCCCTATGGGCGCAAATGATGTCCGGAGCGACAACCAGCCCGACTGAGGGACAGAAAGAAACCGACAAGTCCATTGCAGTCCTCAGCGATGGAAAGCAAATCGATTCTAGCGCTTCCGGTAAGCAATCAGAAATGATTCGCATCAAGCGCACCTACAACTTCGCCGGTCGAGTTCATACGGAGGAGAAGATGGTTTCCCGCGACTCGGCAGAAGCCAAACTCTGGTTGGCCTCGCAAAGTCAAGAGGCATCCGAAGAGGAGCCAGTCAAACGCGCCACGAGGAAGGCGTTCCGCTCTGCTTTTGAACCTCTGACTGATCCGCTCCCGCAGCGTGTCGATCTCAACCTCGGAATGGCAGCCCGCATGCAAGCCGGCCAGGAAGCAAGAGCAAAGAAGCTAAACACTGTAGAAAAGAGTCGCATGGATTGGGCTGGCTACGTGGACAAGGAGGGCATCAAGGACGAGCTCGAGCTTGCGGGCAAGTCGAAAGATTCATACAACGCACGAGAAGACTTCCTGGCAAGAAGCGAGGCCAGGAGGGATGAAGAGTCGAGGAAAGCAAGAGTGGCCGCTCGGGTCTAACAAAATAGTCAGGACAGGCAGTTCATTAGTGGCGTTTTGGGATATGATACCTCGGATTGGTTTCTCATAGGAGTTATGGCTTAGCTTGCCGTGGATGCACTTCATCCGCCATTTATGCATCGCATCACACGATTTGGACATCAGCCAAAATAGAGATGGCGATTTTTTGAGGACGCAGATAGATACAGCAGGAGTCATGGTTACCACTAGACGGTAATGAGAACAACTGAATCGGTTTCAGATGCAAATGCCCAAAACCGGCGAAAGATCTAAAAGGCCACCAATTCATGAATGTAAAGCGATTCAGGAATCATCTGTGTCAAGACAAATGGGCAATCTCTGTTTAACAAGGTCTTGTTTTTATTATAGTGCTACTACGCCCTCGATGAGAAAAGGAAGATGACCAGTGATAACATACCTATTGCAAATATGATAACCTAGCTGCTGTCGTGCCTATCGCCAGCGCTGTGGGGCAGCCTTGCATCCCACCACCACAAGGCTGAGCGCCAGAAGGCCAAAAAATTTCGGGCGTCGCAGTCAATTGCCAGCAGCCAGCAACCAACAACAACATCACCCTCCACACCGAAATTTCCTTCCCAATATGGCCGTCCTCGGAAAGCGCAAGGCGCGAGAGGCGCCCTCCGTCTCAGAAGATGACGCAGCCGCCATTTTCCGCCGCCATTTCGAATCGCAATTTCTACCGCTGGCCGGCGCGAAGGCGAAGCCTGCCAAAGCTGCGGCACCAACCGACGAAGTTGAGGATGAAGAGAGCCACGACGATGACGACGACGACGACGATGAGGATGGTGACGCCGATGAAGCTGGTGCTGAAGAATGGGGTGGTCTTTCAGAGGACGAGTCCGAGGTCGACGAAGGTTCGTCACAAATGCTTGGGCGTGGGATGGGAAGTTTTGCTAACAGGCTCAAAGCCCCTACGATAGAGGTCGTGGATCATTCCAGCACCCAAATATCCAAAACTACAGTCATGTCAAAACGAGAGCGCAAAGCATTCATGGTCCGTCTCCCCCCTATATATCCGCCAACGGTATTATTATTAACATGTGACTCCAGTCCTCCCGCGCGCCCGACCAAACATCATCAACCGCGGAAACGACCATCACCACAACATCATCAACCTCCTCCGGCCTCCCCGAAGATGCACCGTCACTCCTCGCACAAGATCTCGAGCTTCGCCGTCTGCTGGCCGAGTCACATCTCCTCGCCCCCGCCCTTGCAGCGTCTGGCACTCCCATCACACCAAAGGCCTTTGCGGCTGGACGAACCCGCCAAAAGGCGACCGATCTCCGAGTCCAGGCCCTCGGCTCCAAGATGTCTATCCACAAGCAAGAAAAGATGCCAATGAACATGAGGAAGGGAATCGTTGCAGCTGCCGGTGCCCGTGAGGCCAAGCGCAGAAAGGAGGCCAAGGAGAATGGCATCATCCTTGAGAGAGAAACCGGCAAGAAGTCTAAGCAGAGAAGGAAAGGACGAGACCTCGGCGTTGATCGTCCAGGAGTGGGAAGGCTAAAGGGTGCTGAGCTGAGGATAAATGAGAGAGATGTCAGGAAGATTGAGAGCGGAAGGGATACTTTCGGAAGGAGGGGGAGATGAGGCGCTTCAACCCTCAAGATCAAGACGGACAAGTGATCATCCTCAGCAGGGTTCAAGTTGTGGATCAATTTCCAAAGACATATGTATTAGATACTTCACAAGCTCGTATCACGGTGGGACAAAAACGTATAGCATACTATGTTTCATTTGGGTGTGTTCAAGACACCTTGTAAAGCAAACATATTGGCCTGGCCTTGGAGACGTCCAAGGCTTGCCACCTCTTCTGTGAAAGTCAAACGCAACCATATATACAGGTGCATTGTTTACACATTCCTCCAAGTCACAGCTCAACACCCCTCTCCACTTGGCTTAAAGCCGACTATGGACTTATTATATCCATTCCAGCAGTCCAAGTCCATATCTATAGGGTTGTCTCCTTTTTCCCTCCGAAAACGCTCTGAAAAAAATGATAAGACATAAAAATGAACAAAAGAAAAGTCCGGTTAGGACGAGTATAAAGCACCCCCATTGAGATTCTCCTTGAAAGATTGAAGCCATAAATCCTCTGTAGTCATAACCCAGAAAAAAACAAATTGCAAGTCGTACCGTGAGTCCATTACATCATACCACTAGCGTTGATAGCTGCCGGCTGGCTGATGGTCATGGGCATGCTAAGAGTTTGAAGGCTGTTGAAGGATTGTGAGGGTGCCATGGAGCTTGGCGCGGGCATTCCGTTCGAAGCGGGAACCACCTCATGAGCAGCGGCGTTGAGAGAGCCAGCCACATAGGCGTTGTCAGAGGTAGGAGAAGCCTCTTCAAGAGAACCAAGGTGGTCCTCTCCAGAGAATTCTTCCTCGTCCTCGCCCGAGAGGTTGAAGTTGCCCTCGCCTCCCTCTTCACGACCATGGGTTCGCTTGTGTCTGTAAAATGATGAGTTAGCCTCAAATATCGACATTGGATGATGTTATACTGGGCTGAGACGGAATAGATGGAAATAAAACAACAAAGAAATGGGGTGGCATACTGGGCAAGGTTGTCTGATCGGGAGAATGCTTTGCTACAATGGGGGCAGATGTAAGGCCTCTCCTGAGTATGTGTCCTCACGTGTCTAAAACTATGGTCAGATTCTTTGCAACAGATTATGTGTACAAAGAAAAGTAGGTGTTCTTACCGCTTGAGATGCTCGAGACGCTTGAAAAGACGACCACAGGTAGGGATGGGGCAGGAGTGAGACTTCTGAGGGTAGGGTCCAACCTCCATAACGGTGGCGGAACGAGCACGACGAACAACGCCGCCAGGAGCGGGAACGGACCGTCTGTCGTTCATGGAACCATCACCAAGTTCGTCACTGTTCAGCTGAGGAAACTCCTGGTGTTGCATACCCATGGGGTTGGTGGCAGGGCTTCCCTCCACAGTGGACAGAGGGGTGCCATGTCGAGACATGTCAACCATATCCTTGTGGTGCTGGCTACCCACCGACACAGCTGAGGCGCTGTAGGAAAGACCTGGGGGCGAGTTATCCGCAGACTCGTCACCCTCAGCCAGGGGTCCTACGGAAGCAGAGATCGATCTGCGCAGTTCAGAGGGACGGTGAGTCTGGGCTGTGGGAGGGGCAGTCGTTGTGGCAATTGCCGACATAGATGGGGGGATGGATGAACGCCGTCTTCTCTGTTTATATGTCGGCGAACCTTCGATCACAGAGTAGACGTTGTTTGTACCATAGGGACGGGAGAACTGGGGTCCAGCAAGGTTGGAAGGGGGAAGCTGGACGACGCCGTTCAGACCGTTCATACCGGGCATGTGGTCAGGGATGGCCGAGTAAAGACCGGTCTCCTCGTTGGCAATGTACGCAGGCTCAGCCGAGATTCCAAGCGCCTGCTGGGGAGGCGTAATGGGCTCAAAAGAAATACCGCGGTTGCTGTAATCCTCGTACTGCGAGGAGACGAAGGAGGGGGCGGGAGAGTACTCGAGGCCATAGGCCGGCATGGAAGCATGGCGCTGGTGGCCCTGGGTGATGGGCACACCATTCTGGTTGTACTGAACACGGGTGTAATCAGGCTCCCTCTTAACCGGGACCGGTTGGGCCATCTGGGGAGCTACCGCCATGGTTCCATATGGTACCATTGCGTCCATCCCCTCCGCCAAAGGGGGCATGGACTGGGGCATCATGGTGGGTGGGGGAGGCATCGAGTCCATCGCCCTCATAACTGGGGACGTGGACTGGCTCTGGGAAAAAGACGCCTGCTGAGCGCTGAACGACGAGGAGTTGGCTTGTTGAGCCTTGGTCAATTGCTCGTAGAGCGACTGGGACGAGTCGTACTGGAAGGACAAAGCAGGCTCGCTGACGGCAACGGTGGTGGCTTCCTGGCCCATCTTCTCGCGCTTCAAGTCTCGCTCAAGGGCGTCAAGGAACAGGCGGTCATGAGGCACGCTGTACCAGTAGAAGACCTTTTGCTTCTTCTGGGTTCGAATGCAGTTGTTCTTGTACAAGAAGTCGAGGAAAGCGCTCTTGGGCTCTTCCAGAGAGGCATCAGTTCCGGACTTGAGGTTTCGCAAGTCAGAGAAGATGCCTTCCTCAAACTTCTTGGAGTTCTTGACGGGTCGGCCAAAAGCCTGGAATCGGAAAGACAAGCATCGAACAATATCAGTACCAGAGATGTGGAAGAGATTGTTCCATAGCACGCAAGACACATATTCGCCGGTGGGTAGGAGGAATCTGCGGATGTATTGATCTGGCTGCCAGTCGACGGGAGCAGAGATGAGGAAGTACTTGACTGTGTGTGTTGTCAGTTGGCGTCGCTGCGGCAATTTAGCATAAGAGAAAACCTACGATTGTCAACCTGCTGAAGCGCGACCTGGGCGTCGTGGGGCAGAGCCTGCTGGGCCTCAGTGCTCAGCATAAACGTTTCCGGTTTTTGCGGAGCCATGTTGGGGTTTTGTGAATACATGATGCGAGATTGTGATGGGTTGTCGGAAGAAGACGTGACCTGCGACGGTCAGTCCGGGTGGGAGCCCAAAAAAGGCTGAAGGTTGTCGACAGAATGCGTAAGTTGACGACTCAATTGAATCGCGGGGCTAACTGCTACTGCTAATAAAGTCGATGTGGCTCGTGTATATTCGCGTTGGTATTGCGATGATGCGAGAATGGTCGAGGCGCAGCCTGTAACCAACGTGGTTGATGAGATGATGCGTCTTGACCAAAATTCGAGACCAGCCCGGAATAATGGAACGGATGCGCAAGGCGATTCAAAACCCAGTCACTGCTTCAAGCGAATGATGCTGGGCGAGTCGAGTAGAGTACCGTCAAGGTGTTCGCGATGGGAGGGATGGAAGCCAAGTGTTTCGCGCGCGACAACGAGCGACAGGGCGATTAAAGCTGTATGCGAACAGGGAAATAATGAAATAAAAAATAATAATTCGACAGGGCCGATAGGACGATGCACATCAAGCAGTCAACGACCTCGTGGTGATGGAAGAACGAAGGACGGCTAACGCGTGAGGGGAGATGAGCGTCGGCGGCGTCGACGGCCTGTAAAAATGAAAAGAGAAAGCAACGATGTCGAGGGCGACTCCGGAATGGGGCGCGGAGACGGTGGAGCGAGGGGGGGAGGGAGGAGAGGAAAGGGAGAGAAATGAAGGGAAAATAAAGAAAACGACAGAGGAAGAGATTTCAGAGAGGAACAGAAAGGGCAGCGAGCGAGGACGCTGGGGGTTTAATGAGTTGTGTGGTAGCGTCGACGGCCGGCGGGAGGGCACAAGAGGTACTAAGGCCAAGGTGTGGTCACTGGGTACCCAGGTACCTTGTGCATAGCGAACGGGGAACGGGGAAGGTGGGCTTGGGGGGGGACGGTAACCTTACCTTGGCGCAAGCAAGTGCGAGTGAGTAAGAGTGGGCAAGTAGTGGGTGGTGACCGAGAGCCACCCACGCACGGTGCTTTTTAGGGGACAAGGTGGCATAGCGGGACTCCAGAGACCCCCGGTAAGGCGGGAGAGCATGCCGCAATGGCACAACGAGCACAACTCAACGACAGCAGCGGGGCCTGGCAGCGCACAACTCAACTAGGCAAGTACACAGTTCAGAGAGTGGAGGTACTTTGCATCATGGCGTCCAACAAGGCATGGAAGATTGTACCCTATGTCTCTCCCTCCACAGTGTCAACACACGAAAACTCTACCGTGGGACTCGACGTCGCGCGAGCAGCAGTGCTAAGCGATTTTAGCTGCAGTTTCTTTCTACGGCGCCAGATTACATCCTGGGAAAGTTGGAGAGTGTGCCATTCCCATCCTTCGGCGTAGCCCAGACTCCCCTCCTTTTCCTCACGTCCATGGCTGTGCCGTCCACACCTCACCTCGTCGCTTGCTTTCTGGTCTGGATGCCTGTGGCTCCGGAGCACCTCTCAACTCTGGGGATGCGACTGATAGGTCCCTCGTACCCCGAAAAAACGGGGCTGCTTTGCTTCCGACCAGGGAGGGGGGGAAGGGCATGGGCATGGCATGGCGTGGTCCATTCCCAGGGGTGTGATGCTCAAACCAAAGACTCTTTGTTTCTTGGAGCGCCGCGGGTCGGGTCCTCCCAGGAGGAGGCTTGTGCCCCTTCCTGTGCCAGTTGGGGTGCCGTGCGCTTCTGTGAGCCCGCGCAGCGTGAGAAATTGGGCGCGTGTGTCTGCGCGCGATGGTTGAGTACTTTGCGTGCTGCATGCCGGTCGACGGGAGGCGTTGAGTGGCTTTCGCAATGACCGAGCACAAAAGCAGAA
Organism: Calonectria multiphialidica; assembly: GCA_020623665.1. NCBI lineage: Eukaryota > Fungi > Ascomycota > Sordariomycetes > Hypocreales > Nectriaceae > Calonectria > Calonectria multiphialidica. Next base: position 78,795 of record JAHVYC010000135.1, read on the forward strand.
AGTTGGCGGACTGGTAACAGACACCGTGGATGGATTCAGAGCTTGTCAACAAAACCAGGGGCTTCGCTGCTCCCTACCCTGGTCTGTATGATATAATCACTCCCCCTGTCAGCCTTCACACTCCTCTCACCCGCCGCCGGACAAGAGTGCAGAACTGGACTGGGCCCGACCAGGGCAGCAAACAGGGGATGGCGGAAACGAAACTGGTGTTGCATTCGAACTTCTTGCTAGCTGGCAATTCTTCCTCATGACACTCATCTTAGCCTTCGCTTACGGTCATATGGCCGACTAGAAGCCCAAATCATGGCGATCACACACTCCGGATGTCTGCATAACTGAACTGGGAAAATTGAAACTGCATGGTGTGGGCGTCAAGCGGTTCCTGACACGGCCACATCGCGTATCGCCTGTCTGAGCCTGGTGATTGGGTCCGCAGGACATTCTGAAGCTTAGCTCCAAAAAAAAAATCCCAGAGACAATCCTCGAGGAGAATCAGCACCTTGACTGCCAGGCACAGTAGCACCCCTCTTGCTCATCAAGGATATGACCATGCAGACAACGACTTGACCTGCAACTGTGATGGTCAGGGCGGCGACGCTTTTAGAGCCGGGGTAACCGTGACCTTCAGCTGCTCTCGGACCTGATCATAACCCGCGTCTTAAGCCAGCCAGTTGAACATCATAAGTGTACAAGACCAAAGCAGAGCACCGACCAGATGTGGGGTCCAAGAGATTGCCAGCCCGTCATCGCCACAGCTCGTTCAGGTGTGGACCATCCAACAATAGCATGGCCACGAGCCTTAGCGTGATGGTATGGATAGCGGACACAGCGTCCAAATCATCACTAAGTGGCTTAATTCTTGCGACCCGGAAATGAAACCGAGTTTGCAAGCGCTGTACAATTTTATTCGATAGAATCCGTTTGATATCACAACAAACAAACGCGATTCGGCATGCAGACGCGACCTCATCTCATCTTGATGTTTCGAAGTCACCGCGAAAGTACCCGACACATGTCGGCGACGTGAGACTTTCCATTATGGGTACCATGTTGTCTCTCTTCTTAGCGAGCTAACTCCCATCCGTGTCTTAAACACGCTGCTACTTCCGCATCCACGTTGCAAGCAATAATGGTCGGGTTAAGATTGCCTTTCTTACTCACCGCAAGCTGTTAGTTTAGGTATGGAATAGGGGCGCTCAACGGGTTCTCTCGACTCCGGCGCGGGTAGACATTTGATTACACAAACGATTCTCGACTCAGTGAACCGAGTCTCCCGCTTACCCGTGGTGGTCCGTTCCTCGCCTTGCCCACTGTAAACTGGAAATGATAGTCAAGAAGTCCGCTCACAGGATAAGCGCATCATTGTCTAGTGCTTGCTATTGACTTGCAGACGCGTCGAATCCTTGCCCCAGTACATGGCGCGGCGTCATGGTAACATCTCGTCTTGTGCAATGCAATTGGATATGGCATTGGATCACAACGGAAACATTAATTAATCTGCAGGCATGAAAATGAGGAATAAAAAACAAAACAAAACATTGACCCCGATCGACGACGCCACCATCACCAGCCCTAGCATAAAAACAAATCTGGGGAGATCCATCTTCCCGCACAAACGCAAATGCAGTGAACCGAAATGAGCATTCTGGACATGTCTCGGTACCCGTCCAGCACCCAACCTTGTATCCGCATCTTGGATCCGCGCGATTTCCACTCGTGCCTGGCTCCTATTTGACCCAAGTCCAAGAAACCAGCTACATTTCCTATCTTGCGGGTCCCAACGTAATTTCGGATGGGGCAGGTCGACTGGATCAGGCCATCGAAAGACACTACCCAGGCTAGAAGGTGGTTCACCCTTCTAAAGCCGACAGGCTGAAAGATGCATGCCACAACCATCATCACCATACCATGCACAGTGAAGAAATAATCCCCACCCTGAATGATCGGGGCTCAGACCGCTGCGAAGCTATTGCTGTTGACGCCGAAAACACGCACATTCGGCTATGCCATATTCTCTCCCGTCTACTGACCATCTTTATTTTGGCCTGGTTTCAGTGGACCCGCAGGAAGCAGCCACATAGTGTCGCTGCTTTAAACCCACCAGTCTGTCTCCATCCACGCTGCAAAGCCAAAGGCTTTTCAAACAAGGGGAGGCCAAAAACTCGACAGCGAAGAGCAGTGATGGGGTGCATGGGTGGACCATCGACAGTGCACCCCTGCGAGGGCTGAGTCGACACGCTCCGCGAGAGGAGGGGGTGCTCATTAAGATGAAACGCGCCTGCGGGACTGCATCAGGAAGCCGTTCTCGTTTCTGATGCCTCAAGTCTCCGTTGAAGCTAACGACACCCGCGCTCTGAATGGCTCACCTCGCCATCCACGCCCCCTCCAACTCGCCCTCCCCTTCCAATGTGAGTGCTGAAGAGCTCACCAAGTCCAGCCCCAGCCACGCGCCACGCCGCCCATCCAAGTTTTTGTTTATCGGCCGCATCGAATGGATTAGCACCATTACCTTATCGGAAAATTCATTGGGTAGAAGAGATTTATTTTGTGGACCAATTAGTTCAATTGGACGGGCCGACATCAGAGCAAGGCGTCTAGTCTAGGGTGGATGAGTCGGCCAAAAGGTGGAATTAACCACTTTCTGCGAGGATGACTCGACTAGAACGACGATGGCTGGCGCTCTAACGACGCACACCTTCATCTTCGGTGGCAATAACAACACATCTTTACAAATCCAACCTGCCACTCCAGATAAGTAAGTAAACGGGAAAACATTGTCCTATATTTAGAAACCACCGTGTGTGTTTTTCTTGCGTCGCGTCCAACAAGTCTGGGTACCCTTTGGTATGAGGAGTTCAACCAAAAATCCCAGTCTGAAACTGCAAGACATGCTGGTTTGGATGTAAACCGACCCTGTCGATCACGGAATACGGTCACAAACCCCATTTATCATGTTCAGCCTCGAGGCATGTAATCACGAACTCTTGTCATTACGAGATCGGCTGCTTGATCGACCCGCCGCCGCCGCGGCGAGTGACCTCCGTTCCGGAAGCAGTGATGAGTCCAGACACGGTCCACAGTGCACGGGGTTACAACTGCCCAGGGCTGCAGTTTCCAGACATTCCCATCGGCCAGCCTACATTTGCACCGCTATTGAAGTCGGATGCGGGAACGATCCACGTGTGGTTGGTTGGCCTGCAGTAGCATCGGGCGCCAGAACGTACATCTGCAAAACCCCTTAAGGGTGTTAATTTAATTTCAAGGCAGACCAACATCCACGTGAGCAAGACTGCTGGGCAAGTTATCGCTGCCGCATGACGGTGTCAAGCCAGCTTTCAGGCGGCTTTTGGTCGAGATGCCCTTGGTGCCCAAGGGCGGTGACGGCGTCGCAGATTCGAGAGTCGGTCATTTCGGAGTAAGCCCCAAGTTTTCCAAACTGGTCATGCAATCATTTCACCAAGCTATACTCTTCACAAGACGTTGTAACCATCTTACATGCAAGCAGTTGGAGACATGTGAGCGTGGGCGTTTAGCTCGCCAATCTAATCAGATCAGCGAGGCCTTCGTATCCACAGGGGCCTTGGCCACCTGGCTTACTCGAGAAGCAGAAACACAAACGTCCCCCAAAAATTGAGGAATAAAAACTGGCTGGCAAGCCATGGTGTGGGAGAGACGAGGGGCGAAACCACCAACAGGCGCCAAGATGGCGTAGGTTAAGTTGACGGGCCGTTGTAACGCTGGACGCTGGCGTTTCAGAGGCCTGCTAAGATCCAAATTTAGGATAGCCCTAACCCAAGGCACCCAATCAGTGGCCTGAAGAGCTCACCCCCAATGTGATGCAGCTCCTTCGTGGAGAAGGCCTGGCTTGAGCCATGTTTCTCTGCCACGATTGGCCGCATCAGAAGTTGAGCCCAACCTCTGACCCCTCGCTTCATCTTCCCTCCAACCTCTCCCATTTGGCACGGGCCAGAAATAGCAGCCCGAAGCCTTGTTTTCTTCATGGCCGATCTGGCTGCGGCCGGGAGGAGTGGAGACCATGAAACCCCCGATGGTGTCTGTCTTTGGTGGAATCACAAAAGCCTGGAGTGGGAGCCCGGCTCCAACGCCATCATCACAGTTGCTTCTCTCCATGTCGGCGCCAACTGAGGGACGAACAAGCAGGGGCTGAGAGCCCGAGGCCAGCGACATCGCACGCGTGACGGAGAGGGCCTGGCTCGGCAAATCAAGCATATTCATTCCACAGTGCCGAGGCCGGTTAGTTTGGCTCACTTGTTCTTGGATGTTTAACGAGGGACCGGGTGTGGCAGCCAAGATTCGATGCTTGCTCTTCGCATTGTCCAACGACAACCTGATCCCAGTATCCATGCCCCCTTCAAAGTGACATGTGGGCACGGCACAGTTCGTCAGAAAGTACCATCAGATCTCGGGTCGCCCTGTCTTGGGGGAAATGGTGACGTTGGTCACTGTGAAATGCAACGGTCCGGCTACCAAACCTGAAACAGCCCGAGCTCAATCTGAGCCATTGAAACGATGGCATCCGTCCAGCAACACTAACACGAACTTCACCGTTACCACCGTCGAGATCAACTATAACGGGTCCGGGGGGGAGGGGGATGGTCTCTTTTTCTGCCTCGTCTTCCTGGCTGGGCCCTGTGCATAAGGGCGAAACTATAGACCTTGTCACCTTCTAGACAGGCATACGGGGATTGGCAGCCGGTCTAAATTCGGCCCTCACTCTGTATTGGTATGCAGCCAAATCGATGACCCGGCTGCAGCCGGTTGATGTGGGAAACCCCCGAAGGCTGGGCTTCTCGACTATGGCAACTTTGCCTGTCATGACGCCCCAATCTGGTGCATGATCCGAAACCGTGCGGAGGAGTCGTCCCCTGGCCCTCTGGTACGTGAAACGTCCGAGAGATGGTAACAGGTTCTTCCAGAATAACTTGAAGCAACAGGATACTTGCCCGAAACCAAGAACCCCCTCGCCTTCGCGATATTTTGTTTCTGGGGTATCAAGGGTCCAGCTGCCGTGGCTTTTGACTAACATCCCGCCAGAAGTTCCAGATGGGATCCGGCCGGTGATGCTACTGCGTGCTGCACATGATACCCGGCATGGTTGCATTCCCTCCTGTTGCTTGACTCGTGTTCTCAGCGTCCATGTGAGTCTTGATCGCGATGGATGAATGAGGGGCCCTCATCTCTCATTCTGCGTGGTAAATGAGTTGGTGGCGGATAAACCCGCACATCTCCAGGCAAGTGAGCTGACCAGCTGCTCGTCTGTTCATGTTTGCTTCTTTTGGTGTTGCTTCTTCTGGTCCGCAGTTATCGGAGGCCGTTGGGGAGCGTGTGACTGCTAACTAGTTGATGACAACAGACAGCAGCTGCATAATGGGCTCATTCGCACTGCCCGGTTCGTCCAGCCCTTCATGAGTGGTTCCTCCACCCACAACCGTCTCCTCTCGATTGATCCTGTCCCGACGGCACTCCCCAACGAGGACTCGGTCAGCGAAAAAAAAACAGCGCAGATCAAACATTGACACTGTCCCAGTGAATGTGGCTCTTGCACCGTGACGCGGTCATCGGTGGCCTGCTTTCGTGACCCAAGCGGGAAGCTGTAGATCTAAGCGTAAAGAAGTGGTGGGCGAGGATCTGGCCCTCGCAAAGGTGCCGAGGTGGAGTTGCAACGAGATGCTTCAAGGGACATCCTCGAGGCGGCGATATTGTCCTTGATGCCGCCCGTGGCGTATAGCTGGTTAGCAGCATCGGGACTCCGCAGCCGTGGGATTCGTCTGCTTCACACATACTGTAGATAGACGATGCTTGGTTCCAGGCGCGGCCCAGGGCGATATCCGGACCAGACCCATGCACCACGTCCCATCGGAGACCCCCTTATTGTGAAACGGCCATGGATCTGAAGCAAGCATCCCCGGCACGACAGCATAAACTCATGTTGCTTGGTCGGCGGCAAACCCACTTCTCCCGGGACCCCGAGTGGCTGGGCTGTCATTTCCTCGTCACACAGAGGCTGGACTCGCCACTGCTCGAGGCCGTGGCCACGGCGAGATCCCAGCACCGTTGTCACCCATGCTTTTTTTTCTTCTACCATTGTCTCTCTCTCTCTGCATCCCTCCCCTCCTTGCTCCATGGCCGCCCCCCTCCCTATGCCCCGGAACCGAGTGACAGAGCGCACATGCTGCTGTGCGTAGGCGCCGCCTCCCTGAGCAGGCCAGTCTCGGTGACCCCCCATTTGCCCACTCGGAGAATATTCTCTGCAGGGGAGATTGGCCTCTGAAACAGCCCCGAGCAGCCGATCACCATCCTGTAGGGGATCCGTTGTAGCAGATTATTTAATGCATTTTGATGATAAGCTTTTTTCTGCTCTAATATAACGTTACCGCAGTCTAGGTTAGGCGCCGTTATCCCATAAGCGACGGGCGGGGGTTTGGGGGACAGCGGCCCATGTAGTTTGGTTTGGTTTGGTTTGGGACGACTCCTCCGGCGCGGCGGCCACGATGCTGCACTGCGCCGCTCCTAGGGTTGCAGAGACCCGTCCTGTTTGTTAGGCGAAGGGTCAGAGCGAGTAACAGGTTTTCGCAAAACGGGTTATGATAGACCTTTGCCCGGCGGGTTCTATCGCGACCGGTATCCATGGCGCGCAATGTAGGCCCGACGCGCTTTGACTCTTTCACATGTGCCTCTCCTCATCTTCCTCTTCTTCTTTTTTTGAGCCCGGGTATCCAGTCTTGGTATAGGGTAGTGTTCGGACGCAGATGTCAAAAAAGTAAAGATAGAATGCGCCCCAAGGTTTGACTGTGTGCCACCGTTGCGCTTGTCTCATGTGTGGAACATGTAATAAACTGCCACGCTTGATGGCGAGAATGAGAGATGGGATGATACATGAAACTGGCTCGTTGGGAATCCCCCTCACTGCATGAATCTCTTTGATCTTCCCTTCTTGTTCGTCCGCTTGGGCCCCCGAAAACATAACGAAGCGTACTATTGCACCAACTCACTACACACACACACACACACACACACAGCCCATCCACGTAGCCACGTCAGCAAACCCATGGGCGTATGATCACCATTCAAATCCGAGAAACACAACACAGACCGAAACTTTTTTTTTCTCCGGTGTGTGTTTGGTTGGGCTCATATCACCGTGCATGCGTCGCTCATTTACAACTTGATGCCGTGTACGTCCCAGTGAGGGGGGGTCAGTGAAGAATCATGGAGGACCACTCAAATGTTCAAAGCATTGAGATTGGAGCCGCCGAGAAGACGGCACAGATGGATGCATACAGATCTTCAGGCAATTTTGCAAATCTCCGCATTACTTGAGAATCTGCGCTGTAATTGCACAATCCTGCAGGGAAAAAAAAAAGACATTCAATAATACTGGCTGTATTGTATAGGTCTAGGTTAGCATAAAACGCCATGGAGAACCTCAGTTAGATGTTCAATCGTCTCATTGAGGGCCGCTATTTCCCGGCAACATGTTCAAGTCTGCTCCAGCCCAGACTGCTATAGCACACAACGCATTCCCAAAAAAACACAGAGACCAACTAAATTTAAAAGCAATGTCTCCGTAACAACTGACGTAGACGAACCTTAGCGGCATGCAATGATTCATACCGACATAGAAATAGTAAACAGGAACAGGGTTAAATGTCCCTGGAACGTTGCTGGCTACGAAGAGAATGGGCAGAAAGATCACGGCAGACATCAAAAACGCAGCCTTTTGAACACCTATATACATGTCGTTGCTACAGTCATCCACACACACCCGAGTTTCCAACATGACAACTCGTATTCCCCGACATAAGGAGCACAGCTCCATTGGTATAATTTTAGGACCTCGCCTCCTCGAGCTCGAGCTCAAGCTGGCGGATGCGCTCGCTCTGGTCCTGAGAGCCGGAGCCAGAGCCAACCTTGCGCTTCAGCGACTCGACTTCGGTTGTGAGCTGGCTGATCTGCTGGTTCTGAGCGGAGATGAGCTCGATCTGGTTCTGGAGCAATTGCTTGATTTGGTCCAGGGAAGAGTTATCGCCGGCAGAGGAGGAAGCGGCGGCGGCGGCGGCAGGAGTAGGGGTTTGGGCGGGAGAAGGAGTAGCAGCAGGGGGAATGGACTGTGTCTTGGCGGGAGCAGCGGCGGGCTTGGGAGGCTCGGAGCGGATTGGCACGGCCGTACGCTGAGCAGGGCGGGAGACCTCCTCGAAGCTCGACGTCTCATCCTCATCGTCGTCGTCCTCCTCGTCGTCGTCCTGGTACTTGTTGGCCATGGCGGAAATGGAGCCCTTCTGCTCGTTCACACTGGGAGGAGGAGCGCGAGCGACAGGGGCGGGAGCAGGAGCAGGAGCAGGCTTGGGCTCTTCCTTCTTGGGAGCGGGCTTCTCAGCAACGGGAGCAGCAACAGCAGCAGGCTTGTAGTCAGACGCAACCTCCTTAGGGGCAGTGCCGTCGTAGATGCTCTCCAGGTCAATCTTGGGGGGGAGGCCGGTCTTGCCCCCGAGCCATTCCTGAGCAGAGACAGCAGGCTTGGTTCCGGTGGCGGGGGGGAAGATATCGGCCTGGAAAGTCTCGGCACGTCGGGGCACAGTAAAGGAAATGGGCTCAACATAGGCATCGTTGACCGTCTTGTAGGCCCTCATGACCTCGTTCTCGTGGACCTATTCGTGTAAGTGGTGTCCAGCCCACGTCCATCAAAGAGGGAACTTACATTGATACCACGTCGAGGAACGAAGGCAATACCTCGTTGAGGGTCGGCAGACTTGTACTCACTCAGGAACTCAAACTTGTCGTTCTCGTACTCAAAGTATCGAATGTTACCGTCACTGTATTGTGTTAGAAGTGGTCTCACGTGTCTGCTTGCAAGTCAACTCACCCCTTTCCGGCAAGGTAAAGGCAGTTGGAGCCGTCATCTATTCGCTTGTTAGTGGTGACAATGCCGAGCTCCCCTCGCAATACACGTACCCCAGAAAGGCATGCAGACACCAGAGATGGAGTCCAGCATGGTGAAGCCGCCAATGGGCTCAGGGTTGCCGGGCTCCCACAGAGCGATTTGTCGCTCGCTCATCCTCGAAAAACCGGTGGTGGCGAAGCGGTTGTGCTCGCCCAGCCACACGGCTCGGCTGTTCTTGGCACCTCCATGGCCAGGGGACTCGTGAATTGGCTTCTCCTGGCGGACATCCCACACTCGCACCTTCTTGTCACGCGAGGTGGTGACGAGCATGTCACCGCTCGCGTTCCAGGAGAGACTCTGGACGATGTCGGCATGCTTCAGGACGAAGTGGTTCTGGCCAGTGCTGATATCCCAGATCTTGATGGTAAAGTCACCCGACGCGGAGGCGAGGATGTTCTCGGCGGCCGGGTTGAAAAGGACCTGTCCAACTTTTCTGGCTGGGGTGTTAGCATTCCAGCCCGAACCGGCGTTGGGTTTGACGCCAGACAACTCACCTCGTGTGACCGGTAAGCTTGCGGATGGGCGTGACATCGACGATTTCCTCGGCGTCGGTGTGCAGGGTGAAGTTCTCGGGAACCTCCCAGATAAAGACCTTTCCGTCCTCGGAAGCGGAGGCGATGATGCGATCGTTGAAGGGGTTCCTCAACACCTGTCAGCTCGCGGGCAAAGAGCGCGCGGGGGTTCAGGGGCAACCTTACCAATCGGTGTCCAGGACAGCAGCAGTGTGACCTCGGAAGAGTGGGATCTGATCGGGCAGCTTTCCTCGCTCGTTCAGGGGGATGACGGCAAACGCGCCGCCGCCGGAGGAATCCCAATTGACGGAGAGGTATTCAGGGTTGGCCTAGCGGTGATGGGGCCAAATCAGCACCATGAACCGATTCCCTGGAGCACCAGGACGCACCTTGACCAAGTTTGTATCCCATGCATTGCGGCTGATGTGAATATTGTCGTAGCAGAACTCCTTTCTGGTGGACTTGCCAAAGACGTGGCCTGCAGAGCGGCGTCAGCATGTCATGGACGGCGGATGCGGCGCGGGCGGGAGGTTTTGCGCCACCACGTACGGTACTTGGACGCCCGCACAAAACGGCCGGCCATGATTGCGGTGGATGTCGCGAGGAGGCCGGGGGAATAGAAGGGGATGGTGAGCAGAGAGGGTGTTGGCGGAGGGCGGGCGCGAGAATCGGACGGTGGACGGAGGTTGGTGTTTGTGCAAGGTTGCCAGAAGCACAGTCGTGGATGCTAATAATGTCAATGCTAATAATGCCAGATGAGGTAGTGCTCCTGGGGGAGCTCCAGGTGCCAGGCGCTGAACAGGCCCCTCGCGAGCCAGCAAACCCACTGAAACTCACGCTGCGCCTCCAAAGCTCTCCACTCTACAGAAGCCTAAAGGAGCCAAAGGGATCGATGCCGCCCGCTACCCGTCTTGGACCCTCAGGGATGCGGCTACGTATGCTTCAATGTCACCCCAGCCACGTCACGTGAGCACCTTCGCAGTGAACAAACAAACAGATCGTCCATCACTGACTGGAGGACTCACTCCCCAGTCGGCCCTATTCACGTATCCACGACGAGGGAAAAGAAGACGAAAGCAGGTTCAGAAAAAAAAGACGAGTCGAAAATTAGCACATCTTTTACACATTCATTATAATCCCAGAGGTTACAACCAGTACAGAATTCCCAAATGCGCAGCCACCAGTGCCACCAAAACAAACACACAATGAAAGATGACAGTCCTGTCTCTGCCGACGCCTTGAAAGTGCAATAACGGCGCCAAATTTCCCCTTTCTCAAAAAAACAACAAAAAAAAGGCTCAAAGCCTCGCCTGACTCCATCCCAAAATTCATCATATTAACAACACCAATGCAGCAAATGCCAATGCCAATGTCCATGTTTATGCCAGACCCCTGACGAGTAAAGAGGTATCATGAGTCAACCCGCCGACCCTGAACGCCAGGTCCGGGTCTGTCATTTGATTCGTCATCCCGGCGTTGTCTCGTACTTATACTTGCCGTACACATCTCTTTACAGAAACATGCTCTTCGGTCGAGAGTTCACTCGGCGCCCCGATGCCCGGCGGCGGAGCTGATCTTCTCGTCGAAGAACCAGCTGACACCATTTGGACCTTGCTCGGGAATCGTCGTCAACACTGTCGCGGCCAACAACATCAGACAGGATCTTCATCCAGCCTTCCTTGTCCTCGGCCGTGTCAGCGTAGAAGTCGATGACCTCTCCGTTGTTGAATCGGATTCGGAAACCCTCCTCGACAAACATGTAGCCTTCTTCTTCTTCAGCAAATGCTGAACGGCGTCGTCGACCACCCTTTCCAAGAGTCTCCTTCTCGGTCAAGGAACGACGATCGTCGATCAAGCGTTTGGCGTTGGCCAAATTGATGGTTGCACGAGGCTGCCGTGTTGCCTCGTGGTAGGCAGTCAGCTTAGTGCCGACAAGCTTGAAATATCTGCGACGCCAGTACTGCAAATTTGTTAGCCTAGATCCATATCATCGTCAGTTATGTAGGTACTTACAGGGCAATCGCCGCCTTGCTGGCTCAGGTGGCCCTCCCAGCATCGGGACTGGCGCTCCTCAGCCGCCTTGAGTTCTCGAATGCACGAGTTCATGCTCTTGGGCATGTCGTCGTCCGCAGCGTTCTTAGGGCGGGGGACGAAGAGAAGCTGGAGCTCCAACTTTCCAATCTTGTAAGGCGCCTTGCGGACGACAGCTGTGTTGCCACGCTTGCTCTTGACGCTGGATGCGAAGCCAGCCTCCTCAGTTGCCCACTCGTTGAAGCAGGCGACTTCGGCCATGTATGGTCGACCAAAGCAGCGGGTCTCGTGCTCTCGAAGGCAGACGTAAGCCCGGGCGAAGCTACCGTCTTCGGCCGCAAGAGGGGAAAGCAACTCATATGGAGTTGGGGGAGTGTTGCGCTTTCGAGCCATGGCATCCTTCTCCTGCTGAGCGACTCGGGCAACGCGTTCTTCCTCCTCACGCTGGCGCATCTCAAGCTCCTTGCGCTTCTTGGGTGACGCAAACACTCTGCTGAGGGTCGAAGTCTTGTGTTTGTGGACCCGAGCGGCTTGAGGAGGCAACTTGGGGTTGGTAGGGGCAGGAGGCTTCTCCAACTTGACATTTAGTGTCAGCTGGAACTCGAGATCGTTGGGAACAACGAGCTCAAACTCCTGACCAATGGGTGCATTGCGGGCCAGCTCAAGCCAAGCGGTTGTCACGCAATGCACGCCGTTATCCAGCGTTAGGCTGAACCAAGTACGTTCGTCTGCTGGAGTTAGCAAAGAGATCCTTTGTAGTCGTGGCATACACTTACTCTTGGGGATAGGGAGATCGAGGTCCTTGACACCCATGACCTTGACAAACAGGCGGCCACGCTCTCCACTTTCGGGAGTGGCCATTTCAAGCCCAGCTTCTTCCTCAATGACCTGGGTGTTCAGAGACGGTGTCGCGTTGCTCTCCTGACCAGGCATGGGGGGAACAGGGCCAGTGCTACCACCGGTACGCCTTCGCACACTCTTTGTCCGCGACTTGCCGTTCCAGGGTTCTACAACGCACGACATGGGTCGGTCCTCCTTGATTGGCGAGTTGCCAGCCGATCGAGCAGCCCGATACTCCTCGGTATCCTTGTCGCTCGCGGTAATCAATTTGGTGTTCTGTCGCATAAGGTATCCGCGCTGTTGACGAGATGTTACGTTAGCATTTAGTCCTCTTGTATACAACTGAGCAGCCTCAGCAGACGCTTGTCTACTGAAGTCGTTATTGCTCATATGGGATTGTTGAATGAAATGGTTAAAATCCACCTTTTGTGCCTCAATGACCCGTTCGAAGTCCTGGTCAAGGCTGAAGTCGAGGTTGTCGAGGTCGAGAGTAAGGCTTCGGTTCTTGAAGCTGGGATGTCGCTCAATAAACTCATCGCCAGTTGTGAGCAGCCCATTAGCTACATCTCGCGAGAGTCGCTTGCTGTGACGGTCTGGGATAGCAGGAACGTCCGGCACTTCCATGCTGACTTGGCGGCGGGCTTCTCGCATACCAGCAATATCGGAAGGCGTGTTCGAAAGTCTAGTCTTGAGCTTAGATCCGGAGGCGGACTTGATCGTGGCGAATCGCTCAGGAATAGCAGGTGATATCTTCACAGGTGGTACTTCGGGCTCAGGCTCAACATCAGCCTCGTTCTCAGCCTGATTTACAGCCTCGTCGTCAGCGATGGGGTGGTGAATGACCGAGTCTGGAGTTCCAGGCTCATCAAACTCATCCTCAGGATCACCCCATCCAGTGCCGTCATACTCGGGCTTGGAAAGCGGCTGCTCAGGAGTGAAGGCGCGCTTCAGGTAAGCTTGAGCCTCAGCCATTTTGGGGGCTTCGAGTTCAACCTCGACCTCAGCCCGAGTCTCAACTTCAGGCTCTGGCTCTGGTGTCGGCTCCTTAGGCTCTGGGAGCATGTACGACTCAAAGTCTCGCGAAAACGAGTTTTCCTTGGTCTCTGAACCGAAGTCGAGCAGGGAATTCTCCAGGTTTCGCTTGGGAGTGGGTGTAGTGGCGCGAGGGGTAGTAGGCTCATCCTTCGGCTCTTCTGTCACCTCCTCCTCTGGCTCCTCCTTTGGCTGCTCAACCTGCTGAGGCAGGGACTGCTCCAGTACCGGCTCAGGGTCCGAATAGTGGCTTTCGCTGTCGGTGTCTCCCGGGTGACGCATGTTCTCCTCATCATCCTCATCCTCGTCAAACTCGGAGTCTTCATAGAACTCAATTTGGTCTTCGGGCAAGCGAGTAATGATGACACTGCCCTCGTCATCTGAGTAGTCGTCCATTGGGTCCTCAGTGGTGGGGATGGGGACATCAGGATCAAGTGGCAAGACACGCTCAGAGCCCCTAACTGGGCTGGACCCAGGGGGGGAGGAGAAATTGTAATCGTTCTCCTGCTCAACTGTGCCACCGTTGACCTTACGCATGATGGCATCGCGTGACAGGGGAGCAGGGAGCTGGTAGTCACCGAGACCCGAGAGATTGGAAACGTCACCGACAGCCTCGTCGTCTTCCATAACCTCCTGCATGCTGACGGTAGACTCAGGCTCGGAAATGGGACTGCTTAGTCTGTCTCGGGCATGAGCTCGGCGAAGACGTCGCTCGCGCTGCTGTTCCGAAGCCGACTTGCCGTCGCTATCATCGGACAGCATCATGAGTCTCAGCCTCTCCTCTAGTGACATTCGACCACTGCTGAGGCTCTGGATGTCCATCTTAGTGGAGCTGGAGGGCGGGGGAGGTGATGGGAGTCCCCTCTGGGATCCGAGCATCCTTTCTGCTGTAGCTGAGATGCTTGGTGATGCTGGGGATGAACCCCGGGAGTGGTCACGGACGTGGCCGAGACCAGGCAGGGGAGGCAGTGGGCGGTGCTCGGAGTTGGAGGAGTCATTGCGAGCTGTGCTGGGACGGCCAGTTGAGGCCACCGATGGAGTGCCTTCGGGCATCGGGCTGCTCTCATAGTCGCCAGGTCCTGCGCGGTGCACCAGAGGGCTGTCGCCTCTCCAGTCATCTGGGCCGACAACAGGGGTCTTGTCGGTGTCCTCGAGAGAGGCATCGAAGCTGTCACCCTCGATATCTACGTGACCAGGGTCATAGAGCATATCATCGTCATAATCATCATCCATCGACTCGTAGCTTCCCTCCCGAGAGTTGGTGCCAATCGACGAAAGGTCGGGGGTGGCCATTTCATATTCGTTAATTTGAGGAGGTGCGGCATCAAAGGTCACACTCTTGGCGTGACGGTGTAGGGATCTTCCAGGAGGAAGCTCGCGTTCTGTCAGTGATGAGTCTCCAGACCACGTGCCAGTTTCCATATCGAAACTGCTCTTGAACCTTGAGCTGGAAAGCGATGACTTGGTGGGCGAAACCTGGTCCCTGCTCGGGGTCAGAGGACGGGTCGGAGAACTTCCGGAATTAGAGAACGACGACTTGGTTGGGCTCATTGAGGGCATGCTATTCTTGCTCTCGCTCCGTTGATGCCCAATGACAGGACGGTCATTTGAGGAGCGGAACGGACTCTGCGGGGCCCCAAAGGGACTGCTCTGGACCTTAGCCAGCGGCCGCTCGAACTGGGGCACCCGAGTTGGATCATATTCCTGCTTTTGCTCGAGCGCCAGGATGTTGCTGTTCTTTACACGGGAGGCTTTCTGCAGTCGTTCGATAGAAGAACGGCGGTTCGGAGACGGCGATCCACCTCTGTAGAGGTTCTCTGAGTTTCTGTTCTGCCAGAACAGTCGAGGTGACGAAACGTTGTCTATCGGTGAAGACTGGAACGGTGAAGAGTCGATACTCTGGGAGGATTTGTGCTTCATCATGGCGGTCAGCATGACATGCTCGCATGTTTTGGTGCATCTTGCGTGTGGCAAATCACGAACCTTGGGCTTGGGTGAACCAGTGCTCTGGTGCCAGCTGGGGGAGTTGCGCCTCATCTCTGTCGGCGACAGCTCGGAGAGCGGGCGAGGAATCCCGCTCGTCATCTTTGCAGAGGAGGCGTTTGGTGTGTTTTTGTTAATGCGCAAGGGATGCACCTGCGTGGTTTCCTAGTCAGAGACACACATCCCAGGAACGGGGTAGGCAGCGAGACAACATACCTGTTCTGTGGCCATGCTACGGCGGTGCGGGTGACTTCCGATCAAGTGCCTATTGTATACCGCGGTGGTGTCGAAAGCATTGGCATGCGGAATCAAGAGTGCATGAGAGAACGGAGGGTGGAATGTCGCAGGTCGGCGTGATTGTTGATCGTGTGAATGTGACAACGGGGCAGAGCAAGCGACGGTGAGCGAGAGTGAGTGTGTGAATGAATGCAAAGTATCAAATGCGACGCAAGTCTGTTTGGGTAAGAAGGAAACACGCCCTCTGGGCAGGTCGACAGATGACGGCTCTCTCGACGACTCGACGATGTGATGGTGCCGGACGATGAATGAGCAGGCCGAAGAATGGGAGCTCTGGCGACGTTCAAGTGTTTAAGGGACGCACAGCCAAGTGCAGCAGGGGACGTCGTTGATTGGCCGTTTCGAAAACAAAACATGAACGGAGCTGGCAGCGGGTTGCCTGGCAACGGCGGGGAACAAGCGAGGGAAGCACCTAACGCTGACGGCCCACGGGCGTTCAACTTTCGGGGGCCTGCAGGCGCTAATCATTCTGTGACAATGCGCCGGGGGTCCCTGGAGGGCCCTCTACCCCGCTCCGCTAACGCCGTGCCCTCGAGGTGCTGCGACGGGGGGCTTGCCACAGCGAGTCCTGTAGCACCCGAGGGCGCCCTACAGCTGGAGTCGCCATGGCAGCGGCGTACCCAGCAGTCGTCGGGCATGGGTATTGGCTGATGCGCCCGGCACACGCTGGCATAATCCTGGCATTGCATAGACCTGCTAGTACTTGTTTACGAGACTGTTATCGTCACATCAAGGTCATATCCATGACATTTCATGTATGTATTTATTATTTTTTCTTTCTCTCTTCCCGTCCCAAGCATCCCGTGGTAGTTGCGGCCGCTGCAATGTGGTACGTTTTTGAACTGGTCTGCCGTCTGGACCCTCTAGGTCGTCAAGGTTTGGGTCTGCAAATGCAGCTATATCCATGTGCATGTATTGTCTCCATAGAGTCTTGTTTGTTGACCCGCGCGCTCTGGGCCTCCGAACCCATCAAGGACTTTGTTCAAACTCCACCTCTCGGCCTAAGCCTGGCTCGCCCGTATGCCTTCGCCATGTCTTGCATCGAGATCTTCCCGAGCGCCATAGGGAGCCCTTCCGGCACTAGAAAATCTCGATGTCGGTACGATGGCGCGCGGCCCAGCAGCGACCATACCCACCAACCAATGTTTGTCGCTTCTTCTCCCCGATTAGGGCTGTGTCCTCAACGCCATCTGCCCGTCAGCCGTGATACGCACTAGACTGCAGCAAGGCGAGAGGTGCATATGTACTCAACAACAACAACAACAACCACTAGCACCTAGGTCTCTCCGACATCGTGCCCCATTGCTGAGCATCAACCGTTAACCTGCACCGGTTGGGATCATGCATGATACAGGAACTCTCCGAGGTAGGATCGTGTGTAAACTAGGAACAAGCCAGCTCCCACAACGAACGTGACCGTATCTGCAAACCTGTTTGCATTTTCATGCGCTACAGTCCGTTACAGCTTGCTTCTGGCTGCATCTGCCTTTTGTTTTCAAAGCCGCACATCCATGACCATGAATAGCTGAGTGGGGGGAGGGAGGGGAGGGGAGGGGGAGCTCTCTGAGCAACCGGTATCTGGGTCCATTTCGTACTGTTTCTTAGTTGGTTTGCTTTTGGTTCCATTCCACACAATCGTCGAACCTGACGCCCGAGCCTCCAAAGCAATCTAGTGCACTCCCTATTGTCAGGTCCACCTTTCCGCCGCTCAATCGTTTCACTGCCTCGAGGTCTTCGAGGTTTCTTCCGCCGCCAGCATAGGTGACGGGAATGGTGCACCATTGAGCCAGCCGCTCGACCAGTTTTTCGTCAATACCCTTCTGCAATCCCTCATTGTCTGCCGCATGAATGAGAAACTCAGAGCAGTAAGGCTCCAACGCCTTGATCGAGTCTGACCCCTGTTAGCGTGCGCATACCCATGTAGTCCAAAGTGCGAACCTTGGTTGACTTCCATGTCGGTAATTGTTTGCCACTTGTTCATGGCAACGTACCAAGCCTCGTCCCCTTGTCGTCGGCAGCTGAGGTCAATCACGAGCTTGTTCTTGTCGCCGCCGAGCGCCGCAAGCACCGAATCCAGCCTCTCCTGGCTGAATCGACCCTCTGGGAAGAGATAGGATGTGATGATGACCTGCCAGGCGTGTAGTTGTGAGCAACCAGCTCCGAGCTAGTGAGGCTATTTTGATGGCCTACCTTTTCAGCGCCAGCGTCCATCCAGTCCTTTGCGTTCTTGTCGTTGATGCCTCCTCCAATCTGAAGGCCACCGGGCCAGGCCGCCAGGGCCTCTCGTGCCGGGCCGTCATTTCCAGGACCGAGCATAATGACATGCGCACCGGCGAGGCCATTGTCCTTGTACAGCCGTGCAAAGTGAGCGGGGGGATGCTGCGAGACAAAGTTGGTCTTGAGCTCAGAGGACGTGCTGTCCAGTGTGCCGCCAACAATCTGCTTCACCTGCCCCGCGTGGAGGTCGATACATGGCCGGAAGCGAGTCATTTTTAATGTCGTCCTCTGGTCGCAGCCGTGTGTGTGATGGTGCAGCAAGCTGAGGACTGATGACTGACTTTGTGGACATCATCGCAAGGTGGGGCAGGTCCGCAAAAGAAAACGCCGTCTGCAAACTGCAAAATCGACTAGGCTGCGACGCGACGTCTGGATCCTCTGGATCCCCTCGATCTTCCCGTCGGGTCCCTCAAGACATAATAACCGTATCGTAGATCCGGGGCGGGCTAGAAACACCACAAAAACAAGGCGTCCTAAGCGAAAATGAGATCCAAGAAATATCCTTGACTCGTGACCCTGGGTCGATCTGGAGCACTGACTGGGTAGGCCATCACCCCGCCTCGCAAAGACCAAGCGAAAGTAAAGGTCATCCTGGGTGTTCCAAATGGCAAAACCCCGTATTGAAGCAATTTATGACTCTGCACAAAAAAAAACCGCCGGTTATACATTTCGTGTTTCAGTGCGTAGGCCGACTTGCCGGCACGATAAGCGAGATGATGGTACCTGAGTAGATGGACGGTCGTGTGGATAAAGTCTAACTCTTATTCTTATTCTCAGTTAGTATTATCACCGTTAAGGTGACATTGCATGACGTGATGGTCAGGTTTAGAACGGGAATAATCATAACCGGGTGTACGATATTCGGTGAAATAAGGTCAACGAAATAATTTGAATACCGCCTACGTAGCGATTGTAGGCTGTGAGTCGGCTACTCTCAAGTTCCTTCTCGACTACGCTACTTTGTTTTAGGGGGTAATGGAGGTCTCTAGCCGCATCAGGATATCTGGCCGTACGAAGTCGAGTACTTCGTATTGACAAGTTAGTCAAGGGTAGCCAGGTTCGTTCCCGTACATCAAACGGATTGTCAGTACAGCGGGCAAGGATGAAACCAAAAAGGATGCACCAATAGTAACAGTGGCACCGCTGATGTTATTGTTAGAATGAAAATTAAGCGCCATCAGTTTCCATCTAGACCTGTCAAATTTTCAACTGACAAGAGTTAACATGAACTAATGTTGGTTGAAAAAAAAGCGAAAAAAAAAGAGGGTCTCCCTGCAGGAGTATCAGAATGAAACTGCAAAAGAGAAGGTCCCACCGGGGTTCGAACCCGGGACCTAAACCGTACTGGGCATTTTATTGCCTGTGAAGGTTGCGTCATACCACTAGACCATAGGACCTCTTATATGATTTGTTGAAGAAAGTTCAACAATAGGAAGGCTATGAACAGTAAGCAAGAGACATTTGTCCAACTTCGGCCCATTTTGCTTCATGCCAGTTCAACTTTGAATGCTCGCATAGCTGGTTCCTGACCGCTCAAATGCGCCCCCTTTTTTAATAATAGGAAACCCGAAATGATCATATGGACCCTCATCCACACCGTATTTCTGATAGTCCTAGATCCCGTTGTCATCGGCATTAAATGAAAGTTTTACGTGATTAGCCCGCTCCGAATTTGTCATGCACATATTCGTCGTAATAGTCAGCATATTGTCCTGTACTCTAATAAACTTATACTCCTATTTAGACGTGAAATGTATTCCGTTAGTGCGAGCAGCATTTGGCGTGTCATGGGTAGTTCCTTTTTGGGACACGTCCTGTTGCTGTGCTTATTGTACATATTTATGTGAGCCCATTTCGTCCACGCACAAAACCCAGCGCACTGTAGTATGCTGCTGCCATTCTAAGCATTGGTAATCCTTGACTATATGACAAATTGAGGAGGCAAATCGGGAACCACTGGTGCAGCGTATCCTATACTCCGACAATGTGTCAGATTATGGGCACGCCATCCAAACGTTCGAAATTGTTTCTGCAATGCTTCCTGAATTCTAGGACCCAGTCACAGTGGAACGTCTGACTCTCATGGATGGCTACATGCAGGGACGGTATGAAACTCCCAATGCCGCTTTGCTGGATGGAGAGGCGTGCCATATTAATAGATTTTAACGCGCCGGCAGAGATAAACTCATTCTCAGGCCATTTCATTGAGCAGAAGAAAAAAAAGTGAAGGATGGCGGCTGACACCCCCATGCCCTCATTTACTTTTCCGAACTGTGCGTCGGGGGTGGCATCCTTTCTGTCAGCAGTAGTGAGCGATGCGTTGCATTTCGGCGCCTCGTAGCCTTCTACCACTCATCGCCACACCCTAAAGATTTAGCTGCAGAAATGTGCAGACGGAGCTGACTTAATAGGTAGAATTCTGACACTAAATATATTTGCACATTAAGCGAGTGGTTGCAACCGCCGAGCGCACCCCATGAGTGAGCTTCGGCGACACATCTTACGCGCGTTCACGAAGACAGCCTGGTCGAATATGGGTGCATCACACCCTCCATTACATCTCAGCTCCGGTATTTTGCAAGCCACAAGGAGCAACATGCATGCGACCATTGTCCTGTGGACATTGTGTTGGGTGCTGGTTGGCTGTGGAGTGGGCGGTTTCCGCAAGGCAGCCTATCGGTACCTGTGTCAGCATTAAAAAATGGCTAGCATTCCGACGCCTCTAACAATGCAATGTAGTATTTGGGGGCCAGGCTGTGGGTAGCCGGACCTGATGGTTGAGCCTCATCCAGAGTCTGCCTCTGGATACCAGGCCGTGGTTGCTCTTTGAGAATGTGTCGTCAGAGCTATAAAGCCGCTGACCTCCACCAAAGAAACCTGAACTTCCAACGCCCCCAATATACTGGAAATTTTAGTCATACATTCTTTCTTGTTGAAGACTCAATATGCCCCCGTAAGTGAATTATCTTGCTTAGTTTCCAATGTTGTGTTCTGGCAATGCTGCAACGGAAGCATGTCCCTTGACGGCGATCAATAACTTACTAACGACTCACGGTGCTATAGACAGAAAAAGAAAGTCACGGCTGCCCCAAAGCCCCGAGGGGGTGGTCATACCGCTGCAGCTCGCGGTGGACATCAAAACCTAGCTCGAGGTGGTCACCAACCCCATCCACGAGGAGGGGGATATATAAGCCATGGTCCTCCCCGTGTCCAACCTCAACAGCACAGGCCTCCTCATTCACATTCAAACCCGCATCCTCATGCGCATGTAACACCTCCCAGACCGGCTGTCGTCAAAACACAGCCGGCGCCGAACCAAGCGATGCAAATGGCAGCCATCAACGCAGCACGGGCCGAGGGACTACGGGCTGGGCAGAGTCAAGGATATAATGCTGGGCACAAAGCCGGTGTCAGTTCAGGAAATCAGCAAGGGTTTAATAAAGGCCAGGCTAAAGGATACGATGCGGGCCACAAGGCTGGAGTTAGCTCTGGAACCCAACAAGGGTTCAATAAAGGCCAAGCCAAGGGATATGATGCGGGCCACAGGGATGGGCATAACTCTGGAGAGAGGGAGGGCTACGAGCATGGCCGCACTGATGGGTACTCTTCGGGTCATTTTGCAGGTCGCGAATCTGGTCTGGACGATGGCTATGCTGATGGTCGCTATGATGGATATAATAGAGGGGCAGTTGATGGATATGAATATGGCGACCAGCGAGGATACAATGACGGACGATACGATGGATACAACCAAGGACAGTGGGACGGTTATGACCAAGGACGTTTGGATGGATACGACGAAGGGCAATGGGACAATCGCAATAGGCCAATCGATGGGGGACAGCAAAATTACCCACATGATAACCAGCAGTGGGATGGCCGCGAGCGACTATCGGATGACGGGCGCCAATACTCCCAACAAGACAACCAGCAGTGGGGTCAAAACTCCAACCGGGGATATGGCCAAAACGACACTGATCGTAACACCCAAGATCAAAACCGCGGAAATAATGCCGAGAAAAGTGGCATGTCTACCGGCACAGCTGTTGCAGCTGGTGTCGGTGCTGGCGTTATAGGCGGAGCCGTGGTTGCTGGAGCGGTCAACGAATGGGGCGATGACAACCACAACAACAATAACAACGGAGGGGACGATAGTGATTGCTGTAACGGCTGTGGCTGTTGCGGAGATGATGACTGTTGCTGCTGTGGCGGTGATGACGGCTGCTGCTCAGGGAATAGCAAGGATGATGATGATGGTTGCTGCTGTTGTTAAGCTCTTTTAACCTGGCCTCTTACTATTTACCATTTGGGATACATAAAGTATGGTGTCGATGTATTTCACATATTGGTTGTATAATGGAATATTGATGATATATTTGAACGATCGTCAGACGTGAGTTATCTTCGCTCGTATCCTGGAAGGTAACTGACTGAACGATACTTTCATAGATTGTAACGCAGAAAGCCAGTAGTGAAATCCACACGGACATATAGGAGCAAAGACCTATAGAATTAAAAAAAGATTGCTAACGTGTTCCATTTACAATTTGCCGCTCTTGGTAGGAACTGGACCATACAATAATAAACTATTTTTTTTTTTGCTTCCTTCAATATTACTCTCACAACAGCATCGCCTATCAATACAAGAAAACTCGAGTAATATTTAGTCATGGTATACCCCCTTAAATCCGGGGAGAATCTCCTGCCCATCCGTCGCACGGTGGGTCTTGACCTTCTTCTGCTGCCACGTCTGCTTCAGCTTGGTGAATTCTCCCATGTCTGGTACGTGGTGGCCTCCCTCTTCAAATTCGTTTTGGGTAAAGCCCTCTCGCTTGAGGAGAGGGGAGTCGATTGTCTTCAAAACAAGGTCGTTCTGGGGGCGTGCGAAGTAGAGCAAGCCCAGGCGATCGACGTGGCGCTGATCCTTGGGTGGGAGCGATACCTGTTAATCCTTGTTAGCACGTTTGACCTATAACATCGAGGCAGCGTCGGGTGTATTTACCCGGTGAACAGTTGACTTGATGTAGCCTCCAGTGAGGAAGCTGAGAGCGTCGCATGTGTTGACAGTCAGACTGCCATCAAGAGGCTTTGCCCACTTCCACTGGCCGCTCTGGTCCTTGATCTGCAGACCAGCCACGGGCTGTCTGAACAGCAAGGTGATGGTGCCCAGATCGGTGTGGCCGTGGGACCACAGGCCGTCCTCCAACTTGTCAATCTCCTCTTGCGAGAACTTGGAATATCTCATGTATCGCAAGTGAGACTCATCGTGAGTTTCCCACTTGTGTACCTTGGTAAAGAAGTCCTCTGGAAGTTCCAGGGCGAGGGCGATTAAATGGTTCAAGGGGTCAAGGACCTTGTCATGCAAATCCTATACCACCGCGTTAGATTGAAAGATGGGTTAATCGGCTAGAGGTCTCCTACCTTGGCAAAGCCTTCAATTTCGCCGAGGTTTTCGTTGACAAGCTGGGGAACAGGCTGGGTGATGTGACCATCCTTGGCTGTGTTTTCGACATATCAGCCTGGCATTCTTGGCAGCGAATCGGTACAGAATCTACTCACTCGCCATATTCCACACCTCAGTCTTTTCTGGTACACCCCCGGCCAGTACCCGTCTTCCTGCGGGTCGGTATCCGTTGTAGTCGCCATTCTCCAGGTCGGGCACGTATTTCAGCTTCTCCTCGAGTGGGAGGTTATAGAATGCCTGCCCCAAGGAAAATTGCCTATCGACAGCATCCTGGGAGATACCAAAGTTGACGACATAGAAGAAACCCTTGGTTCTGATTGCCTCAATCAGGGTGTCCGCCAACTCCTTGTTGCCCTCAGGGGTGCCATATTTGGAGAGGTCGATGGTAGCAACTACAGAACCCGTGTCAGGCGCATGCACTCAACCTGGGTATATCGGCCCGATGGACGAAGACAGTACTCACGGTCGGCCCAGTCCAGATCCTCCTTGGTCTCTGGGACATGGGTGTATTGATGCAATGGGATGGCGGAAGGCATTTTGTATGTATGAATGGGCTGTTTTAACTATGGGCTTGGGGTAGGTCTGGGATATGGCCCAGCGATATGAGATCCAAGCTATTAAGTACTCTAATACGACTCCTAATTCCATCGCAAAACGATAACCACGATTCTATTTAGTAAGGCTGCTGATGCTGCAGTACATGGTTGCATTCGCCAATAATGTTGCGTCTAATGGTCTTCAGGTGATGTCGTGATCGCCCCCCACAAATTCCCCCGCCGCCACGGTTGTCGCAATGCCGCCTGTTTGGCTCGGGAATAAGAGCAGTTTGGAGATCGATGCATCCCAACCTTTGATAAGAAATTGCGCAATCGCAAACACTCTAGGGATCCCGCATTGGGTGGAGGATTGGCACAGTTTCGGCATCCCACTTCTGGGAAGACCTGCAGCTAGTCCGGGGAAGCGCTGTGGGATGTGGACTATTACACCATATGGGCCACGGTCAGAACCCCGGTCAGTAGCTTGCTGATGTAGCAGCTCGAGCGCACGCAATCGTTTAGAGGATGGCGAAGGAGAAATCTCCCACTCAAAGGTTTCATTCTCGTCCGAGCCAAGTTTAGCGAACTCTTGGCGATGTATACAGCCCGTTGAAATGGCGATAGTAATATGGTGAATGCGAGAAATGCTTTATATACCGTACTGCTGTTGTTTGAATTCTCCTATACGTCCTATCGTATGGTTGGATATTGGGTAGAATGGGCACCATTATTGAGGCAATCAAGCGAAACAAGGTGGGCGGGGTCGTTATATCGGTTTTCGACTGGTATCGTAAGTTCCCATCCTACGCTTCCTTACTGATACTAGGAAACGTTTCTCATGGTAATTCCTTTTCAGCCGCCCACTACCCAAAGGAAGAAAAAAAGCTTCTTCGTAAACTTGACCTAGCGATCCTAGTGTTTGGTTCACTGAGTTGTGAGTTATCCTACTGAACCCTGAATGAAGGATTGGCATTGACGAAACTCTGCGTGTAGTTTTCTGCAGAGTTAGTGGCAACAACACTCAGAATGGGAGAGATACTGACCTTCATATAGTTTTTGGGACAGCAAAACATTACCAATGCCTATGTATCGGGAATGAAGGAAGACCTTGGGGCACACGGCAATGAACTCAACTACTATGTGGTTTCCTGTATGTGTTTGGAACGCGGTCTACCCAAGACCAACAATTGCAGCAGCAAGTTTTCTGATTCGGACGCATGCAGATAATACGGCATATGTCATTGGCCAGATTCCATTGATGACTCTTCAAACTAAAGCCAAACTGTATGTCTTGCTGTTGCATCATTTTGCACATGAAATTGGGGGACTTACTGATTTGGCCTAGTGCTGCCTTCATGTTGCCGACGCTGCAAATTTCATGGGCGATTATCGCATTTTGCCAGTCGGAGATCAAGTACAGTTGGCACCTGTACATTTGTCGCGCAGTCACGGGGTTTCTCGAGGCCTCGTCGTTTGGCGGAACCCACCTCATCCGTTAGTTCTGACAATCAAATTTGGAAGCTTATTTGCGAATTGCTGACAGAGGGCTTCGGATACAGTCGGTAGCTGGTTCAAAAACGAGGAATTGTTCAAAAGAGCAGGCGTGTGGTTCATGGGAAACTCTCTGGGCTCAATGTTTTCGGGATACCTGCAAGCCGCGGCCTATCGCAACCTCAACGGAGTATACGGGAGAGCTGGTTGGAGATGGCTTTTTATCGTCCAGGGAATCATCACGTTGCCCATTTCGTTCATTGGGTTCGCCTTTTGGCCCGGATTACCCATCTCACGAAGGCGATGGTACCTGACCGAGGAAGAACACGCGCTTGCTGTCAAGCGAATGCCGACGGTTGAAAAGGAAGGAATTACCTGGAAGACGTTCAAATACACGCTCTCCCGCCCAATGTGGTGGATTTGTGTACCATGCTACGTGTAAGTCGCTTCTCCGCAAGATGGACCCGATAATGCTGACGGCTTCCAGTTTCCTCTGTCAAGCCGCTTATTGGACAGGTTACATGGCTCTGTGGTTACGCAGCACCAACTATTCCATCGAGCTTGTTAACATTTTGCCAACATTCATTGACCTTATAAAAGCGTTATCCTCCTGGCTTGGAACAACACTGGCAGGATGCCTCAGCCTCAGGGGGCTGTGGACGTTTCAAGCTGTAAGTGCTTCCTTCTACATATACTAGTGGGGCTTCCCCCCTTTGCCTCAAGTACTAACAGAATCCTCGCATTAGACTTTTGTTCTCTTTGCATGTATTGTGTTGGCAGTTTGGAACATCCCTGATGGACTCAAGTTTTGCGCATTCTACTTTGGCAGGTTTTCTGGCATGGCCTCGCCAATCCTGGTAATTATGCTTCTTGTCTGGTCTTATTGATTGAAACAGGCTAATACGGGATCAACAGTACTCATGGCTCAACTCCACTTTGAAGGAGAACTACGGAGAGCGCGGCCTCATCATTTCTTCCATGATGACGCTGGGATATTGCTGTCAAATCTGGGTCCCCTTGTTCACGTTTCCTACCGTCCAGGCGCCGAGGTTCCCGCATGGATACCCGGCCGCTGCCGTGTTCGAATTTGTTATGTGGGGGACGCTGATGGCGGGGTCGTTGTACATGGTGCGGTGGAAGAAGAGGCATCCGGACCTTGAAATGAGGATAGCCGCAGAAGCCGATGCTACGTCTGGAGAGTTGCTGCCCGAACCGACACCAGCCCCGGGCTCGGAGAGCGGTGACGATAAAGGCGTTGGGCCGAGTGTCCGTGTCAAGCGCAGAACTAGCGACTCTGACAACTAAAGGCCGACACGGATACACAACCCTCTGCGCGCACAGTCTAACATGGGCCACAACTCCCAAAGTAGCGGTGTAAGCCTTGGCAAATACAAAACTAGAATCTTGTACAAGTCATTCTCGCTAAGCATTGACATTGCTTTGTCGATGCCGCTAGGATGCGATTTGGACTTCAACGGGTCCACCGTCTCCAACCTCGTTAAACAGCGCAACACTAGCGATATTTAGTTTATGATCCGGGTTTTCGTTCTTGGGCTTCTGTTATCCATTTGTACACGGTTGGGTGGAGCAATAAAAAAGCAACTCTTGACGAGGATCATCAATATCGGCTGTCCAACCCAAGCGAAGTGACACCGCATCGATTCGATGCTGAGTTCAAAGATGTTGCGCCAGCGCCATTGTGATCAATTGGCCCACAGTAGGTCAAGTCGTTGAATAATAGAAGGTACCTAGTTCGAGTCCCTGAGTTGTTACTGCTTTAAACGAAGTTTTTTTTTATTCAATTGATCTCGTATTATGCTATATCGATTGATAATGGGAACTTTGGTGGGCTTATGCAGCACTTGGTTGTACACTCCCCACTCACCCTGTTTGCAGGAATTGGGAATGATAATCAATGTGCTATCAATTGCTTTCCGTGTAATAATTATACGACGGTGGCGATAATAGTATTATTAATAAGGAAAAGAATGAGAATGGTTACGCTTGCATATACAAACGAAAATCCCAACTCACATGCACTCACACTAGTCTAGTGCGGATGAAAAAAGATTTGCGATATGGGGCTGCTTATGGGAGAACGGAGCATTGGGCATCTATTTTAATTGCAGCATAGAAATCTTTATTCCCCCAACCTTCCCAAGAACGTAATTTACGGGGCCCTCGGTGCCGTTTAATTACAGAGTTTGCTGGCGACACGGATAGCCTGGGTTGACGGCGACGTTTCAGGCACAGTGGCTGTTGCCCAGGACCCGTTTGTTTGGATTCGCAAGCCCGGGCCAATCAGAGGCTCTGCGCTTTGCAACCGCCGGCGGTGGAGGGGCTGACGGAGGAGACAAAGTGACATGACGCGGCAGGGTTGTCCTGCCCAACCACTCGGGCTCGCAACGTCTTTTCAAGCATGGTTCCCGCCGCCGCCTGACTTGGCGTCTTCTGTCGTGAAGCCCTCGACCCAACTGCGACGTTGGCCCTGGAATGCGCCAGGCAACACACCGCATCCCACCTGTGTAGATCCGCACCATGCCGGACGAAACGAGGTCGCGCGATCCCCGCGATCGTGACGGCGAATCCAGAGAGAGGGACCGAGATCGAGACAGGGATCGGGAGAGGGATAAGGATAGGGATAGGGATAGGGATAAGGACAGGGACAGACCTATGACGCCCGACCGGCGGAGCGCCCGGCGCAGCGACGAGAGCAGCGACATTGGCTCCGACGACTACGACGACCTCGACAGAGATCGTGACAGGAAGCGCGACAGCTTTTACCCCGGCGATCGAGACCGGGACAGAGACAGAGACAGAGATAGGGACAGGGACAGGGACAGAGACAAGGACAGAGATAGGAAGCGCGACAGCTACCTGCCCAGAGAGCGGGACAGAGACCGCGATCGAGACCGAGATCGCGACAGTGTTCACCCCCGAGATCGCGACAGCGTCCACCCGCGGGAAAAAGACCGGGACAGCCACCACCCTCGAGAAAAAGACCGAGACCGAGACAGCAGCTATCGCCCGCGGGATCGAGACAGGGACCGCGACAGCTACCATCCGCGAGACAGCTACCACCCTCGCGACAGCCCACGACCCCGTGATAGCCACCCACCAACCCGCGAACGAGATCACCTTCGCAGCAAAGACCAACTCCAAAACAACACACCACCCAGCAAGCGCAACAGCATCACCGGCCGCCTCATCGGCTCGCTGAGAGAGGTGCGTAACAAGGTCCAAGACAGAGGGGAGGCGCTCAGGGACAAAGACAAAGACAAAGACAGGGACAGGGACTTGCCTCCTCCTGCTTCCCCCCTCCAGAGGCGCTCTACGTCGGCGGTCAAGCAGAGCCCTGTACCCCGCATTCGCGAATGGCTTGAGACTTGCAATGCTGAGCACAACCACCACTGTGCCATCTCGAGCGATGCGGAACCCACCACATGGCATCCCATCTGGCTCATTGATGTCGTTGAGCGACGTCTCGTCAGGGCCGCCCCCAAGGATCGTTACGTGGCTCTGAGCTATGTCTGGGGGTCGCCGACTCGCAACAACGCACCCAAGATACCTACCCAGACACTCAGGTCCAACATTGAGAGCTATCAAACTGCGCTCCCCGAACCTGAGAATATGCCGCAGACATTTGTCGACGCCATGTGGGTCGCGAAGAAGTTGGGCCTCCGTCATCTCTGGATCGACAAGCTGTGTATTGTACAAGATGATCCAGCGGACATGGATAATAACGTTCGGCATATGGCATATGTGTTTGCCAATGCCTATCTCACAATTGTGGCTGCCTCTGGCGATGTGTACACAGGACTGCCGTCTTTGACTCCATCAAAATCGATTCGAAACCTCCGACCCGGCGGCCGGACCCAACAGGAGCTATTGTTGTCGTCAAACTGGAACAACCGAGGCTGGACACTGTCGGAGCGCATGTACTCGCGGCGCTGCGTCTTCTTCTTTGAAGATACCGTCACCTGGGAGTGCCACTGCGATGCCTGGACGGGAAGCCCCTCGAGCGTCATGAAGAAGATTCGTGGCGGGCAGAAGGAGTGTACCAATTCGGTCCCCGATGCCGCCTTTGCCTATCACCACCCGTCATGGCCTGATCTGGACGAGTACGCGCGCATTGTCATGGACTACAGCGCGCGAAGAGTGACGCTGGTCGACGACACCCTCCGTGCCTTTTCGCCCATCACCCAGGTCCTCTCGCGTACCTACCCAAGCGGTTTCCTTTATGGCATGCCCATCATGTTCCTCGATATTGCGCTCCTATGGCGACCGCACGCCTCGATTAGGCGGAGAGCCCTGACGCGCCCGCCGTTTCTGCCATCGTGGTCCTGGATGGGGTGGTGGTTTGACAACATCCCGGTGGACTTGACGCTGTGGAAAGCTGCCGTGGACTACATCGAGGAGGCAAAGCCAATTGGGAAGCGCGGTCAGGAGGCAAAGAGGCTGCGGTCGCCTCACCCCTTTCGCATAAAGCCAACCGTGACGTGGAGCATCACAGATCGAACCAACAGTGTGCCGCTGCAGACCACCGGCCTTCAGTTCCGAGACCTGCGCGGCAAGCGGACCCATAGCTCAGATCTTCCACCTGGGTGGAAGCCCAGCGGTTCCAGATACTACATGCACGACAGCGACGACGTGACCCTCTTCAAGTATCCCATTCCTGTCGAGGACCCCCCAGAGGCTGGCGAGTACGAGCCCCCTGCGGGTGAATTGGCTTTCCCTGGCCCGCTGCTGTCCTTCAGCACGACCTCGGGCTTCTTCGAGGTTGACCACCAGTCCACCATGGCACACCGCGACCGGTCCAACCCGCCCATTGCCATTGGCAACATCTGGACAAAGCACGACAAGTGGATCGGGCAGTTCCGCTCGCACGATGCGTGGCTCGGCGTGCAGTCGTCCAACTACGAGGGCGACGAGAAGCTCGAGTTCATCGCCATCTCGACAGCGACCGAGCGCTACGGGTCGCACCTCTTTGACCAGCAGCACTTTGAGGAGAACATGGACGCCGACGAGACCATCAACGTCGTCAATGTGCTGTGGATCGAGCGCATCGGCGAGATCTCCTACCGCCGCGGCGTCGGCCACATCCTGCAGCGGGCGTGGGAGGCGAACGCCAAGGACGAGGTCAGCATTCTTCTTGGGTAGGTAAGGGTATGCTTAGCGCGGCGTTGTGTGGCGTTTTTTGGGGGGGGGGGTTTTATTATGTTTTTTTTTTTGGAGTTACGAGAAAGGAGGAAAATCACGGCACTTCAAGGATGGATTTGACTTGCATACTAGTCAATTTTTGTGTTAATTGTCTGGTCAAGGGAGGGCGGTCATTTGTCATTTATTACGGGTCATTTACCACAGCCAAGATATATATATATACAGATGTATGCGCGCAAGTTTCCAACAAAACACCTCCCCGCATTGTTTCTTGTTCCCCCACCCCCAGGGAAAAAAAAAAAAAAAGAAGAACTTTGCCCTTATCAGTAGGTAATCGTTGTAATATCATTTACAGGTTGTGGGTGGCTTCGGTTTGTCAGTGGTGTCCAGCCGGTTCCGATTTCGGCTTCTGACCCCAGACAGTGCCACTAATTGAATATTTCAGCAAACGAAGTTCAATTTTGGGGAGGGGATGGGGGGTTGGTTTTCAAATATAAAAAACCGTTTCAGTTGTCATTTACTTACACTCGGGTATATGAATGGATATTCCGGTCGCGGAGCAAGTGGCGAGTCCGGGCGATGAAGGTCTGCACCTCGGCGTACTCCCAGCCCAGGACCTTTATCATGAGGTACAGGACGTAGCCCTCTAGGCTCTGGTCGGTGATTAGGAGGTTGTACTCTCCAACCTCCTTCCACTTGGGGTCCGCGGGCCACCCGCCGAGCGGCAGCTTGAACTGGTGCTTGCCGATGTTCTCGAAGCCGGAGGCGCGGAGCCAGCCGACGTTGCGCCAGTCCTCGACGATCCGAAAGGTCTTGCCCATCTTTTCGCCGGCCTCCTGGAAGAGGTCCCCCCAGCCGTGCAGCGGGCTGCCCACGGGGATAGTGCGGTCGTCGGAGCGGACGTCGAGGGAGTAGTCCATGTGCTCGAACCAGCCGCCGGGCTTGAGGCAGCGGCGGACCTCCCTGTACAACGCGGGCCAGTCCTTGATGGAGCCCATGAGGCACCGGATGTGGACATAGTCGAAGTGGTTGTCCGGGTACGGCCAGGTCAGCTGTGCGTCGTCGAGCTCGAACTTGCAATTTGAGGGGACCTGGGAGAAGGGGACGGAACCCGGTCAGAAGATGACGGGCAAAAGAAAAGGGCGATTTGATAGAGACGGAGAAAGAGAGAGAGAAGAAGAAGAAGAAATAAGAAAAAAACTATACCCAGACAGGCTGGATGGGTGATAGGTCGGTACCGATGACCTCTGCGGAGGGAAACTGGTCGGCAAAGTCACTGCGCGAGTCAGCTCACTGGCGCTGTGATGGAGAGATGCCACGGCACGTACATTGCCCAGATGCCCGTTCCGGTTCCAATGTCGATTACTCTCTGCGGGTTGTCGCCTATGGGGGCCAGGAAGAGCTTGTTATCCAGTGCGAGGTAGAGCATGTGGTGGCTGGCGCGCAGTTAGATCCCCGGAGCCGAGTTTGAAGAAGCGGGGGACGAAGTGGTGGAAGACAAACTTGAGATCGAGGCCCTCATTCTGCTTCTCGTCGTTGGGTGCCCTGTTTTTTTGGTGAGCGCCGGAAATCGGCTGGCGCGCTCTTCTACTCTGGCGAGGCGAAGCGAAGCACAGAGAGAAAGAAGCTGGCGACTCACCAGTATTCGGTGCCCGTGGTGAAGTTCTGATACGTCCTCCCGTGTAACTGGCGATATTGGAGAATGCTTTCGCTGAGGGATGTCGTCGAGCTCACGCTAGAACAACCAATGGTTAGACATCTTGGGCATTCCGGTTTCTCCTCCCCCTTCCCCTTCCCCCAGAGGCTGATTTACACTTCACTGATGGCAGAGTCGTTGTCATCGGGCTCGTAGCGCCAGTCGGGATCCTTTTTTGATTTCAGCGCGTGTTAGTGTCCAACCCTCCTCGCCGTCGGCGCCGCTGGCTGGGCTGGCCCCCCGGGAGCTTGAGTGCTACGTGCTGCTACTCACAACGGGCATCTGCTGCTGCGGCGGCGGCGGGTTGCTCGAGGACCCGTCCATGGTCGCTCAGATTTCCAAAAAATCGTTGGTGTTTCCAGGGCTGGGAGGAACACGCAGCTCGTTATTTAAAAAAAGGTACGTGATGCAGAAGTGGGACATGTCCCGAACCTGCATGGCCCGGGGGGAGAGAGAGGAGGGGGGGAAGGAGGTAGGCCCCCCTCGTCCATGGGCCGTGCCGCCCTGTGCAGGACCCAACCGGCATAACGAGTTGCGCCCTGTGCGACGCTCATTGGCAGGATGCCGCAGAGTTTGACGTGACATTTTGCTCGGTCCGGCACCTGTGCCCCCCCAAACAGCAGCGTTTTGATACAGTGGTCCGAGCATCGGTATCGCCTTTCTGAGATGGGAAACATGGGGCCGAGAGAGAAACAAAGTCATTAAAGCCGGCGCCACATCGAGTCTGCCAACCGCCAACCGCCGCCCGCTCCAGGGCACGGCAGTTGAACGGTTAGATTACGTTTTTTACTATAATTGCAGGACTTATCTGCCTCTCACCTGCAAAAAAAAAAAAAAAAAAGATGCATGCCATGTCTCTATTGGCCTACAATTATTCTAGTCGCGTTCACACAATGCTCCCTCTCAGCCCGCGCTCATTACTGCCCGTGTTGCACAGCAGCCAACTCGATGTTACCATATATTAGATCTGCCTCTCTTGTCATCACTTGGTAAGAGACCCATGAGTGGGACTGTCATCTGCCTCATGCCTTATCCTGGTCTAGCGCCACGGGAGCGGCGTAAACGTCAATCGACGACCCGCAAACGGTGGTACCATTTTTAGCTGTCAGATTCAGATTTATGGCTTCTGGTGTACGAGGCGGCGTATTAAGCAACCCCTTGCGGTGCGTCGATACGCGTTCATCCAGCGTCATCTTTCTCGCACTGAGACATGTCCGATGGGTCCAGTCTGTCTCGGCGGCGATGATAGCGGCGCAGTCGACATCATCATGTGGACACAAACGTTCCCTCAATGCTTACTTACAGCGATCAATCGTCAGACCAGATCAGACGGTGTTAGTGGATAGGCCATTCTCCATCTCAAACGTGCCACACTCACCGCCACAAGTGGTCATGACCGACGCCTCCCCCTCGGCTCGACGTCCGGCAATTGCCACCAACTGCCGCAGCTCAGGGGATGGATATTAAGAATAAGGCTGGGAAACACTGATTATAAACTGGGTTTGTTATTTTTTATAAGGTAAAAATGACACTTTGATTTCCTAGACATCTAACCTCTAAACCAGGCCACCCATTTCCCTTGACCATTTATACAGTCATGCGTGGCGTCCGGCGGGGACCTCTGCGCCTTGTGGCCTTCTTTTCCTCGCCACTTCTGCCGATCAATGCCCACATCTCCCATGATCCTTTTCCAGCCATTTATAATATCAGCGGCTTTTGATGTCTCCAAGAAGGAGTCATTCCTGGTTGAGAGTTACTTTGAAAGATCCAACCAGTGCGAGTATCCGGTGTGGTGTTCGCCATTCATTATCCATTTATGGTTTCTTAATAGAAATTAAGCGGTTGAGGGTTGCGGGCATCAAAACTTCACTGTTCGCTGGAAACTGCTGTTCTAATGACCAATTCGCAGGGGCTATTATATACAAGGTTCGGCTGTCCAATTTCTTCGCTGTTGATCCAGATAGGTTGTCAATCCACTGGTACAAAAAAACTGCAAACCTTGGATGCCAATTTGAGGCTCTGCCACGCGATTTAATTATACGTATGCACACAACAGATTTCGCATTGTTGAAAGCCGTACAGGATCACCTAAACGTTATGTATTATTTTTTTTGGGCCCGTAAATCGTGAAGCCGGAACCAACATTATCGTTGTCAATACCTCAGTGGTCGTATTCTACCTCAAGGAATTCACTCTTATCATAAATTCCATTGAATTCGTGCCATTGTTCTCAGTAATGATGATCTATAAGAAACCCCTATCATCCGTGTCTAGGTTATTGCCAAGTTTCCACGTGCCCATAGGCGTGCGGCGTAATTACACTGGGATGCGAGCAAGTCACTTTAGTTACCAAGGTTTATTAATAGCATAATGTAGGGGCAGAAGTTTGTAAGCAATGCTATCCCGAAAAAACAACTCGAAGGTGTGACTATACGATGGAGTATTGGCTACACAAAATAGTGGGCGCCTCCTGGTCTTGGCGGCCTATCAAAAGTAGAACAAGACAACCCGAATAAGCGCGACGTTGTATTTCTTTTTAGCTTTTAATTACATATATGATTTGTGTTTCGTCAGCTTCATGCTTCACTGGCTCCCTCTCTTCTTTCTTCGACCCCTATTATGTCATCTTTTCCTAGTCATGAATTTACGAGTCGTCGAGTCGGGGACTCGGGGATTCGGGGGCCTTGGGGTTCCCCACAAACTGCAAAGTCGGGATGGCGAAGCATTTGGCCGCTCTACTTGCGCTTGACGGGGAGGATAGAGTTGACCACTGCATCCAAGGCCAGGCCAAGCGAACTCTAATAATCCAGCTTATTTTTGAGCCAAGCCATTGCAAACTGTACAGCAAGGAATATCATGATTTTTGCGTTGATCAGAGCTTTCCAGTGGCCTATGGTATGTGCTTACCACCAAACAGTGCGGCGCTGCTGCAGTGTAGGGTAACTAGAGGGATGATGACGATGACATGGCGTATCCTTGTTCTGACACATTGCCCTGCCCTGCTCTCGCGGAAGAGTGATATAACCCCTCCGTGTCTCATATTTGGGAAGCAAAAGAAACGAGGACGGTGGTATCATGAAGTTTGAAAAAATATGAACGTGGATTAAAATCTCAAGTGAGCACAAAGTTTAACCCCCAACTTGCAGTTTAGCGAGAAGCACCCAACAGCCCTAACCTTTACCCAGTCTTCTCCAAATGGATATTTTAATAATACAGAAGTTACGTTTGCCATTTTGATAGGACATGTATCAATCTCTGATTCAATACCCACCCACCCAGGCTCTTTACAGAGAAGACCTGCCTACAGTGATCTTATACCTACTTGTGAATGGACGGGTGGATTATTGGGCCGATGCGTGCGGGTTTCCTTCTCGGCTTCTGGTCTGGATTTGTGAATCCTGCATCTCGTTCGGTTTCCTTTCTTTTTTCGAGGAGAAAGGGGGTTGCGTCAGCTTGGCTTCTTCCTCCCGGTTTCGCGGTGGTGTCCACAGTGTCGTCACATCCGCATGCCGCCCACGTTTAAGTGGTGCTCCGATTTTTTTAGTGCGAGCTGCACGCATTCGCCTTGGCCCCAAAGGCGCCATGGGCCCATGGGGTCGTGATGATTCCTCAGCATTGATTCCTCAGCACGCTGCATATCCCGGGGACGAAGAGGGTGGCCCTGGTCTGCTCGGATGCTATCCATGTCCCTGATGAGCCCTCCTGGTTCGGTGCGATTGGACAATGGAAAAGCAAAATAGTGAAATCCCACACAAGACATCGGCCGCCGTGCATCATGTCTCGTGTCTGTTGCATTCTTTTCGTATGTCATCGTAGCACCGAGCACTGCGTGCATAAGCATTCGAAGCCAATGGCATGCCTATTGAATACGACCAGTGCGGTATGCAAGATGCCGCTAAATGCAGCTCGGCACATTGGCCGCGAGGTGTGTGAGTCCCCTGGACGTCTCGCTCCACATGAAGCCTCATGTTGTCAACCAAGGTGTCTTGATTGGATGAATGGCGAACTGCAACAAACCCATTGCCGATCGGGTTTACCCTCTGTTTCGGCTTCGTCCCGCCAATTCATTTGTTCTGTTTCCTTCCCTTATGCTAATCATGCATAAAGAGACTCGCTTCTTGCGCCGTTCATGGGCTCATCCCCACCAGTATCACAGACAAAAGACCATGTATCGGGCCAATTTACCCGTCACATCCTTGTGCACCCTCGGGGCCTTTTGATTCCACTAAATGTGCCGTCCTGGATCCCGAGCAATGATTCCTGTACGCTGTGCAACTAGTGATGGATCGACTACCTGCATCTCGTTGCCGCGACGGTGTCATCACCTTTTCCCGCGGGAAATGAACCGGCTCGGGTCCATGTTTGCTTTGGCAGAGGGTCGCTTCGTTGTGATATCGAGAATCCGATGTATGGAAATGGTTTGGGCTAAATTGCTTAACTGGGGATACGACGGCGCTGGAGAAACGCGGCCCCGCAAACACAACATGACAGATCACGCCCGGTGAGTCTAAGTGCTGTGTCCTCGATCAGTCTTTGTTGTGGTTCCCCGGGGGCCAAGAGGGCACATACCCGCGTACATTGCACACCCGCTCGTTGCGTGTCCTCCTGATGGGGGGTATCCTTGGCCCACCCTCGAGGTGAATACTACTCGGAAATCGTTGGAGGAGTCTCGGGAAACAATCCCTTTTCTTTACAAAAGTATAAGTAGAGCCTATCGACCTCAGCGATCATGAGTACTCCAGATCTGGAGCTGAGTGACCTCTGTTTTCCTTTCGTACTGAGCTCTAACATACCAAATCATGGTTTCCTCTGCTTTTCTTGTTGCCTCCCTGGGCTTGGCCAGCCTCACTGCTGCACAATGTCCCTTTGCAGATCCTGCTCGTTTGGCCGCCCGGGCCCAGGACGACCCTCGTAGTCATCTGGCTGGCGACGAGGTCGACGACAGTGAGGGATTCATGAGTTCTGATGTCGGTGGCCCATTCGGAGATCAGCGAAGTCTCAGGGCCGGAGAGCGAGGTCCCACGCTTCTCGAGGACTACATCTTTCGACAAAAGATAACCCATTTCGATCACGAGAGAGTGCGTCGCCCTAAACTTTGCAAGGTTGGATTGGGACTGACACCCCCCCGCAGATTCCGGAGCGAGTCGTCCACGCCCGAGGTGCCGGTGCTTATGGGACCTTTACCAGCTATGCTGACCACAGCAACATCACTGCGGCATCTTTCCTTAGCTCCAAGGACAAGACCACTGCGACCTTTGTCCGCTTCTCGACCGTGGCTGGTTCGAAGGGTAGTGCTGACACGGCCCGCGATGTTCACGGCTTTGCCACCCGGTTGTGAGTTCATGCCCCAATGTCGCATCGGATTATTCTCACCACCCTTTAAGCTACACCGACGAGGGTAACTTTGACATCGTCGGCAACAACATCCCCGTATTCTTCATCCAGGATGCTATCCAATTCCCTGACCTGATACACTCCGTCAAGCCATCGCCTGATAGCGAGATGCCTCAAGCTGCCACGGCTCACGACTCGGCATGGGACTTCTTCAGTCAGCAGACCACAGCTCTCCATACGCTGTTCTGGGCCATGTCTGGCAACGGAATCCCTCGAAGCTACCGTCATATGGTAATTCCACAGTGTATCTTTCCCTTGCCCGACTGTAAATTCTAACACAATTACAGGATGGCTTCGGCGTACACACCTTCCGTCTTGTCACGGATTCCGGTGATACCAAGTTTGTCAAGTGGCACTGGAAAACCAAGCAGGGCAGAGCCAGCCTTGTATGGGACGAGGCACAGCATATTGCCGGGAAGAACGCCGACTACCACCGAAATGACCTGTGGACGGCCATTGAGTCCGGAAACGGTCCCGAGTGGGAGCTCTGTGCTCAGATCTTTGACGAGGACCAGGCGCTTTCCTTTGGATTTGATGTCCTGGACCCCACCAAGATTATACCCGAGGAGTATGTTCCTCTGACTAAACTCGGTGTCATGAAACTGGACACCAACCCTGTCAATTACTTTGCCGAGACGGAGCAGATCAATGTGCGTCGACCACCGTATGGTTTGATCGATTAAGCTAACACATATTAGTTCCAACCCGGACACATAGTTCGCGGCATCGACTTCTCCGAAGATCCTCTGCTGCAGGGCCGTGTCTTCTCGTATCTCGACACCCAGCTCAACCGCCTTGGCGGCCCCAACTTCGAGCAGCTGCCCGTCAACCGACCCATCTCCAGCATCCACAACAACAACCGCGATGGCTTTGGGCAAAGCTTTATCCACAAGAATATTCACCAGTGTAGGACAAAAAAACGTGCTTACCGCGGGGGCTGAAAATAGTGCTGACAGGTCGCAGATTCCCCCAATACCCTCAACAAGGGTTTCCCAATGCAAGCAAACCAGACCCAGGGCAGGGGATTCTTCACAGCCCCCAATCGAATGGCCTCGGGGCATCTCATCCGTGAGCTGTCTGATACCTTTGATGACCATTGGAGTCAGCCACGCCTGTTTTACAACTCCCTCACCAAGGCTGAGCAGCAGTTCCTCATCAACGCTGTCCGTTTTGAGGCGAGCCATTTGCAGTCTGAGGAGGTCAAGACGAATGTCCTCACACAGCTCAACAAGATCAGCCACGATATCGCTGTCCGTGTGGGCGAGGCCCTAGGAATGGAGGCCCCGGCCGCGGATGACACATACTATCACGACAATACCACTGCTGATGTGTCCATCTTTGGAACTAAACTGCCTACCATCAAAGGCCTGACCGTCGGCGTCCTCGCTTCAACTAGCTCTGCAGGCTCGGTCACGCAGGCCAAGGAGCTCAAGACATCCCTGGAAGGTGTTGGCCTGGTTGTTACCATTGTCGGAGAGATTCTGAGCAGTGATGTTGAGACCACGTACTCTGTCGCTGAGGCCATTAGCTTCGATGCCATTGTCGTTGCCAATGGAGCCGAGAGCGTCTTTACCAACAACTCAGCCCTGTTCCCCAATGGCAGACCGGCTCAGATCGTCACGGATGGTTACAACTGGGGCAAGCCTGTTGGCTTCCTCGGCGACGCAAAGACCGCTGCATCCAAGGCCGGCATCAGCGGGGGAGATGGGGTTTACTTTGTGAGCGACGTGTCGACTTTGGTTGGCCAGCTCCAGGAAGGCCTCGCCACTTTCAAATTTACAGACCGATTTCCTATGGATGAATAAAAAGGACAGACGAAGCTCACTGATATGTACGCCTATTTATAACTGGTCATAGGGTGGTATTTGGAAGAGAGATGAACTGGGAGAGAGCAGCTTCTTCCCCCCTCTCCTCTCTTTTTTTTGTGTGTACATAAGTTCCTTCTTGTTTTTGTTTGAAAATCAAACCCCGAGACCCATTTTAAAACAAAATATTTGCAAAATGCAAAATTTCTGAATAACAAGTTTTGCGTGTGATGGGAATGTGAGGCCTTGTTTCAGGTGAGTGATACTTGAACCAACGATTTCCAGTCAATGGCCCTTTATATATATATATATATAACTTTTAATCCTAGCCCAGGGACTTGGAAATAAAGCCAAGAACCGTAAATCCGACCTTGAAGGCAGGCGTAGAATCGATTTTACAAATACTGCACGACATACTTGCATCGCATGCTTGGCCCCTCACGTGTAGGCCGCAGAATGGGCCTCACGGAACAGTCTCCGTTTGGCCAAGAGGAGTGCGGAGATGTGGAAAGAACAAAAAAATCCCTCGTTCAGAATGGGCTTCACCATTATGTGGTTTTTTTAATATCATGTTTTTTAAGACGTGAAGTGATGAATGCCTGTGGAACTTTGGCGTGGCGAGGCAGGGCATGATGCTACGGCATCGGATATATATATATGTAAGCTGCAACAACAGTGTGTAACCAACCGTCTCAGGAGGGGGGTGCGGTTTCAGGGTCCATGTCATCGAGGTGGCATCCCAAAAATGTAAGACTACGGAGAATAATTGCTTGCGGGCCATGAAACATGAGAGAGACAGCGTATATATGAATTTCATGTCTCCGAGATACGTGGACGAAGAAATATCACCGAGACTGCACTGCACTATATTTTACCTTGGGTTCCGTGCCAATATGGGCGGGCCGTTTCTCTTAGCGCTTCCGCAAAGCCACCAGGAGACCCCCTCCAGCTGACTGACCCCCAACCCAACCCTCCTGACCTGTGGCGCGTGAGCCTTATTTTTGGGTTGCCGGGGCCCCATGGATGACGCTTGCTCAACACGCGCGCACGCTATCTTATCGGCTCTCGCGCCGTCTCGCTCAACGACGCAAATCTTGGCCGCCTCTGGCTGACGATCTCTTATCAGGGGCAGTTGAGTAATAGGCCCATGTGGTGTCGCATTGGATCTCAATCGTGATTCGGCATTGCCCTTTTTAAAGGCTGCTCAAATCTGTTTCCCGCATTCCCCCGCGATCAAGCACCCAATCCGACCGACCCTCCACCCTCCCGACCGCGGACCCCCGGCCCCTCCGACCAACGGCGACACCGCGATTACGACCTCGACCTCAGCTAGGCGACAGCCTCATCACAACTCACCTTCACCCCATTGACTCGCACACGACCGCCCCTCCCCCCCAGCTTGTCCATGGCATAGGAGTGGTGCTCGTCTGCCCTCTCCATCACCCTCCCCAGCCTTCATCGCGCTGGTTGACCGTTCCCCCGAACCTCGAGCAGGCCGCCTTCGTCGAAGCAAGCAAACAACATGTCGGAACAAAGAGAAGGCATCGTGGATCGCATTCGGAGAGCTTTTGCTCGCCGCGTGTCGACCTCCTCCGAGTATGCGCCTCTCACCGGTAACGATGAGCCTACCGTCCTCGAGGGTTCTGCCGTGCTTGACGGCCAGGATGAGCAGCCCTTCTCGTGGCTGGAGTACAGCATCTTTGCCTTGTTGGGCGTGGCCATGCTTTGGGCCTGGTGAGTCGAAGCCCTTGGGACAATACGCATGTCGAGTTGCACAACCTCACTAACACAACACCCTAGGAACATGTTCCTCGCCGCTGCTCCCTACTTTGCTTCCCGCCTCGCCGGCGACGAATGGCTTCAGGGCGTCTTTCAGTCAGCCGTCCTGGCCGTCTCGACCATCACCAACCTGGGCACCATGGTGGTACTCAGCAATATCCAGGCCACCGCATCGTACCCGTTTCGTATCAATCTGGCCCTCGTTGTCAACATTGCCGCCTTTGGCCTCTTGACTGTGTCCACCGTAATCTTCCTCGACGCTTCGCCAACCGCGTATCTCGCCTTCCTCCTCTTCACCGTTGCCGCCTCTGCCTGGGCTGCCGGATTGATCCAGAATGGAACCTTTGCATTTGCTGCGAGTTTCGGGCGTCCCGAGTACATGCAGGCCATTATGACCGGCCAGGGTGTTGCTGGCGTCCTTCCTCCCATCGCCCAGGTCGCCTCCGTCCTGATCTTTTCCCCCGTTGGGGAATCGCATTCGGGCAAAGGGGAGCCGCCGTCGGATGGCTCCTCTTCTGCGTTTGTCTATTTCCTCACTGCCGTGGCCGTCTCTCTGATAGCGCTGGTTGCCTTTGTCCCCTTGCTCAAGCGGCACAACCACATTATCGAGAACCGCATGGTTGAACACATGGCCGAGTCCATGCAGAGCATTGAGGATGCCGAGCGCGCGGCCCGAAAGGTCACGTCCATGTGGCAGCTCTTCCGCAAGCTGCACTGGTTGTGCATAGCTGTCGCCCTCACCTTTGTCGCCACCATGTTCTTCCCCGTCTTCACGGGCAAGATTCGCTCCGTCAAGGAGGATGCCGGGGCAATTTACCAGCCGGCCGCATTCATTCCTCTCGGATTCCTCTTCTGGAATATTGGCGATTTGTCTGGTCGCGTTGCTACCATGCTGCCCTTTTCGCTCCGCCACCGACCATTTGCCCTTTTTGCTCTCTCGGTTGCGCGCATTGGCCTCCTTCCACTTTACCTCCTGTGCAACATTGGCGGCCGTGGTGCCGTTGTTCCCAGCGACTTTTTCTACCTTTTTGTGGTCCAGATCTCCTTTGGCATCACCAACGGCTGGCTTGGGTCCAGCTGCATGATGGCCTCAGGTGAGTGGGTTGATGACGGCGAGCGTGAGGCTGCCGGGGGTTTCATGGGCACGTGCCTGGTGGCAGGCTTGTCCCTGGGCAGTCTTTTGAGCTTCTCGATCGCCGATATTTAGAATTTGGAACACTTTGATACAATTATGGTCAACTTCTTTGGCGTTTGGATGGGAGCATTTTTATAATGAGTATATATGAATAGATGTTTCAGCGTTCATAGTCTCGCTATGGGGTGAATGTATCGAAGATAGCTAATCGTGTCATAAAACCGAACCCTTGATATGCGACCCTTGGATGCCGTGTGCCCGCCCGTCCCTAAATATGCAACCACCTTGGTACTGTACTCCCAAACCGCAACCGTCGCTATGCATGCCTATACCTGTAGTGGCCCAATGATGCACCCCCAATGTGTTAAAAAAAAAAAAAAGAAAAAGAAAAAGAAAAAAGGTCCCCCCATAAAAAGGAAACAAAAGCAAAAACCCTAAATCAACGCCATGGTTGTCCCCTAGATGTCTCTTCTTCGTCCTTATACTCCAAAATGATAAAAAATTGATGCGATAGATTGCACTGTCCTACCGCCGATCTGGTAATGCCCTGCAGTGTGTCAGCAAGGGTGCCCTAGCCGATGCTGAAAGGCGGGGAATGACTTACAAGGGCTCAGTCCTGTAGGGACAAACTTTCGCCTTGGGGCCGTCTTTTTTGAAGCGCTGCAGCATCACCTTGAGCGTTGTAGAGTCGGATGGAAGGTTGCGGATGGTGCCTGACGACTCGAGAGGTGCGATAAAGTTTCGCCACGTGCGGGACAAGGGTGCGGCTCTGGTCTTGTCTTGGATGTTTATCATGTGTAAGGGCTGACCCTGGCGCCGCGTCCACTCTAGCAGACACATGGTTGGGGGGTGGTAGTATTTCCCGTCGCATAGGATCCAATCGGCAGTGTAGCATCCCGACGAGATGAGATTTCGCTCGGCAGCTTGCCATCGATCAAACTTGATGGATGTATCCTTGGAGTCGAAGTCACCAAGACGTACTCGAAGAGGTCCATCGGGGCCGGGGTGGGCTTTGTCGGGGTAGATTTGTACAAAACAGGTGCAATCGCGAATTGTCATGGCAAAGTTGAACATTGGGTCGTCTCGCAGAGCATTCAGGGGTCCGTTTGGATCTGCCAGCTTTTGCACGTCACGCAGATCCTTGATGACTTGGTGGTTGGCTGCGCGGAGGAGCCCCGAGACGACTGCTGAGTGTCCGATTTTGGCTAGTTGAGGGGCAATTCGAAAAGGTGAGTTAATGTCCAGTGGAGCATCGGGGTTGTCGAGAACCAGGGGGCAAGGTTTCGAATCCGGGGCCGACTTTGTGAGTTTGGGATCCTTGAGGAAATTGTATAGTTCCATGGCACATTGTCGGCATCGGATAGCGCCAGTAGGGGCACTCGGGGATTGGTTGAGCCACTTGGGTTTGAACTCGATGAGAATGCATTTTGTGGGATCTGCAGATCGAACGGTTAGTTTTGTTGCGGAAAAAGCCGGGGTCCAGAGAGACACCATACCTGCCGGCCGCATGTCCTCCACCAGCAAGCCCCAGTTTGTTTGAGCAATAAAGGAGCCCCGGAATTTTTCTTTGCGCTGGTGGTCAATTCGTCGGAGGAAGAGATTTAGCTCGTTGACGATGTTGGAGTCGCGGACAACAACGAGTTCCTGC
This sequence comes from Calonectria multiphialidica, assembly GCA_020623665.1. Lineage (NCBI taxonomy): Eukaryota > Fungi > Ascomycota > Sordariomycetes > Hypocreales > Nectriaceae > Calonectria > Calonectria multiphialidica. The sequence goes on from JAHVYC010000135.1 coordinate 122,837, forward strand.
TTGATGACATGGTCTTTCAGGTGCGACTTGACCTTGCTGGCATAGAACTCTTGTTGTTTTAAGTAGTTAAATCTCGCAGGACCACCATTTACAGGGGCCTTGGCAACGCGGAGAAGCCATCCTGGATCGAGCCATTGTCAGTCCACACGGCGTCATGGAAGGGGCATCAGGGAGAAAACATACCTTTGAATTCAGAGGCCGAGGGGTAGCCCTCGGGGAGGGCCAGCTCGAAGACGGCGTTGGCAGCACCCTCGCCAATTAACTTGACAGGCCGGGTGCCCCTGGGGAGCCTCTTGAGAGAGTGTCGATCCCATGAGAGGGGAGTTGCGGCTCCGTTGAGCATGATGGCCATCTCTGCTACGTCCTGGGCGGTTGGCCACAGATCATCCTCGTAGTAAGGGGCGTGATGAGGAGGGAGGAGGATGTCCGTGTCAGTTTCGGAGGGCGTAAGCTGTCCATCGGACAGTGATGGTGTCGACATGATCGGGGGCGTTTCCTTGGTCATGCAGGTGGCTGCAAGGCACGGCCAAGCCACCGAGTGTCTCACGTCGGCGGGGTGGGAGAGAGAGGATAATGGCTCCAGTTTTGCCTTGGAGGAGGCCTGGATATAAGTAGCAAGAGGGGAGAGAGGCGGAGAATGCCCCGAGGAATCGGGGACAAAGGATAAAGAGGGAGAAGGGGGAGCGGGAGACGGGGGAGAACTAGTATTCGTGGGAAACGGCATCAGCGTTTGACTTTGCGCTTGCCTTTGCGTTTGTTTCTGCGTTTGTTTCTGCGCCAGAATCTGGGCTGACTGCGGCTGCGGGATCTGCGGGCCTCGAATTTTTTTTGGGATGGCGTGGGAGGATAGTGAATATGGGGGAGGGTTGTGAGTGAGTTGGAGGCGAATGGGGGAGAAGCACAGCGTAGCAGCAGGACGAGAGCGGTGGTCAAGTAGATGAATAAGTATCGACGATTTTCAGAGGAGGCTATGGGGCCAACACGTCTCGCTTGGAAGAGGAAATCGTCGCCTTCTACTTCGGGCCAGGTGCAAAGGGAAGGCGGAGTAAGGCAAACGATAGCCCGATGCGATGCGATGCTGTACGATGCGATGTGATGTTATGACAGGCAGGCGGCGACAGGGATGATGGGTAGGGTGAGGTGTGTAAGACGTAAGGCGCATGTATGTCTTGCCTGCTTATAGCGTGTACAAGACAAGACACGACAAGAATAGTCAGCCCGTGAGAGGGTGAGAGGGTTAGAGGGTTAGAGGGTGAGTGGGCTGGGTAGGCGTTTTGTTAAAAAGCACAAGATCTTGGTGCGGATTCCAGGAGGGGATCGTGGAAACTGGTGGTCATGGACCATGGGCCATGGCCTGCTTTTACCAGGACAGCGTCATTATGTTTTGCTTAGGGCAAACCATGTCCGACAGTCGGACCCGACAGTGTGGATGACGGCAGGGCGGCGCAAATGGCGGAGAAGGCGTCGAGGGAGACAATTGTTCTGTAACACCTCCTCTCTGGGAATAGGATGGGATGGGGTTGGGTAAGTGTGGTGGGCGTGGGCAACCGCGACTTTTCCTTTTACTTGGCCGCCGCGGCCGCTGCAGCCATTTACAATCCCGCACACAGACGACGGGACCCTAAAAAAAGGGTCCTTTGACTGGGGACTGGTGACAAGAATGGAGACCTGAACCTGGGGCAACCCCGTTGACGTGTCTGTAGTAAAGGGCAGAGGGTAGAAAGAAAAAGGCACGATGCGACTAAAAAGACAGGCGGCGCAGTGGACGATTCGATCTGGGACGGTGACGCACAGGATTAGGACCTTCGTCGTGGGACCGGAACCGGATTAGGGTGTGCGCCAATGCCAGTCATCGAGCTGGCAGCATGCTGGTCTTGCATTTAGTGGGACGGGCGACTGGGATTCGGGGTTGAGAGGGGGAGCGTATCGATGTGTACAGGCGGCGAGGTGTACTGTACATGCCTAATTAAATAAGCCCCCAAGCCCCCAAGCCCCCAAGCCGCCGGAGTTGGTGGTGTTGGCGTCGACGGCACCAACGCAGCTTGGTGGTGGGCATTTGGGATGACTCCGACTTGGGCGGAGATCTGGGTGTCCTGGCCAGCCAGACGCAGGCATCTGGCAGGGGGACCGCCACAGCAACCAGGGCCCCTGCGCTGCTCTGGCAATGTTCTGGCAATGCTCTGCCACCAGACTGGCTGCAGTCGCGCGCCCGGGTGACTTGATGGGCCAGGACAGGGGGACTTTGAGGGCCAAATTGGTCCAGGCGCTTCCCGGGGGCAACGAGGGGGGGCGCTGCGGTGCAAATGCGCAGCTTTGGGAGCGGTGCAGCGCACCAAGACGGGCCAGGAGGAGGCCGCTGCGCAAGGTCACCCCTTGGTGGCGATCTCTCGGCCAGCGCCATGGCTGGCTGTCTCTGGGCTGGCAAGGGCTGGGCGACAGGAGAGCGGGCATGCAGCCCAGGAGTGGCCAGCGCCATCTGCCACTAGCGGTAGAAAGCCTTACCAAGAACGAGACCCTTGCAGCCCTGGTTGGGCCTCTGGCACAGGGGACGGAGACGGGGACAGGTACACATACAGGTACAGGTACAGGTACAGGTCTGGTCCAGGCCGCACATGCGCAGACCCCAACTGAGCCGTCTCGCAAACACGCACACTGAAAAATGTTTGGAGACGCCTCTGCTTGACCAGGTGCCGGGGACGAGGTGGAAGGCTCGAAACGGAAATGAGCAGGGAAGACATGTTGCAAGCCAGACCACCAGGCTAGAGACACCGGAGAGACAGCCTGCCTGCAGTGATCAGCTCCTCAATTCTGCCGGTTGCCGCCCAGCCCTGCGCTCGCTTTACTACTATAGCTCTGTGGAGCGTCGAAGCGAGAACCTACGTTGTTTTGAAACGCAACGCAAACGAAACGACAAGCGCCGTGATGGAGACAGAAAATGGAGTTTGCTCCAGGACGCTGACCGACAACGCCTGTTGTGCCTCGGTGCCCTGCAGTAGCTCTCTGCTATTCGATTGAGCGACGTCCACGGGATCAGAATCAACGTGGGCGTCGGTCATAGCCGGAGCCAGATGATGTCACGTTGGCTGCCCGCGCCCCCATGCCAATCCAACGCCCATGCCGAATGCCCTGCCTGCCCGCCCGCCTATCCCGTCCGTCTGGGTCCCCCTCATCCAGGGTCCTTACCTACATAGCCTCTCTGGTCTGTGGCGCGTTGCTTCGTCACCGACAAGATGCACACGGTCAGCGTGGCATCCACGAGGAGAGGCCAAGTTGCACAGGGCGGTGGACGAAGGAGCTGGAGGACTCCCGATGTGGGCTTTGTTTAATGACGGCGGAGAAGAAGAATGAATCAAGATGCGGGGGCGTCAATTATCTAGCGTAGAGACGGTGTTGTCTCGTCACACAATTCACAAACACCAATGGGGCTTGTTTTCTCTCGTTTCTTTTCTGGCAGATGTTGACAGCGGGATGCCTCTCCGAAAACAATGTCGCTAAAAACTGCGTCATCTCCCCATAAGGTCGACCCGAAGGACAGACGAAGGACGAGGCGCACTGGTGTAAGTGGACGCGAGCCCGTTTTTTCGGCTGCATGACTAGGCCGTCGAATCATGCACCGTTGTTGCACTAAAATCAGAGGAACCCAAGAGCCCGGATGATGGTTGGTTGTTGGTTCGCCGTGATGTTAGCTGGGTCGCGTTGGTAGTTTCTTCCTCTGTTTGACGCCGAGCGGGCAGCAATGCCTGCAAGTTATGGAGAAGGCGAACCCATGTACAGTACACAGCATGTACGTATGCGTAGTATGCACTCAAGGACCAAAATCGGGTTTCAACCCGCAAAATGCATCGTCAGAACTGTGCCGTCCCAAATGAGACATTGCGGATGCGGGTTTGATTGCAACTTGCCTACTCTAGAAATCCGAGCAGCAACGCACCCACATTTGACGTCTGACGGCCAGCGAGTGTGTGTGCCCACAGCACCCAGAAGCGGTGCCTTACATGATGACTGGCGATCGGGGAGGATCGCAGAGGATCGGGGAGAAAGCGTGGGCAGAGGGGGAGGGGGGGGGGTCATGGTGCGACTGGCAAAGGTGCGGGCAATTCTCAATCAGGTGCAATCAGGTGCGGTGGCAGTGTGCTTATCCCACCACTGATCCAACATCACCAGACCACGCTTGAACGTGAGAATTGGCACGATGGAACGCTGCCAACTCCACCACGCCCTCGTTCACCATGGCCAAAATTGCCGAAGCTAGCTGGGCCATTTCCCCTCACCAGTTCGTGCTAGTCGCTAATGCCCTCCGGACTGTTTTCGGAACTACACCGTACCCCCACATGCGCTTTCGTTGCTTTTGCGACCCTCCTCGTCCCGTTCGCCTTATCTGCCAGTATTAGCATTGTGCGTGTGTGGCTGCTGACTTCGGAAGCATACATCATGTACGTTTCTCAACTAGGGTTTGAATGTCGTCCACTTTGAAGTGGCCGCTGCAACGGCATTGAAACTTTGCTGCAACTTGCTCACGCAACCTACATGCGCGCGGCGTGGAGAGGCAGCAGTCTGATCAGCCGGCTGGAGGACCGGGCGCCCGGCTGGAGCCGCTGGCCCGTGTTCTTTTCGAAAGAGGCTGCATGAAGGAAGATCTTAGTTCTTTAGGTGTTCGCTAGGGGGCAGGCAAGATGCGGCGCTCTCTGCTCGGGACGAACATCGAACCACTTGGTGCAGACGTCGTCCCACGATTCAGCCTTCAATGCTCATCATCCGATGGTGACGGCGCCCTCGAAGTAAGACGAGGTCTGATTCGACAATTGAAAGGACGCAATTTTTTTTTTTTGGGTTCTTTATTTTGCATTCTGGGGGCCGGCATGGGGAACTGGGTAAATGCGGAGAGATATACAATAACATCGAGGGCCGCATTGACGACCCCATCCTGCCATCAATTAATTAATTAATTGTTTCTTGAATGCGTCGAGACGCATTGCATTAACGCATTGCATCGCCAAAGCATCGCGCCTCATCTCCCCGCACTGCACTGCACTATCCACACCGCAGCGCACTACACTGCAGCGCACCGCATCACATCGCATCGCATCGCATAGCATCGACCGTGTCCCGTGGACAAGCACATCCGACCCGCGCGACACACACACACGCCCGGCGCACCTCACGATAACTACAACACAAGACGAGAAAACAAACAGTCCGGCGACGGCACTATACACACCTGCGGGGTCACGCGACTTGACCCGGCCCGGCTGACGCACCTCAGCTCTAATTTGTGACGATTCTATCCCGTGTGCGCATTTTTAGGTCTCATACCGGCGGACGTAAGGGTTGCTGTGCAAGACTGCATACCTTTTGTCTGCAAAAGCCTCGGTCTCGACCTCGGACAACCGGTTCCGTGCGTAAGTCGCCTTTTTTTTTCATCATTTTTTGTGCGCATTGCTTCGCCCCCTCCCTCCCTCTCCTCAGCACCTCGCGAGTGGGCCCTGCATAGATAGTTTTTTTTTCTTCCTAAGAAAATCGCCTCTAGACGGCGCTGGGGCCACATCCAACCTCCCATGGTTCCGGCAATGCTCGGGCATCTCGGACCCCTCAGACCATTCACAACGTTCCTATTGACCACTGACGACAGGGTCTCCATCTGCCCTGCCAGAACCCGGGAACTGTACCTCTGCGGCACGACTGAGGATTGTTCGCCCCAGTTAGGCCGTAATCGTCTGCTGCTCATCATCAGGTCATTAACATATTGCAGTTAGTTACTTTCCTGTATCACAAAGGCAATTCCAACCAAGGAATTGAACTCTTGCAAACATCAAACACCGCCTTTTCTGAAACCCGTACCCGCCAGCGCAGCTATTCCCTCGTTGTCTAGTGGGATTATTCGGGTGCATTGCATCCACCTTCCGCGAGCATCGCATTGGCCATCAACGCTCCCGTCGCCCTGCTCCAAAACCCCGAGCTCCCCACTTTCCCAGTTTTCCCCAATCATCACCCGCGACTAAGCCTGGCACATCTACGATCCGGCCTCCTGGGAAATCCCGTTCATACATACAATTCTCTCTCCTCCAATATTTTCATCTTAATCACATCAAGTTTCTGCTCGTCGACGCCTTAATCTTTTCACTTCCGACAAATCCTGGACCCCCTCATTCCGCGATCCCGTTTACTACCGACGCTCCCTCCTTCGCCACCCGCCCGATTTCCCCTCGGTCGTCCCGCAACGCGCTCGATTTTTTTTATTTCTCGCGATCCCGATCCCGCAGCCGACCCCGGCGCCTGCTTGCTTCCTCCATGGTTGTGAGAAGGTAAAAGCCATTTCAACATGGCCTTTAACTTCAACTGGTCGCCGTTGACGGCCGACGCTGATTTTTATCAGCGGGCGCGCGATCTCTTGACCAAGGCGCTCAATAAATCCCCCAAGCCGCCCATCATCGTCGATGATATTCTCGTTAGCGAATTCAACCTGGGCACCGTGCCCCCCGACTTGGAGATTTTGGAGATTGGTGATTTGGCCGAGGATCGGTTCCGAGGCATTTTTAAAATGACATATTCGGGCGATGCCTTCTTGACTCTCAAGACTCGAGTTCAGGTGTGTATCCCTCTACTTTTTTTTCTCCCTTGCTTTGCGTCATCCCGCCTCCGCACTGCCCGCGCGACAAACTCCGACAACGCCCGACATCGCACAGCACATCCACCACCTCGATTCAAGCCGTCAGAATGCAATTGCAACATTCCAGTTGCTTTAGCTCATTACTTTTTCTCGTCTCCGAGGTGGATTTGGAGTGGTATGCCCATGCACGAGCCTGATTTAATCCCCCCTCCCCTCCGGGCAGCGGACATTCGCCAAACCCCGCCACTCGTTCACCGACAGATCCGAAACTTGGGGTAGACTTTGGCGATTCTGCACCGCGCAGCCAACGCATTGATGTTGGCGTCGACGGCGCGCGCATTTCGATCCAGCCCCCCACACAGACAAACCACCCACGCACCCGCACACACCCTACCCCCCCACCTCTCACTCCACCCCACCCGTTCACCAACCACGACCCAACTACTGCTAGTCATCCATCAACGTCGGCGAATGTCGACTTGCTATACTATCGCTAAATGCTCTCTCTACTCCACGCCACAC